>QLTV01003461.1:427861-438965 GCA_003457575.1 Thermophis baileyi | reverse complement strand
TTAAAATTATTATCTCCTAAATTCCAGGGAACAGTATCAACAGCTCTGTGACCTCTACAGACTGCGAGGGTAAGAAAGAAAGAAGAAAGAAAGAAAGAAAGAAAGAAAGAAAGAAAGAAAGAAAGAAAGAAAACTTATGACCACAATTGAGCCCAAAATTTTGGTTGCTAAGCAAGAGCATTGTTAAGTGAGTTTCACCACATTTTACAAGTTGGCCACACCCACCTGGTCACCTGACCCCCAAGCACGCCCACCCGGTCACATAACCACCAAGCACGCCCAACCCACCAAGCTACGCTCACATGAAGCCACGCCCACCTGACCTCCAAGCCACGCCCACAAAATAAGCCATGCCCACAGAACCAGTAGGGAAAATTTTTAGATTCCACCACTGGTTTTAACATAAAAATATGTGTTGGAAAACATAAAGATTAATGATGAAGAGGAAGGGGATAGAAATTGTCCAAGAGTCATTAGTTGGAAAACAATTTGCCAGTCACAATGTTGCTATTATAAGGAGAGATATTTTAATTTCTATGTAAATCATTGTAATTATCTTTACACGTGCATCTAGAGCAGGGTTCTAACTCACCTCGCTGCCGGTTCACTTCCTCCCGCGCCGCGTGGCCGCGCCTCGTGGGCGTGCGCGCGCTTTGCACGTGCGCGCATGTGCAGTGCAAAAAAATAAAAAAAATCCCCCCCCCAAAAAGCCAAAAACAAGATGGCGACGCATGCGCAGTGCCGGAAACTCGGCTTCTGTGCATGCGCAGAAGAAAAAAAAACGGGAAAAAATCCCCCCCCCCAAAATTAAAAAAATAATAATTCTAAAAACATTCCAAAAAAATATGGCGGCGTCCACGGACCAGCACCGACCGAACTGGCTCCGTGACATCATCATGACATCACCAGCGGGTCGCTACCGGTTTGGGCGAACCGGTCCAAACTGGGAGGAACCCACCTCTGATCTAGAGTTAATATATATATTTCTAGTAATCATTTTTCAGTGTTGTATTTCTTTTTTGTGGCAGCGACGACCACCAATTGAATACTGTCCATCTACTTCTCTAGCTTGAAACTAAACTTCTTTGGTAAACACTGAATTTTATATTTCTATCAATTAATAGCAACAGAACCTTTTCTTCAATTTATCTTCATCTTAATTTCTAGTTTATCCTCATTATTCTTAATCTCTATTTGTCCTGCATATTTCTGTTGAGCATTCTATAATGAAAGTATCTTTTTTGTACTTGAAATGTCCCTTATGGGTAAAAAACAGAAATATAATTTAGACCAGTGTTCTTCAAATTTGGCAACTATGGACTTCTCCCAGAATTCCTCAGTCAACATATTATTAAGCATACTATTAAGGAATAATAGTTTGATCAGGTTTCTGAGGCCTGATGATATTCTCATCCTCAGATTTTACCCAGTTTAAATTTCACACCTGATGCTAAAATCAATGAGAGTCAGTGGGGAAACCAGCTTCACTTAACAACTGTGTTACTAATTTAAGAACTGCAGTGATTCACTTAACCACTGTGGTAAGAAATGTCGTAAAATGGGGCAAAACTCACTTAACAAATGCCTCATTTAACAACAGAAATTTGGGGCTCAATTGTATTACGTGGTATTTAAAACCCACGTTAAGCTATTTCAAGAAAGTTGGCAATTGATTGCTAAAAATATTGCTAAAATCTGTTTTTCAGCAGATCTAGAAAAATATTCACATGTGCTTGCATTTTTACACCATAAAGGAACTGGAGTTTAGAATTCAAAAGCACTATGCTGTAGCAATTCCTAACAGCGAAAAATGAAAAACAAAGCATAACAAAAGCAAGGTATAGAACTGTGAATTTCCTTTAGCTATGCATGTCTCTTCATGTAATTATAAGGTGAGGCTTCCGGTGACGGTCCCTTTTTCCTATCAAAGGGAGCAGGTCATGCATTCTTTTGATCAGTAGGAATGACTTCATCTGAAAAACAATGTTTCATCTCACTTCAGTTCTGGGTCTTCCAATTGCTCTTTCAATCTCCACTAAGGAGGCATATGATGATTCAGCCTTTAAAATTCGATCTCTGGAATCTCACTGGAATAATTTCTCATAATCACAAATTTAATTCTTTCCGCCAGAGATTATTCAAAAGTCAGAAGCCCTCTCCAGATTAATTATTACCTTCAATAAATTATTATTAATTTTTGCTCTGTCCCCAAACCAGCATAAGAACAGGCCATTTGAACAGGGATGATTCCATATTTTTTGTGACATGGTTGACAAGAGCAGGAGGACATGTACATCAACTTTTGTTATGAGAACATAAGCAGTGCACTGCTGGATTGGATCCCTGGCCCATTCCAGTCCAGCAGTCTGTCCTCATAATGACCAACTGCACAAGAAACCCAGTTGGTCATTACAGGCAGTCAAGGTTTATAGGATTGATTCTCTTGACTTCAATGAATTGGTCCAATCCTTTGCCTTAACCACTAGACCAAACTAGCTCTCTTGGGAGTGGACCTCTTTGTCATATCTTTCTAAATCACTTTCCCAGTAGAGATGCTTGGTACTGATGTTAGCAATAGCAGTAGCAGTTAGACTTATATACCGCTTCATAGTGCTTTACAGCCCTCTCTAAGCGGTTTACAGAGTTAGCATATTGCCCCCAACAATCTGGGTCCTCATTTTACCCACCTCAGAAGGATGGAAGGCTGAGTCAACCTTGAGCCGGTGAGATTTGAACCGCTGAACTGCAGCTAGCAGTCAGCTGAAGTAGCCTGCAGTGCTGCACTCTAACCACTGCGCCACCTCGGCTCTCTTCTTTTGGAGACCAGAAAAAAAGTTTTTATCGTCTTAGGTCTTTTAATATAATCATTAAACATGCTATATGCTTTGTTCTAGCTTTTCTTTGATGAAAGATCAGATTACAGCATACCAAAAAGTCAAACTGAAGAAGAAAGGTTAAAACAAAGGGAAGATAATCCAACATAAGTAAACAGTAACATACAGGCTCAACTTGCACAAATAGTTCTGGCTATCCAATCTTAATAAAATGTCTGTGGAGATTTTCAGTCATCCACGTCATAGTTGTCTCAAAGGTGCTTTTTCAAAAGGCAACTGGACTGGTTTTTCCATTGAGGGGGAAGAAGACGTTTCGCTTCTCATCCAAGAAGCTTCCTCAGTTCTGGCAGGATGGTGGGGTGATGGAAGGATTAGTTCTGACAGGATGGGGGAGAGGTTGGAAGGATCATATTTCTATGCAGTCATCTGGTTGTGCTAACAATGCTGTCAGAACTAATCCTTACATTGCCCCCACCATCCTGCCAGAACAGATGAAGCTTCTTGGTTGAGAAGCAAAACATTTTCTTCTCCTTTCTCAAGGGAAAAAACAGTCTAGTTGCCTTTTGAAATCTTTGAGATGATCACAATAAAATTTTTGTGATTCTCCTGATCTCAAGATACTGACTTTTTTTTAAAAAAGGCTGATGATATAGCCTTCCTCTGATCTAGCAGGTTGATTACATCCTTTTATTCTATTGAGGACAGAACATTAAATCAAGAGAAAAAAATTATCTGGTAAATAGATATTTAGGTGGAATGGGCAACTTGCATTAATCTCCAGTCCACAGACTCAAACAGAAGATCCCTGACTTTTTTGGAGGTTTCTATCTAGAGCAGTTAAAAAAAAATGCCTGGATAGTCCCAGAATTAACAGAAATGGCCACAAATAGCCACATTGGCATCTGTACATTATATTGCTCCAAGGGGGTATATCCTGCACTGAAACTTTTAAAGGATTTGGCTGTTATTTTTTACTCATGTTATTATACATTTTCATTCATCTGGCTGTTTATTTTTTCACTTTAATGACTACGGAAATTGTTGCAGTTTAAATCTATTATAAGCCCCTTTTGGAAAACTCGGTTTTAATGCCAAGAGCTATAATTATGATTATCATCACCTGTTGCTTGTATGTACACTGAGAGCTTATGCACCGGAGACAAATTCCTTGTGTGTATCCAATCACACTTGGCCAATAATTTTTTTTAATCTATCTGTGAAAATTATCAGAGAGACTCTGCTCCAGATGTTCCTGACAATTTAGGGATTTCTTAGGAAGACACTTAAGAAGACTACCACCCTCTTGTGGTAGTGTCTGAGCTGTGAATTCAAGATATTTGTAAGGCCAGGCTTCTTAATACTGGACCTACATTACAGCTTCAAGTAAAAATCATTTCTTTTTTATTTCCATACAAACTTCTTCCTGCTTTCTGCCAGGCAGTCTTATTTTTTCAAAGCTGAAAACCTGGTGTTGTGAGGTTATATTTCACTTTGTTATCTTTTAATTATTTTTTTAATATTGTGGCCAGCCATTTCGAAAATGTACATTGGTGTATGCATATAACTGTGGGAAGTGACTTGTTGCTGCTGAAGGAAATGAAAAGACATTTGTGGTTGAAAACAACTATGGAACATGCACTGCTATTCACAAGTGGCTAAAGGTGTGCAAATGCTAATCAGTGTCTTAAATGGTTTTCTACCGTGCATTTTCTATCATACTTGTTTGACCAGTTCTTCAAGGCTGTAAAACTTATTTTGACACCAAGGGTCAAAAAGAGGTTGGGGCTTGAGGATTAGATTTGATGTGATTAGAGAAATACTGTAGACTGTCAAAAAAAAATTGAAGGAGACATTAGATCTGAAGATGAGCCTGGAAATGTTTTTCTCTTGAAAATGTCTTTCTTCTACACACCTGCATTTTTCTGGCTACATATTGTAAACCAAACTCATAATTGAATTCTGAGTCTGAAAGAAACAAACTCTCTATTAATCCTGACCTCTACTTTTCCTATTTTATCAGCATCTATATTCTCAAAATAAGGCCTCACAGGCAGACTGACCTGAACAATAGCAAAAACATAAAAGCAAGTATCATATAATGTTAAAACAACAAGAAAAGCTGTTTTATGGAAAAATTCAAGAATCTGTATGATATCAGATCTTTTGCCACTCTTTAGAAGGAATTGTCAAATTGGGCAATGCAGTTCACAATTGCCAATATAAAATCTGTCTGCAAAAGTGATAAAGCCAACTTCACTAAGTTATCTTCACTAACTTAATCTAAGCCAGTGTTTTTCATACTTGGCAACTGGAAGATGTCTGGGCTTAAACTCACACAATAGGAATTGGGTGGAAATTCTGGGAGTTGATATCCATACATCTTAGAATTAGAAAAACACTGATCTAAGCTGTAACAGCAAAGATAGGTAGTCCTCGTCTTATGACCACAAATGAGCCCAAAATTTCTGTTGCTAAGTGAGACATTTATTAAGTGAATTTATGACCTTTCTTGCCACAGTTGTTAAGTGAACCACTGCAGTTAAGTTAGTAATACAGTCGTTAAGTGAGTCTGTCTTCCCTAATGACTTTGCTTGTCAGAAGGTAGCAATGTCCCCGGGTCACTGCAACCCTCATAAATATGAGTCAGTTGCCAAGTGTCTAAATTTTGATCATGTGACCATGGGGATGCTGCAACGGTTATAAAACGGTGAAAAACAGTCATAAGGCTCTTTTTCAGTGCTGTTGTAACTTCAATCAGTCACTAAATCAGGGGTGGGTTCCTCCTGGTTCGGACCGGTTCGCCCGAACCGGTAGCGGCCCGCTGGTGACGTCACAATGATTTCACCGAACCGGATCGGTCGGTGCCGGTCCGTGGGGGCCGCCATCTTTTTTTTAAAAAGTTTTGAAATTTTTTTTTATTTTTTTTTGAATTTTTTTTTCTTTCTGAGCATGTGCAGAAGCCGACTTCCGGCACTGTGCATGCGGTCGCCATCTTTTTTTCAGCTTTTTAAAAAAAATTATTTATTTTTTTGGGATTTTTTGCTACTGCGCATGCGCGCACGTGCAAAGTGTGCACGTGCCCATGCAGCGCGCCCATGCGGCGCGGGAGGGAGAGAACCGGCAGCGAGGTACCCACCCCTGCACTAAATGAACTGTTGTAAGTTGAGGACTACCTGTAATTGACTTGTCCAATCTTGAAAAACTAAGTAGGGCTAGATTTGGTTAGTACTTCCAGGAAGATTGCCAGGCAATATGAAGTCTCCATAGAACAGAATATTTGTAGCTCAGGGCTGAACTGTAGAGTCCTTTGTGCTCTATGAGCTTGGTTGTTTTCTTGCAGATGTTTCATTACCAAACTAGGTAATATCATCAGTGGTAATAGGGAGTTGGATTTGCTCTCATTTTATATACTAATGGCTTGCCCTGTCAGTGTTGGTGGTTCCTTTATTAGATAGTTGTTTACTGTTAGCTTGTTTAAGTTGGTGGTTCCTTGATTGGGGCATTGTATACTTCTTGATTGCTAGTCAATTATTATTATTATTATTAATTATTATAATTATTATACCGTAATATAATAGAGATTAACACTAATAATTATTAGTAATTATTAGTGTTAATCTCCGCCCAATTAGATGTTGATTGCGGGTGAGGAGGTGTTTTGGTCTGTTTGATTCCTTTTTGGCTTTTAGATTGTGTCTTTTGAATGGCATGTAGATGTTGTTTATCTCCACGTGCTGTTGATGGTCTATATGTCTAAAGGTCAGGCTTCCAGGAATTATCTGGTGTTTTTGGACTTGGTTTGATCTTGGATGCGCACAGTTTCCCAAATGAAACTATGGTTGAATCTGTCCATGTGTTATAAAATTAAGTTTTCAAAATGTCTTCTGATTGCTAGTTGGCATTCATGAATACTCTGCTAGTCTTCTCCCTGTTTGTCCTACATGGTGGCTATTTGCAGTTCTTATACTGTATGTTGTAGATCAAGAGTGTCAAACTCAAGGCCCGCAGGCCGGATCCGGCCCACGGAGTGCTTAGATCTGGCCCGCGGGGCTGCCCTGGAAACAGCGAAGGGCTGGCCCATGGTGCCTTTCCCGAGCTCTGTTTTCGCTGGCAGAGGGTTGCAGGAGGCCGAAGCAGCTGAAAACAGAGTTTGGGAACCTGTTTTTGCTGGTAGAGCGCTCGGGCCACCACAGGCGCCCTTGACACGAGATGTGTTGAGCTGGCCACACCCTCCCTGGCCACGTCCACCCCCCAAACACGAGTGATGTCACGCTGGCCACACCAACCCGGCCCCCAAGGTCCAACACAACCCTGATGCGGCCCTCAATGAAATCAAGTTTGACACCCCTGTTGTAGATGATTCATTTTGGGGGGGGGCAGGGGCTGGTGGGTTTTTTGTTTACTTAGGATGTTTCTGAGGGCTTTAGTTGGTTTGTGTGCTATGCTGATTCCATAATAGTTTGTAGATTAAAATAGTCTCTTGGTGTTTTTTGAGATGTTTTTGATGGATGGCAGTGATAACCTTTTCACAGCTTGTATTGGTTGTGCTATATTGGATTGAGTGGTCATGTACTTTTTGATAAAGTCGTGTGGAAATCCATTTTTTGGAAGATGTTGTTTCCTTCCTGTTTCCTTTTGATGTTCCTGGTTGCTGCAGTGTGTTTGTGCTTGTTTAGTGTTCTTGCATAGCTTCTTTTATGGGAAGTTGGGTTGTCATTTTGGTAGAACAACACTTGGCTGGTGTGAGTAATTTTACAATTGTGTTTCTAATTAGCCATCATTGCCTCTGTTTTTGAGGATATCCAGGAACAGCAGTGCGTTGTTGGTTTGTTCTTCCCTTTTGTTATATTTTAATATCAATCCGTAACTGAGTGATTTTTCCAAAACCCAGTGTAATTATTGTTGATTCTTTTGAAGGTTTATTTATTGGTTTCCTGGGGGATTTCAATGATATGTTCATTGATTTAATCTTTGTGATATACTTTTAGTGTTATAATGTGCTTAAATGTGTAAGTAAATGATTAACTTTCAAAATAGTTTCCACAATCATTATAAAAAGTTGCCATTATTTCCCAATACAGAACCATCAATTAAATCTTTGCCATTTTTATGTGACTCTTAAAACTTGCTGCCTTTTGAAGTATTTATTGTACCTTTGGAAGGTATCCAAACCTGGTAATATGTACATTGCTACAATGCTAGAAATTGTGCAGGCATTACTGGATTTATTCATCCTGCAATTACCATAGAACCAGGGACAATTTGAATGAATCTCTTTGTCTGTTCATATCTGATTGCATTGAGATTCTTGCCAAATTCATGACTTGACATAGAAGGTTGTCCTTTAATTCACCTAAGTCACAATTACATGCAAAGGACAAAAGTTTCAGTGAAGAAATTATTACAAGATCAGCTATTGATAGATATAAATTAATGCCAGAGTGGGGTTTTTTTTTGTTAGCCTTTTAAGTTGCTTAACACAATCTTAACTTCTTAAAACAGATAAATTCAGTTTCTGCAGAGCTGTCAATCTGGGAAGAAAAGTCATTTTATTGCCCTAAATTCAGATATGTAGAATAATTTGGCCATATGGGTTCATGTATTCAAGACTAAGTTAATTTGGAGAAAAGCAGAACAATAAAGGAGAATGTAAACTCATTTATTATTTTGTGTGATTGTCATCTGAACTATCCATTTTAAGGGCTGCTTTAACTTTGAGGAACATACTGAAGGACCTTACCACAAGACGGGAGGGGATAAAGAAAATTTAAAAATAGATAAAATAATGAAATTTAAATAAAATGAAAAAGAATGACTTAATTATTTAAATTGAAAGTGCATTGTATATTGGAAGTCATACACTAATGGAGATCATTTGTTGATTCCCAAGTTTAAAACAAGAAACAAATCACTAACAAAACATATATCCCATTCTGTTCTATAAGCTATACCTACAGAGAGAATCTCTCATATAGAAGAGATGACAAGATGAAGAAAGAACTACAGCAGTGTAAGGTTTATGGTTGATTGTCAAGAGAATTTGGAAGGGTATCAAGAGCCATCTTGGCTTCCTCCCCCCATCCCATGTATTGTGCATGTAACGTAAAGCCAACATTGAACATCAATGAGGTGGCAGTGGGCTGAATTAATACCATGTTTCCCTGCAAATAAGACCCAACTGGAAAATAATAAGCCCTAGCATGATTTTTCAAGATGTTCTTAATATAAGCCCTACCCCCCAAAATAAGCCCCAGTTAAGATTGTCAGCCAGACACATTTATTACCGTATTCCCCCCAAAATAAGACCTAACCTGAAAATAAACCCTAATACGTCTTTTGGAGCAAAAATTAATATAAAACCCAGTCTTATTTTCGGGGAAACATGGTAGCTAGTTTCTCATTCCTCCTGATGCCTGAAACCTGGAGGAGAAAGGCAAGTGGACACAATTTTCTCCACCAGGTGCTCCAGGAGGAAATCTGACAGTGAGGAGGAGAGGAATGACATACACCTGAAATGAAAAAAAATGATGTCTCAGGAATGAAGTATCTGAGAAGTCTCAATTTCATAGTTTCTTAAGCACCCACATTTCAATCAATCGCCTTGCCCCATGTGCATTTCAACAGACGATTGGTATAACTGAAAGAAAAATTAGTGAATGGGCATAGTTGGGTTATCAGATCAGCATAAGGTAACAGAAGCCCTTCTACAGATATCAACCTGAAATGGTCCTGTCAGGCCGAAGCCATCTTATTTGGACACTTTGGCCTGCCACACTTTATGCTTTTGAAACGTATTATTGCTGTGGGAATTTGGGAGGGGCTGTTGCATGAGGGATGTAGAAATGTAGCCATAACAAATTCCTTTAGATTCTCAAGGTCATCCTTTGTCCAGCACCTGCCCGGAAGTTGATGGGAGTAACGGACAAGTTGGCAGAAGACGACTGGCTAACGTGATGAACTTGTGGATGTGGGGACATGGGGCTTGATCTTTCAACTGGGTGGAGAAACCCTCGTAGCGTCAGATTTGGGTTTCTCACAGCTGGGCCAACATGGCTCTATTAATAAATTGGAAACTTTGGGCAATACTTTGCACTGGACTCTGATTTAGATTTAGATGCTATTTGGAACCCTGACAGGTACCTTCACTGACCATTTCGCTTGGTCTCTGCAAAGACTTTTCCATATCCTGTAAAACCCCAAACACTTCATGATCTTTGGTAAGGAGCGACAATGGGAGGCATACTGGAATGTACATGATGCAGATGTGAACCTCAATCCAATTAGGCAGCCTCAGGAATGTCCATGGACTGCCTAAAGCAACAGGTTTTTTCTGAGGACAGTACATAATTTTTAAAGTGACTTAATTTTTTTTGATGCTGCTAATAATCAGAAATATAAGGTTCTAATTTTTTTGTAACAGAGAAACAGAGTACAAGTTCAATGCCCTATTTTCTTCGTATCCTTTATTATCTTTTTAAATATTCATATTATATTTTTCCACTAATCATAGTCCTCAGGAGCACAATAACCTTCCTCTTTAACCATATCCCTCTCCATGGCTTATTCACAAAACAAACTAGCTTCAGTGTCTTATTTAACTTCATTGCGACTGCTTGTTCTTGCCAAGTGTAGGTTTGCCCTTCCTCGGTATTTCAGAGTTGATTTTTGTGGACCAGCTGATGCAGAGTGGAAAACATTTCTGGCCAATGCCTTTTTCAAACCTTTCCCATCCTGCTCTTTGGGCTCATTTCTGCTGGTGGGGAGGACGATATCCAGATGTTCTGTGCTCCTTCCAATCATACTCATCGTGGCTTTCCCTAAAACCAAAACAGGAAATTTAGCCAATGTTGAGCAAAAGTTGGCTATGCCAATCAGGAGAGTCGGGTACTATAAGCAAAGTAACCAAGTTTTGACATACGAGACAGACATATGAAGGTATTGAGCCGAGGGGTAAGGCCACTCTCGGGGAACTAGGACTCGCTGTCTCAAAGCCGGCCCCTCTGGTTCTGGTTCACCGGGCTCGTCTCTTATTCCTGGTGACTTGGGATGTCAGGGCCCTGGCCTCAGGCTGCTGCTGCTTAATGCCAGGTCTGTTGTTAACAAGGCCCCCCTCGTTCGGGATTTAATCCTGGAAGAGAGGGCTGACCTGGCATGCAAAACCGAGACCTGGCTGGGCAAGGAGGGGGGTGTTCCCCTCTCAGAGATGTGCCCAGACGGGTTTCAGGTATTGCATCAGGCGCGACCCCAGGGAAGGGGTGGAGGAGTGGCTA
>QLTV01003461.1:379239-425741 GCA_003457575.1 Thermophis baileyi | reverse complement strand
GAGCTGCACTCTTCCTATTGGTCTCTGGGCACAATTCAAGGTGTTGGTTATTACCTTTAAAGCCCTATATGGCTCAGGGCCAGGTTATCTTCGAGACCGCCTTCTACCACATAGCTCCCAGCGACCGGTAAGATCCCACAGGGTTGGGCTCCTCCAGGTCCCGTCAGCTAAACAGTGCCGGCTGGTGGGCCCGCGGGGGAGGGCCTTCTCTGTGGCTGCCCCGGCCCTCTGGAACCAGTTACCTCCTGAGATACCCTGCTGGCCCACCCTGCTGGCCTTCCGGAAAGCGGTGAAGACCTGGCTGTTCCGGCAGGCTTGGGGCCGTTGATCTCGCTTTTGCAATTTGGCGAGATCCGGCCATGAAACGGTGTGTATGAGTTTTTAATTGTTTTTAAATGTTTTTATTATGTTTCTTTTTAATAGTTTTTTATATTTTATCAAGTTTTTTTTTATATTGTTGTAAGCCGCCCAGAGTCCCTTGGGAGTTGGGCGGCATAGAAATACAAATAAACTTAAACTTAAACTTAAACTTATTTTCTGGCAACTTCCCTTTTCAATTGCACCTCTTCTTCTCCTCACACTGCTTACCTGGGAGATTCCCCATCTGGGAAAATCATTTTAGTGCTGCAGGAAGCTGCTACCCAAAAGGGAATTCCTCATAGGATCCAAGACCTGGGTCTGTAGCTTTAATACTATATATTCTGCCAATTATGCTGATTCATTGATGGTGTCTTCAGTTCAAGAGGTTTGCTTCAGCCTTTCTGTGTCCTAAGGAAATAGCAAGGGAACTTGCGTCTTACCAGTGACACTTTGGTCTGTTACCTGAAGCAGCGCTGGCAATAGAGGTCATCATCACAGCTGTGGCAGCGCACAGTGGCATCTTCATTGCAGATACAGCACCAGGGTAATTCTTCCTCATCGCTGTCTGGTGTTTTGGCAGGCCAGATTAGCTGTTTAGCAACAGCTGGAGCTTGTGCCTAATGGAGGAGATACACAAATGCAACCACATTATGGAAAATCCATAGTAAGGGTTCCTCCTAGTGTTAAAGGACAGGTGTAGAAATAGGCATCACTGTCTTCTTCCATACATTTCCTCTAAATCTATTCATCGATGGAACCCAAAATGTATCTCTGAAGTAGCTATTTGTGTAACATTAGTGGACATTTTACAAGACGTTGTCATTTCACATTTTATTCCATTTAAAAATAAATGCATTATGTATGTATCTAAGGGACAAGAGATCAAATGGTAGGAAGGAGAAAGATGAGCTGGGCACTTAGAGGGTATAAGCTGAGAATCCACAGTCAGAGGCAAGAACATAGAACAACAGAGAGTTCAGGAACTCTGATTTCTAATGCTGTGTTTGCCTACTAAGAAGTAATCTAGCTGAATACGGTGTAAGATTGTAGCCTAAAGTATTTCGAATGTATGCTAAGCAAAATACCCAGGTTGGATAACTTAAGACAGGAAAAGCAGTGAGCATTCTGAGCCAGGATGCCCTGGTTCAAGGCTTGCATCTCTTCTACATCCAATGCCGTTGTAGGATTACTAAAATACCTATAATAATTCTTTAGATAACTGAAATGTACCTGTTTCTAATGCCTGACAATTCAAGAACGTATTCGCATTCACTTTCCCGTGCTTACATGAACACCAACCCTACTATCCAAATCTGGCAGGCTGCTGCCAATTCTGTATAGAAACTGGCCAGCCCTGTGCAAAATGATGGGTAAGTATTAAGCTTGGGGCAAGCTGACCCTGGGGAAACCATTTGTCTTTCAGCTTCAGGATAAGATCCACAGGTATTTGAGGGATCTGACTATTTGTTGGCCCTTAGTTGCAGTCCTGAAGATACAAGCTTCACAATGCCGTGCATGCGTGTATCCAGGGGTGTTGCTCACCTTGGTTTTCTCAGTGGAATTCGACTGCACAGTTGCAGACTGATTTGGGGAAATATTGAAGCCGCTTGCTTCATCCAGAGCCGCTTCTTCAGTAAGCTGGCAACAAAAAAAATAAAATATACAATAAACTTATTTATTAAGTTTATTTGTCGTTCATCTCTCTTTCAAGGAACAAGTACCCTCAGGTGCTGCTTCCTTCTACTCTCTTAATTTTCAGTTTACCAAGCGTCCATCTAAATAAGCATTTCAAATTTCAAATCCTTACTCAGCTACAAAACTTACAAAGCCACATTTTATCTTCTGAACCCACTCAGAAGGTAAAAAGGTTAATACAATAGGAAAAACCAGGCTTGGCTGTGAAGTAAAAGGTATCAGATTAACTCTGCAGAAGTAATGTCAGCTGCAAGAGACCTGTTTCAAAACTCTCTGGATGGCTTCCTCTTCTTCTTCATCACTATTGGGGAGTTTGTAATCATCCAAAGTAACTGTTGAAGAAAGAAAAAGAAAACTAAAGATATAATAATGATTTCATAAAGGTAGCTTTTCATCATTTCAAGTTACTGCAAACATCCACAGATCATGCTGTACAACATACTGTCTTGCCTTCCATAAATTCTCCCATACAGTGGGATTAATTTGACCCTTAATCCTTCAAGTCCTTATAAAGCAGAAGAGAGAATAAGTGACAGCCCAACTTCTATCAGTTCCAATTTGAAAGGTCCTGAAAGATCCTCAAGTAATCTCCATCCCATCCTCTGATACACATATTCTTTGGTCTCAAGGCAGCCAGTAGGCCATCCTCCTCATCTTTGTTCTCCTTGGTCCTTTTCTCAAAAACATTCTTTTCTCCTCTGTAATTGATCTGTTCTCATTCATCCTCAAAAGTGTTGTGTTAATTCTCTTTCTGGAAGGATTCAGAGTTGTATATCACTTCTGACACCACCTTCTCAAAGCCAGTGTGATTTCTAAGCATCAGAGGTTTGTCTTTTTCCATTGCCATTGCTAATCTAACCTATTAATGCTGGCAGATTACTGTGCCACTTGCAGCAGTTTACCTGCAATATCACAATTCATTTTAGCTCTGTTTAATAAAAAAAAATCCCTTCATACACTGATTTCTACATATTAGGTTTCTACTAAAAGAAAAGGGCCAGCTTCGGTTTTCTTTAGCTCTTTGGCTTCGTGAGAGACATGACTGAGCTAGTGTGCTGCTGATATGCCAGTGGGACAATTATATGAGCAATACTAGGGGTTAATATTGAAGTGAAGCTATTTTAAAGAAAGTATACTTGAGATGTAAAAATGGATACCCTTTAAAGTGGAGGAGGCCTCTGCAAAACCTCCTGTGGAGGATTAACCCAACGTCAGAACCTCCCATTTGGAAGTCCTATAGACTTATCCTACAGACAACAACAGCAGTGAACTAATCAGTTGTGCCACAATGATCACTATGCCCCAGACTGATACTTCATCAGGATGACTGCATAAATCATAACCCAAATCTTGAAAAGCAAAAACAAAAGAACCCAACAGCCCATCAGCTGCTGAGCAGTGCCATATGCTGGTGCCAGGCTTGGAGAAACCCCATGAATGTATCCTGTTTGTCTAGCCCATTGGAACAAAGAGAGCTTTGGTTTCACAGCTTTGCTTGTGAAACAAACAAAGTATTTCCGTTAACATCTCTTCCCAGATATCAATCCCTATTAATTATCTGCTTTTAAATGAATCAAAATCCTAGCACCAGGAAATAGAAGTTCTGAGAATTATGACTTCTTGTCAAATAAACTAAAGTCTTCCTGAGCTGACCTGTATACTTTTTGTTACATACTGTACCTGTCTCAGGATCTTTGCCTTTCAAAACTGCCAATCGCTTGGCCACTTCCAAAATCTTTTCCTCCCTGGTGTTCTCCTCCCTGAGTTCTGCAGCAGCCTGTGCCAATAGTTTAGTTTTCTCCTCCTCCAACTGCCTGAGAGACAGATCGGAAATGCCTGCAGTGCCATCTGTTTGATTTAAATCATTCCAGTTCTGTGTCCTCACTTCTGAAACAGCAAAAACGTAGAGAATTCACAGCTGCACCACAATCACTCAGCCATTACAATAATTTGCCAAAAATAAAACAGGTCACAGTCTAAACACTCTTAATTAGGCCACAGTTTAATCATACTAGAGTCAGTTTATTCATTCAATTGCTAGTTGTCTCATAATAAATAAGTTTGAATATAAGATTTTAAAAGACATGAGATAATTCAAAGGTTTGTAGCGGGTTCACCAGTCTCTTCTGTCTTTCCCATACAAATCTGAGTAGTGGTTTTTTTTAATCTTCAGTCAGCCTCTGATCTAACAGGTTTCCTCCTGTCAGCACTCAACACTCAAAAAGGCTGTGTCAAACAAGGCAGGAAACAAGAATTACTATAGCCTACAGAAAGATTTTGCCTTGACTGGGGATAAGAGTATTAATATGATAGCTCTTTTCAAATATCTGACAGGGTGTCACACGCTGAAGAAAGTAATAATCTACTGTCTACCTTCCCTGAATGCAAGCACCAAATAATAACCATGTTAGGAAAATGCAAATTTCAGATGAACCTTAGGAAAAAGTTTTTGACAGTGAAGTGCTCTTTGATAATGGAGCACAAGATGGTAGATTGTTTTCTTGCTTGTTTTCTTAAAGCAGAGACTGAATAGACAATTATTTGAGTCATCCATTAATAAATAGTGACATTATCTCTATAAAATCTGAAGACAAATAGAAACCATAGGATTTTAGTGGCAATTCTTCACCAAAATTGAACTGGGGGCTAAGGAGGAGGGTTTGGAATCAATGCAAGACCTCTGGAAGAGCCATCTTTGCAACCCCTTGATCAAGAACAGTAGTGGTGGGGCACTTCGTTGCATGAGATTGCAGGACCTACTTGCTCCCATTTCTGCATCAAAAGAATCCATATTAAAGCTAAAGAGAAACCTTGAGATGTAATTGTGAAGCCTCCACTCTCATCAATGGTGACTTCTTCAGCCATCTGGTTCAGCAGGTCGTCTGACTGCTCCACCTGGGTCTTGCTGTTGGAGACCTGGTATACCTGACCAAAGCAAGAGAGGTACAGGTAATTACATTTAATTAAGCTAAATTAAATATAGTTAAAATAACGACTGTCCATATATTAATGATTTTCCTTTCTGTCCCATTTAAGCATTGCAATCTGGGGGCAAATCAAAACAGCCAGGTAATTTTCAACCATTTTGTCTGGCTAGAAAAACTCTGGGAAAGGTCTGTTTTTAAGCAATGGTAGCTTACGGGTCTGGGGGCTGCAGATGGAAGTGTTCTGCCTTGCAAGACTGCCAAACGGTCCTCCATCTCTTGGGCTGTTGGAATGGATCTTCCAGAGTCCACTTTCAGTGCCGCCAGCCTAGATTCTATCTCCGCCTGGGATGGAATAGACTCTGTGCAATTTAAAAGCAGATTTATTTGCTAATAGTGACCAAAAGAAGCATAAAATTATTTCCATACATATAAACCGATGACAAAATGGCACATTTTAAAATGCAGAAACTGGCAGTGTTGATTCAGGGTTATGGAACTGTCACCATGCGCCCATCAAAAATCATCTCTGTTAAATAGCAAGTTGCTCAGAAAAGGGCACCTAATCTTTTTCCTGTGAACAGAACAATTACTGCATTGTTCTCTCCACTCCCCCTACACTGATGATGTTACTCAGCCCGGTAATAAAACATCTGCAGAACGAAATGCAAACTAAGAGAATAGCAACGACCCAACATTAAGCACTTGTAAACCAAAATTTAAGGGGTGGGTGAGGGGGAAGAGAATATATGTATCTAATTTCACATGCTCAATGTTAATCTACTATGGAAACAAAAATCGAGGCATTGATGCTCACGTTGCCTCCTTTTAGAAACTGTTTCAAGAGCGTTAAGTCAGACAACTTCTCTGTTTGCATGTATAAACCGAACATTAAGAATTCTGTTCTTGAATTCTGATTTATGTTCTATCTGCAGCAGACCCCCCAGCATGAAAATATGAGCAACTCACTAGGCCTTGCTGCCTTCTTGAGCCTCTCCAGTCTCTCTATTAGAATCTTATCCTCTTTTGATAACCCTCGATATCTGGAGTCTGTCTGACTCTGAGATTTCACCAAGCCCTTCTGAGGGCTCTGCGTCTGGTTCTGCTTAGCTTCAAGAGCTGCAATCCGCCTGCAAAAACAAGTCCTGTGTGAATTAATGGGATTATCAGAAATGCTTCTCTAAGATTTGATTCGCACACACACTGGGGCATCAAGTGACAAATTACAGGTGAGCCTTGCAAGACACAGAAACAGAGAGATGTTTGCCAACATGTTCATCCACATGTTTCACTGAAATAAAACAGCACCGACTCATCCAGCAACCTACAAGCACAAGTGAATGGATCAGTCCTTACAGATAGCAATAGCAATTGCACTTAGAATTATATACCGCTCCATAATGCTTTACAGCACTCTTTCAGCGTTTACAATGTCAGCCTATTGTCCCCAACAATCTGGGTCCTCATTTTACTGACCTCGGAAGGATGGAAGGCTGAGTCAACCTTGAGCCAGTCAGGATCAAACTCCTGACTGTGGGCAGAGTTAGCCTGCAATACTGCATTCTAACCCAGGGGTGTCAAACTCAAGGCCTGGGGTCAGATCTGGCCCGCGGGGTGCTTAGATCTGGTCCGCAGGGCTGCCCTGGAAATAGCAAAGGACCGGCCCGTGGTGCCTCTATCAGTGAAAACGGAGCTCCATTTTGCTGGCAGAGGGTTGCAGCAGGCCATCCCAGCTGAAAATGGAGCTTGCGAGAGCCGCACAATGCCCCCCCCCGAGCTCCATTTTCACTGGCAGAGAAGGAGGCAGTCACAGCCGAAAACGGAGCTTAGGAGCCCGTTTTTGCTGGCAGAGTGCTTGGGCCACCATAGGCACCCCCCAACGCAAGTGACATCATGCCCACCCCAGCCCCCCCGAGGTCAAACACAACCCTGATGTGGCCTTCAATTAAACCGAGTTTGACACTCCTAACCACTGCGCCATCATATCACCACGGAAGTTCAGAGGAAGATTATATCAGGATTAGCAATTACTTTTGATACCCTCATTATCCTGGATGTATAGATTGGCCAGAGTTAAAAATTTTATTCCTATGCTGAAATCTCTTAGTTGTTAAACTCTGCTCCACTGCCATTATAAGCCAATGGGTTTAATCTTGTTTAGGGATGAAACAGTTGTTTGTTTATAAAAGTACTGTTTCCTGTTTTACTATTGTTATTTTAGACGGAGAGTGGGAGGGAGTAAATATACATGAGAACTGCATTTACAAAGGCAGACAGGCAAAAGACAGGTGCTCAAGTGACTTCAGTTAAGCATTCCTAACAAGATTCATTCCAGGTGACATCACAAATAGTGATTTTAATGCACAATTTTTCAGTATCACAATATTAAACTGTCATACATATCCTAGATATATATACCTCAGTGTATGCATATTATTTCGTTTTTCATATTATTGCCAATTTTTGTATCTCTGGTGCTTGCTTCTTGATCAGGGGTTCCTGGAATTTTTTTTTTAAACTAACAAGATCTATAGTGAGAACATTGTTGAAAAGTCCTGCTCTAGTTATTTTGAGAAAGAAATTACATTTTTTTTGGATTGTTAATATAAGGAATTCAAATCCTGCAACAAGTAAAGGAATTTTAAAAATGGCTATTAAATGGCTAAGGCCACTGGTGATTCATCATAACACATATGTACACTTTGCTTTACAAATATATAAAGATCACGAAGCAAAACTAGTTTTGTGATTATTGGAACTCACTTCCTATAGTTCTCTGGTGGAGACCATCTAGCTGAATTTGACTGAGATGGTGCGCTGAAAAGAAAAATAAGAATGTCATAAAATAAAGGGTAAAACTGCTTCACTATAAAATATAGTATAAACCGATTTGGGACTAATTACTAATGTTTTATTTGGCTGAATCTATCCCTCTAACACTTGAAGTCAGAATATGTGCAAAATAAATATATTTATAGTGCATTAGTATTGTATATAGCACAACCTTGTCTACATTCCTTATGTGACATATAGTCATGACACTTTAGGTGTCATGAGAGTTGATAGATCTTATACAAACCCCCCCAAAATGAGAGAGAAACTCTGAGCCAATAAGCATCTGAACTTAATGCCAGAATTCATCTCCCAGAAAAATCTTTTAGCATTGCAGAGTAAAGAATATGGTGGTACATTTCCAAAACGATTGTGTGGATTTCAGCTAATACACAGAATGCTAAAGTGGCAACTCGCTTGAGTTGATTAAGCTCTGTAATTTTGTCAATCCATCACTTGGATCAGAATTCAGTTCTGTTCTTACCTTGTTAACTCTCCATGGCACTGCTTGCAAACCTTCTGCTGAGTGTCGCCACAACGAGGAACAGTGGCACTGAATCCAAGGCAGTTTGAGCAAAATCCTCGACCACAACCCTTGCAACCATACTGAGGGGGGGGGGAAATCAATGGAGGAAAGCACACTGATCAGACTGCTGCAGGACGACTGGAAGGTTCCTTCTTATATAAGATTCATAAGGGAGATACTTCCATACTGTGGTGGTTACTGAGGCTGGGTCTAGCTTGGTTACCTGGGGAGAGTTTGATCCTGTTTGGCCTGAGAAAGTGATCAGGGTCCTCAGGACTGATAGTGTTACATTCACGTCACTCCTGGCTGGTTAAGACCTCCTGGGGAAGAAAGTGTGGGTCTTTGTGCCTGAGCCAGGGGCCCTGGGCATGGGTTAGAGCTCATTTACTGGTTGTGTGGGTGATTGGTTAGATTATGCCAGACTGCATATATGTTTTACTTTTATTTTTTATATTGTGTATTTTACACATTTTATTTTGATTTATTGTAAACTGCCTAGACCATGTAAAAGCGAGATGGACAGCTATAATAAACAAACAAACGAATAAGCAAGCAAGCAAGCCAGCAAGCCAGCTTGAAACTGAGTTCTCTTGTTGTGGAAAGCCAATATGAAAACAAGGTTTTTTCCTCCAGGCTCCTTCAAAGCACACGTCTGACATGCAAGAGCACAGAATATAACACCTGTATAGTATATCATTTATTTTATTCCGTTCATATCCTACTATTTTCTAAAACAAGTAATGGCAAGAAATATTGAAACAGTTAACAATCAAAACAGCAATGCAAACAATAAATAAATGAATAGGGAAAACAAAAGTGTTTACATGCCACAGCATATACTATAGTGATAATTAGCTTATCAAACTTCTCCGAGACTCAGACATTTTTGGGCAGAAGTCTTTTCATATTTTCTTTAGGAAGAAGTTGGTGTCATATGCTATTATTTAAATTATTTCACCCCCACCATTGGTGAATTCCATCCAGTTTTAAGATTGATAAAACATCATCAGTGATGCACTGGCAGATAAAACATCTATATTTACTGGATAACTTCTTAAAAGCAGATGACATGGAATCATGCATCAGCATCACACATTTTTCCCTGTGAATATTTTAGCATTAATGTATGAGTTTATCATTGTATTTCACGTAACCTATTTAATTCATTTTATGTGAATTCTCCACTCACTGTGCATCAAAATAGACAGATCACTCTTCAAAGTGAAACCAGAACCATCTTCTGGGACCTTTTAAGGAAAGATCCCTTATTGGTTATTTTATTATAGAAAAACAAAACAATCAAACAACTGAAATTGAAAGGCAGAGACTTGCTTAGCATCCATCATTTATTTATTAATTCAAATTTGTTATAGCTGCCCAACTCCAACAGACTCTGGGCAGTATACAGGACCAAAAAATCCATAAAAACAAATAAAATGTAAAATATTAAAGTAACTAGAAATATTAAAATATCTAAAACTGATTACGGGAACCAAAAGAAGCATGAATCTGAAACATGAAATCTGAATGAATTCTACCGGAAGAGAATTTCACATTTTACTGTATGAGATCGCATTTCTCTCAACACAGATTTATCAAGTTCAGTTTCTGCAAGTGCTGACACTGAGTAGTGAAGTAAAACTTGCCTGTTTCTTGAAGATAGTAAACTTTGATGCACAGCCATAACACCTGTTATCCATGATGCCAGCTGAGTTGGTTCTTAGAGTTTTCACAAAAAATACCAGTGGAGACAACGTGATTCTATTTTGTCTGCAAGCAGCTATCCCATGGTTCACTTTTCAGAGACAGAACAAAGAATAAGAGTGAAATATAAAAAGTTGATAATGATTCGATGAAAACATGATCTACTAAAGAGGTGACAGTGGTACTTGATTTTGCTTTCATAATAAGAAAAAACATACTATACATTTGGTTACCTAATAACAATTAAAATCATGGAGAAAGAAACAAAAATTCAAAGATTAGGCTTTCCCAACCCAGTATCTTTCAAATGTGTTAATCCTAAATTCCCTAATTCTTAACTAGAACAATTCCTGTAATTCATTTTATCTTTATAATGTTCGGAAGCAGACCCATAGCAGATCAACATACAACAGTCTCTTCCAAAAAGTAGATTCTATTCACAACAGAACAAAACAGCACAAAACTTTATTGAAAGGGAGAAAAAATCATTTATGACCGTTACATTAACTATTTGAAAAGATACAAGTTTACTTTTGGATATTTTTTCTCTCCCTTCCTTTCTTCATTGACTGCCATGGTGAATTAGGGAAATAAATCAGCACACTCCCCTATAAACAACTTTTCAAACCTCTCACCCCTTAAAGATGCAGACCAAATCCCCACCGTGTCCAGCTAGGTATGGAAAACTACAATCACATTAGGAATTATCGGAATTGTAGTACAACACATCAGAAGGGCGTTGGATTGGGGAAGGTTACCCCAAGATGCTTACGAAAAAAGGAAAAGATTAAGGAAACTTTATGAAAGAAAGGCTAATCTAGCCTGATAATCTGATAGTCCAGCAGGCCTTTTCTGCCTTTTTCAAAGTCTACCTACTGCTCCTTTTACCGCAAGCGACGACCAGGTGTATACTTACAGCCTTCTAGACCCTGGGGTCTAAGCGGGTGACATGCAATACAATACAGTACTGTTCTGTAACTACATTTCCTAGAGACTCTTCCCCGCCCACTATCCCTGACGCAGCGCTTGCTGGGGTTTCGGCGATTTGTCCAATCACGGCTCCGGAAAGTTCTAATGGCATCACGATGACGAGGGCCGACCTGGCATGCTGGGAATTGTAGTTCGCTCGACTTCCATCTTCCGTCCGGAGAAGAGACGTTCTTAAAGAGAAAAGTCCACGTTTCCCAGAAGTCAAATCGCTGTCGAGGGACGAAGGAGTGGGGGAAGGGAGAAAAAAAGCTCGAGCGAGAATCATCCCGGTGGGGAACTGTCTGAAGAAGCGACTCTTGAGGGAAATGGCGGTCGATAAAGAACTGCTGGAGTTGGACCTCTATGCGCTTTTGGGAGTGGTCGAGAAAGCGACGGATAAAGAGGTTAGGGAGGCCCGAGCTGGGGGAAGGGAAACCATACTTCGCAACCCCGTTTCATAAACGTTGGAGGCGGTCTGAGTTTCGTTTTCCAAGCCATGCATAAAACCAGACGTCTTATAGAGGTCCCGCCGATAAGTGAGCTCCGGGGCCCGGTGTCTGAGGCTGGGGCCTCCAGATGCATTTGATTCCAAGTCCCATCGTTCCCAGTTGTGACTGCCCAGGGGCAAATGGGGGTCGCGGTCCAATGCACGTGGAAACGGTCCACGGGGTGAAAAGCGGCCCTGAGTAAGCTTTACTAACAGGAGTAAATGGGGCTATTCTGCAGACTTGTTTAAAACGTGCCAGGACTCGTATGTACGTACCTCAAGGCCTGTCCATTGACCAGGGTAGGGATTCTTCGTTGGTTATTAGTTTCGCCGTTTGCTGGTGGTTTTCCTGTCTTCGCTAAATGTCTATGGAGATTCTCAGTCATCCAGGTCATGGTTGTCCCAAAGGTGCTTTTTCAAGAGGCCACCGGACTTTCTGGTTTTTATTTTTCTTTGAAGACTTTTCGCTTCTCAACCAAGAAGCTTCTTCAGCTCTGACTGGATGGTGGGGAATATAAATCCTTCCATTCCCCCATCATCCAGTCAGAGCTGAAGAAGCTTCTTGGAGGAGAAGTGAAACGTCTTCAAAGAAAAAACAAGAAAGTCCAGTTGCCTCTTGAAAAAAGCACCTTTGGGTTTTCCTGTCTTCCTGTGCCAATATTTGGTTGCGCCTTAGAAGGCTTGAGGAACAAGACCCAGGACAAGCTTTGTGGAGAAGGTGTTAGCGGTTGGTGGGAGCGTGAGGACAGGGCTAAATCCAGTATTTACTTTGTCAAAATGGCAAGTGACGGCCTCGTGTTCCTATGATGCCTTTCACTTGAGATCAGTATTCCTGCAAAGCTATGGTTGATCCAGATTTCAGTGGAAAACATTTATTTAGCAAATTTATATACCCCTCCCCATCTCATTGAACATGGCTCTGGGCGGAATACAACCCTCACCGACAATTAGAACAATAGAACGGTGATTAAAACAATTGAACACATTTTAAAAAAAAAACTAAGATAGCGGAATAATAACAATCATTGAACAAAGTACAGTCACCTCACAGGCTCCCCGTGGCATCCCTAAAGGTGTAGGAGAAAACTCCATTTTAAGAAGAGATCCAAAAGTCTCTGTGGTCCAACATCCTGTTTCCACAATGACTGATGATGCCTGTAAAAAGACTAGGCGTCATAATCTTGTGTCCTCTAGAAATTGTGTCCTGCAATGTTTCTTGAGGTACTTATAAAACTGGCAAATTAATGTAAATTGGAATATATAACAATCATTACCATTAGAAGTTGTACAGTGTTGGTGGTTTCATGAAATGAAGTAGATCTGCAAAAATAAATATATGCTTGTTTGGGTTTAAATTTGCTTCAGGATGGGGAAATGAATTTTCATTGAGTCATTCATTAGAAAAAGCTGCCTGTTTTTCTTATCTCTTTTTCACTGACTATATTCCATGGATATATCATTAAAAATAAGCTTTACTGAACATTGAAATATTAAGGTCTAAGAATTATTTTACTAATTTCATCCTTTAAGCATCAAAACAAGTGCAGGGGAGATAGATGAATAGATAAACTTTCTAATCCTTTTTGCCATGTTAGTTTTTTAAATCCGATTTCTCCTGCTTCTAGCAGCCCTGAAGATTTTATATTTAGAGGAAAAAACCATGTAAGATACCAATTTGTTTTATCTTCCATAAAATATGATTCTATTATTTTATCTCATCAGTTCATTGAGTCCTCATCAGCTCAGCTGCCTCTTTTTTTGATTTCACTAAATTGGAATACTTCTGTCTGCAATCACATTTTGTTCCACTACTCAGTTCTGTCACCCCCACTTGGAGGTTTTTGCACTTGCAAGAGTTTCTGTTCTAATAATCTGGACATGGGGTATGCTCTCTTCACTATTCCTACGGTAGTACAGAGCTGGAAGTCTCCAGTGTTCTCAGATATAGGCTTCTCCCTCTATCCTGTTGCAAATTACTAAAGTGAAGGAGATTATGCAAAAGATTTTGGTTTGTAGCTGACTTTCTCCTCAACCTTTCTCCAGTGTTCTTTACCTCTGACATGTATGAGAAGAACAATAGTGTGATTGATGGAGTTTGAAAGAGAGGATGTATATAACTGTACAAAAGAGATTCACATTCACTCCAATATTAAATGCTTGCTTTGAATTGTTATAACATATCATGATCATACAAGTAGTCTCTGTTTACTGACCATTGAGTTGACCATTTACAGTTATAATGGTGCTGCAGAAGTAATTTCATGACCCATTTACGATCTACGATACTTACGTAGTCCACTAGATGGTGCTAAATTATCATAAACATTTGGATAGTATATTGGTAGCTGGGTATTAATATGCCATTTCTGAATAATTTAATTTCCTTTCCTGTTAGCTGTAATATTAGAGAATATTACAGTTAATAAAATAAATAGAAGTGAAATTTTAATTTATAACTGTATTAAAAAAATCATAGTTTTTAATGTCAGAGAAGCATAATGCTGGAATTGAGATGAAAAATACAATCAGATCCATCAGCCTAAACTGAGACACAATTTTGGACAGACATAGGAAATCTAAATTCTTCTGTATATTTCTTTTATAATTCTTATAAGATGCAGTCATGGCCTTTGCTTGTGGATTAGGAAACTTGAGAGTATCTCCCTTATAAAAATTAATAAAGTAAACGTGATTTTGAGCTGTTCCTGAGTTGCCCACAGATGTGTAACTACAATTTTTAATTTATTTACAACAATTAGATTTGTAGAGCTGATCCATTATTTGCCAAATATATATTGCAAAACACTTCCTAAATTTCTTTTCAGGCAAATACAGTAATTCTAAAAAGATATGTTGAAAGCAGGATAGATTGAAAATTATTCATACAAGTATACCCAGTCTTCATTATTCACAAAAGCTGTTCTAGACAAATATGAAATGAAACTTAATTGTTGCATTTAATAGTTTTGGATCAAATGGCATTGGTTTTTTGAGTTATTTGTCAGTATCAGATATAGTACCAGATAAGAAAGTTGCCTTGTCAAATATTTTATGTATTTTCCTGAACAATTACAGTCTGGATGGTTACAGCTCAGTTATGCCCCTTGGATTTCTCTGCAAGAAACATTTATATAAGATAAATAAGTCACATCTTCACAAATATTCAGTGATATTTATCAGATACTTAGTTGATTCCGTGTGCCAAGGACATATTTACTGCAGTACAGATTAGTAGTACAGTTTTGCCTTCCATCTCAGGTTTACTGTTTGAAACATTAAGAAAAAGTGTTAAGTAACCTTTATGGAGATTGACATGTCTGTGATTTGTCCACCTTGATTCATCCCATTGTCTCTCTTAGGAGTAAGAGTAAATATTAAATGTTTCAGTTTATCCTAAATATTGTAATGGATCTAAATACTAATCCATTTCAAAAGTAGATTTTCCATTGCAATGAAATCAGATATTTGTAAAACGTTGGTACTTTGTTTAATTATGCAGATATACTTGGGCAACAACAATACATGTTTGCCAATTTTTGAGATTATTTATATCACTTTTCAGTGAGTTGATATTGTTATTTACCATTACTTTGAAAGTTAATACAGTCAGCTGCTCACACTGTTCATTCTATCTTCTTTCTGCTACAGATTAAGAAAGCCTACAGACAGAAGGCCCTGACCTGTCATCCAGATAAGCATCCAGATAATCCCAAAGCAGGTATGGAGACTTGTGATAAAAATCTGAGTGGCTCTACTTACAACTGTTTTCCAAAATAGATTCCCCCCCCCCAAACATATAATGACATGTAACAATTCTTCTGAAATCAGTAACAGTTAGGCAAGATGGCAGTTTCTGTGAGACAGGTTGCAAGATAGTCACTGGATATAAACTGGTTCTCCCATAGCATTACAGGTCTGGTACTGATCTCTCTCTTACTCAACACCATCATTTAGGTGTTTACGTTCTCCACATGTGGACAGTAGGCAACCCAGGGTTGCTGACACTTTTGCTACAAGTACACTCTGACAGGAGAGAAACTTCCACTGATGGTTAAGAGAAGAGCAGAGCCAGTCTCACTGTTGCTGCTGTGAAACTGTTGAGCAGCAGCAATTATCTTTGTAAGCTGCCCGGAGTCAGAGTGAATTGGGCAGCCATATAAATTTTCATAAATAAATAAATAAAGAAATAAAATTAATCTGCATTGCTGAACAATTGATTGTCAATAGTTTAGTTGGTGTAGCTCCATAGCTTCCTCTATTTATGAGGGAGATCCAGTTTGGTCCTTAGAGTAGGTCCTCCTAATAGATTACCTCAAAGGCCTACCTTACCAATGATCTTTACCACAGATGCTGCCATCATCATTACCAAGGAGCCCATCACTGCCAAGGAGCCTGTCAGATTAGTCTTTAATCTAGCAATACACATACTTGTATTATTACTAATGTACCCATCCCATCTATCTTTTCAAATGGTCTGTCATAAAGACAAATCTGGCCCCAGAGCCATGCTGGGGGAACAAAAGGTTATGGATTAGAGGGCCTCCTGTATTTCATTGGGGGGGGGGATTAGTTTTCCTTCTACTCTCTGCCTTCTATCTGCAAAGTGTCCTCCTCATTCCAGTGCTTTTAACCTTCTGCTTCAGAGACCAGCCAAGGCAGTCTTGAGTTGCTCTTACTGTGAGGATGATCCTTTTGGTCCTTTTAAGTGTGTTTCTTTTTTGAGAATTGAATTATTACCTTTATTTGTGAAAAAAAACTGAAATATTGAAGGATGTAGAATTTAGGAATCTTTGTCTTTAATTAGGTATAAACCAACAATACCAAATTGATTTTTAAAAGGTAGGGCGAGTTTAAATTCTAAAATAAGCTTAATTTCTGATGTTATATGATGCTCGGTCCTATTGTGTTAAATCTTTTATCCAAGTAAAGTGAATAAATGATACGTACCTAAAATGATACAAATTTCCCTACACTTATTTTTTTTTAAATGTTCTGTAGCTGAACTCTTCCATCAATTGTCTCAGGCATTAACAGTTCTAACAGATGCAGCAGCAAAGGTAAGAAATTTGATTCTGTGTTATAAATGCAAAAATTTTTTGGTTTTGCCATTGCAAATTAGTGCTTGGACAAGCAAATACCTTTATATGCACATTTTTCCAGCTGCTGAAAATCTACCTACCTATTGCTATTATACAGGAATATCCATTTTCCTGCACACTTTTCAGGAAATAATATTAGTTAGAGAAAGGCTCAGAAAAATATAACATAAAACAGGTAGACAACATTTTCTTTACATCTCCTCCCTCTACCAAGCTTTCTATATTTGTTTAATGTTTTCATATGTGTAACACTCGACATTCAGTTCTGTGTCAACTTCCATAGATCTAGTTCTAAAACTAAATTTATTAATGAATCAAATATGTACTTAAACACCGTATAAAATTGTGATTTTACTTCTCTGTGTAGAGAATACATCTACACTTCTTTCCTCACTAATATATTCTGGATCACTTCCTTTTTCTTCTTTTTTATTCTTTGGTAATGAAAGATACTGAAATATATAGAACTATCAGCAATTCAAATAGATCAATTTAATATTTTAAATAGGTGATTGTAATTCTTACCTCCTTTCAGTATGCTTTGTCCTGTTACTTTTTTTGTAGGCAGCCTATGATAGAGTAAGGAAAGCCAAGAAACAAGCAGCAGAAAGGACCCAGAAACTTGATGAAAGAAGGAAGAAAGTCAAACTTGGTATGTTATATTAGACTGTTTTTATTGAGAAAATAAATTCCAAGATTATAGGATCTTTACAATAATATCAGATGTACAGTTCATTTACAAACTGCATATTTATATACCATTAAGACTATAGGTACAGTGAACTATACTTACAATCAGAATAGTTTTATCTTGTTCCATTTTTTTAAAAAAAGGTAAGTCTTAATTTTCTATATATTTTTAAAATATTTTTATTGAACTTTTTGACATAATTAAAAGATAAATATATCCATATAAAGAGAAAGTAGAAAAGATAAAAGTGCTTGATACAGATAAAGAGAAAATAAAGTTAAAGTTATGACTTCCAATCTTTACCACAGATACAAAACAATTTTTTATCATTTCTCCCCCTTTAGAATTATATGGGTCCCATGTTCAACACTTTTTAATCCAGAAATCACCACTACCATTTTTGTCCATTTTCAGCAAAAAAATCTTTTATAAAAGTACATATTGTTTTGTCCCTAAACAAACAGGTCAATTTTGCCATTTCTGCAAATTCTGTCATCTTCACAGCATATTCCTCCACTGTTCATACTTCTATATTTTCTCATCTTTGTGCTATAATAACCTTGTTGCAGTTACAATATAAAAAACTGATTGTTCATGAATCTTTTCTAATTGTGTATCAAGAAATCATAGTAAAGTTTTTACTAGGTTTTAGCTGAATATAAAATTTTAAAATGCACGTTTTTCCAGTACCTTTTCACTTTTTCACAGGTCACCCATGCATGATAAAATGTTCTTTCATGCTTTTTACATTTCCAACTGTAATTAGAATTACCTTTATCTATCCTACACAATTTGTCTGGTGACATATAGCAACAGAATATCATTTCAAATTATAGGACACTGAATTTCAAACCTTTTTGACTACATTCTCTTTCATTGATCCATTGTAACTCAAGTTCTTTACCCATTTTATCATACACTCTTTAATTTGTTCTTCTTCAGTTTCAAATCTTAACAAAAGTTTATGCATTTTAGCAATTACATGTTCATCATTTGTATATAATTCATTTTTAAATTGTTTTATGGTCTATATCTGGTACTTTATCTATACTGAAATTTTCTCTTAATTGTATATATAAAAATCATTGAAACTAAATCCCTCTGCAATTAATTGTTTTACTTTGCTGTAGATCTTGAAGCTCGAGAAAAAGAAGCTAATTCTCAGGTTAGCAAGGCAGAAGAGATTGAGATAACTAGGACGTTAGAGCAAGAGGTAAGGTTATTGTGGTAAACAGATATTATTTTATATGAAATACATTGGTTGATATATTCATGTTCAGCAGCAGCAATGGAATTATTGAATTATTGAATTCTACAAAATAAATAAATGATGCTGGGATCCTAGTTAAAATATGTTTGCTTTTCAGGCTTCAATGCACAAGCAAACAAGCACAGAGAAATCTATTATTTAATTCAATGGAAAGCACTTGCTTTGCATGGATAAAGTTTCAGATGTCAGTTTTTACATCTTCCGATATAACTTTTGTTTGCAAACCTAGGAATTCTCCAGTAAATGTAGAGATTATTAAGCAAGGTGATAAAATAATCTGATGATATAGACAGTTTTCATACTTCACACGTTAAAAAAACCTCTTTAGTTTGTTTAATTGTGATCAGTAAATAGAATGTGGAGCTAGACAAATGATAGGTCAACTTCTTATGACATTTCCCCCAAAAATTGTAAGTAGATTTTTTTTTATTAGAGACAGTTCTTAAAGCAATATTGCCAGGATTTTTCTTTTCTGCTACGCACCCCAGATCCAACGGTTACGTGAAGAGGGATCTCGGCAACTGGAGGAACAACAAAAACTCATCCAGGAACAAATCCGGCTTGAGAAACAGCGAATACGAAGTAAGGCCAAGCAATCTTTTGCTTGCTTTTTAGAGATTGAATGTTTTGCGTTAATTCTGACATGAAGCTTTAAAAAAAAGTGTTAAATTGGGAAATCCATCAAAGAACCTTTGTGTCCATTCAGAAGTAATTTTCCTTGAACTCACTAAAACGTTTTCCAAACTAAATGCACAGGATTGCATCTTGCCCTGTAACATGACTTTAGACAGTTGTTTATTTCCCAAGAACTTTATACCTATCATAAAAGTGAGGAAATGAAAATTAGTTTAATGAATATTAATCAACAGCTTTGTGATTAACTGTTTGTTGCAGTTTCTTCAGTGCCGACTGACATGAGAGATTTGCTTTTCAGTCTTTCCACCAAGGGTTTCCCCCCCACCTTTATTCTTACTGACAATGATGCTTTATCTCTGGGAGTACAGAGTAAATTAAGACATCTGTTGACTTGTATATCAGGATAGTATACATTTGTCTGTAACAGAATAGTTTAGATTGGGAGATCAAACTGTGTAAACTGAACTAGAACATTGGATTTTGTTTAGCCAAAAGATATTCTTTTTAGATTCAAAAATATTGCAACCATAATTTTCATTTCATTTTATTTCTTTGAGGTAAACAAGATGGGTATGGAGGGAATGGCACAGGAACACCCAAGCTCAAAGTAAGACATCCCCAAAAATTTGAGCTATGAAGAAAGATGAACAACTAATTTATCATTCCATCAGTAGAAGCCACATGGATCGCCTGCAGCCTCCCACACAGTTGGACTGCCCTTGGCATCCTCGCTCCTTATGGGAATTGTCACTTACTTCACCTTAATGTGTTCCTTGCACTTTAATCTAGAATCTAGGCTCTAGGATAAAGGTAATTAGAAGTTAAGTCTCTGTCACTTGGAATATTGACAGATTTCCAGATGCTACTTGGTGTATGTAATAAGTTTTCGTTATTCTAAAATGTGAATGCTTCCATATGCCTCAAAGTGAAAGTCCATTCAGTATCTGTACAAATTCTAATTCATTGTATTTATAGTAACACTAGACAACCTATAACCCATTGGGTCATTGTTTTCTCATTCTGTGGCTTTTGTTGTCATTCTGGAGATGTCCAGCCCTCTCATCCTTGATTTCTTCATCTCCTTTGCTCTTTGCTTTTTGTCTCTGTTCCTGAAGATGTGCATTTTTTGACTCCTTTGTCTCTTCCCCTCTTCTCCTTCTGTGCCTTTTGTTATCATTCTGAAGACATGCATGCCTCTCCCCCTCTGACTCTCCCTCCTCTCATGTTATTTGTGATGACTGTTTGATCCTGGAGACATACGGCCCTGATCTCATCCATTTTTGTATGCTCCTCCTCCTTCTTACAGTTTCTCAGTGACATTTGATGTCATCAGTTGACCATGTTGTTCCCCCTCTCTTTCCACATGGCATAATGAAACTGACAATATTTAAAACAAAATATTTTTATTTTTTAACCACAATGCTATACGGTACCATCATCACCTCAGAAGAGTTGCAACTTTTTGCTGGCTTGCAAAAAGCTGGCAGAGTTGGAAATGACAATCACCTGACTTTGGCTGATTGTGGCAGTGCAACAGCACAGCTGACTACAGCAGTGTGGCAGTGCTGAAGTGACCACAACTTTGCCAAATTTCATTCCCATAAGAGTAATGGAGCCCACATTTTGGATACATTCTTTAAGTTAATCTGTTTGAGGTACATTGGTCCAAAAATGGTTGCTCTTATGATGCACCATTTTTCCCAATTGAAGGTTGAAACAGACAAACAGAAAGAGTTTTTGGAATATACAGATAGAAATGAAAGTATATTGCAGGTGTTGATATACAGTAGGCCTTGGATCCTGCACTATGTGAAACTAATTTGTGGCTTTTCTCCATCAGCTTCGATGGAAGTGCAAGAAAGAAGATGAAACTAATGGAGGTTACTCAAAAGAAATTCTACTGCAAATTCTACAAAAGGTCCTGTTCTAAAATGTCTTCTTACCATAATTGGCCTTGCTTAATATTATTCAGATTCATATGGAGCAATAAACAAGGCTTGTGGTACATTCTGCTTTGGCTTGAAAGCTATATGCGGGTGCATTCAATTTGACCTATCATTTGAACTAAAAATCCTGGTTTATTTTCTTCTACAGCTGATGTCCATGATCTGGTCTTGTATTTTGAATTCTAGCTTGTTTGGTATCTTGATTAGGACAGCATTGAGCAATCTGGGGATTGTTTAACTATGTACAGTAGTAGGAGTAAACAAAAGCAGACAGACTAAATTCATTAGCGTATGTCTATTCATTGTAGAAGGGTCACCAGAATGCCACTTTCTTATTCTGTATAATTATGGCCCTTCTGTAAGAATAAGCAAAGACTTTTTATATAAATTCTTTCATAAACCAATGAGATCATGCTATGATCATTATAAATCTTTTCCAGACAAGTTAACAAAGGAAGGCATTGCTTAATATGTATTAATATCTAATGTCACTTTGGTTAATACAAATTCACGTTAGCCCTGCTTCATAGAATCCTTTGCTTAATCTAGCAATTCCTCTTTAACCAAATATTCTAGCTATTGATGCAGAAGATTTTTTTCTTGTTTTCTCTTTAAAGCATTAATAATAACATGATCTCACATATAGGCTTTATAACTGTCCCATACAATATGTAGAGTGGGTGAATCATGCTTAATTAAAAAAAAAAGTTTAATTATCTAATACAACTCCAAAAGCTATCCTTTTACAACAAAGAAAAACTAAAATATCACCTTCCTTGAACTGGCTTAAGCTTTTAAATTGAAGGGTTAATGTGACCAGATATAAGAGGATGAATAGTAAAACCTAAAACAGTCCAATAATGAATGGGGGGGGGGAGAGGGAGGGAGAGAGAGAGACATAAAACAGTCCATTAAGGAAGGGGGGGGGGGAGAGGGAGGGAGAGAGAGAGAGAGAGAGAAATAAAACATAAAAATTGCCCAATATGATATGGGCTGTTAGTGAAGCAGAATTATCAAACATTAAGGTAAATATTTAATTTACATAATATCTTGCTTTGTTACTATTAATACTTAAGGAGCAACTGCTCAGACAACTTACGGTTCTTCCTGATAATATACAGCTGTCCCTCTGCCCTAGCTAGAATGATCAGTAGGAGTTGCTGTCCATTCAGTTTTAAAAGGCCACTTATTGCCTATCCTTTCACTAGAATAAATTGGCTGGTGCCTTTGTTCTTAGAGTGTGTATCATTTCTGGACTATAATATTGCCTTTATGAACCAGTGTCCCCTGTAGTAAAATCTCTGAAAACTCAGCCTATATCTCACATTATGTTTCTTCTTGATTCTGATAGTATGGTGAAGTTCTTAATTTGCTGATCTCTAACAAGAAGGCTGGAAGTGCAGTTGTGGAATTTGCAACAGTGAAAGCTGCTGTAAGTTAATTTTGTTTGTATTTTAACTTGGAAATATGGAGGTGTACCACAATGGCTACACTAATGCAAGAGGTTCTGCAGACAATTATTGAAGGTAGCATTATAAAATACAGATAGTTCTTGTTTAACAACCACTCATTCAGCAAACATCCAAAGTTACAGTGCACTAAATGAGACTTACGATTGGTCCTCAAAGTTGCAGGTGTCGCAGTGACTCCGTGGTCATGTGATTGCGATTTGGATGCTTGGTGACGAGCCTTCAATTACGATGGCTGCAGCATCCCATAGTTATCACCATTTGTGACCTTCACGAGCAAGGTCAGTGAGAAAGCCAGCATGAGGTCGCAAATGGTGATCATGTGACATCACATCTATCAGAAGAATATAACCCCAAACTTTGAAGAAGGTTTTCAGAACTCAACTCACAAGGAAGCTGGTTAAAAGAACAAATCTAATAGCCCTTTCCCCCTCACTCCCCCATCTTTTGGTATGTTTATTCTGGTGCTAGGATAATTAGCAAGAAGAGAATTCATGTTTGCATTTACATTCATTGGAGAGGAAGAGATTATAACAGACGGGGCACTCAGGAATATACATGGAAAGGAATGCACTAGCACTGTTGTTTGCCTAGTGTGCTGGTGGCTACAAGCAGTGAGTTGCTTAGGAGGCAATCGAAACCATTTTGTAAAACTGATTAGGGGGTCCCCTCCATGTCAGACAGCAGTGCAAGCTAGCTGGAGGGTTCTAATCAACTAATTAAGGTCACAGAGCTGAGCTTATTAATTTGTCTTTAGTGCAGTTTAGCTATGCGCTACACAGAGAAAAGCAGCTCTGGAGGAGAGAGAGCTTGTTTAGGCAACCTCTGTTACGCCAGAGAGGAGAAGGAAAAAATGGGTCAGGCACAGGACAACGCCTACTAACTGACTGTAAGGGTGAACACTTGATGGAGAGAGAGATGCTGCAAAGGTTGTAAATGCAGGCATTGCTTGCAAAGTTTCCTCAGTGTTGTAACTGCAAATGGTCACTGTCTGAGGTAGTTGTTAAATGAAGACTGTGTATAGGACTGGTCTTTAGTGAAGCTACTGCATGTAAAATACAAAATGTTTGCAATAGTTGAGAAACCACCCTCAAGTACTTCTATGGGTGAATGTCATTACTATTATTCTTTTTTATCTCTTTGTAAAATGCCCTTTTGTTTGATATATTGATATTTATTGATAGATATTGAAGTCTATTGAAAGAATTACAACATATTGTAAAATGATACAAGCCAACTGGATTATTGTCCTTCTACTGTCAGTTGATATCCTATATCCGTGATGGCGAAACTATGGCACGCATGCCAGAGGTGGCACGCAGAGCCCTCTCTGTGGGCACGTGCGCCGTCGCCAGCTGCTCTCCCGGGTTCCATCACGTGCATGCGCGCCAGACAGCTGCTCTCTTCTGGGTTCCGGTGTTCCGGCGCACATGTGCGCACGCGCACTCCAGTTTTGGCACTCTGTGCCGAAAAGGTTAACCATCACTGTCCTATATCAAGTGATATGAATTAATTTGGCAACTTGGGAGGGAACTCAAAGCAAGCCTGGACTGAACTTCTCAGTTCCTTTTCACACAGCCATTCAATTATTTGCCTGCAGCCATTCTTCTGTTTGCTCAAATTAATTACGGAAGCAGGGATCAATGAAATACAGATGATCACACGGTGTTGTTTGTTTTTATCTGTTAGGAGATGGCAGTGAAGAATGAAGTTGGCCTAACATACAATCCGTTAAAAATCACCTGGCTGGAAGGTCAACCACAGAGTAGCACAGTGTTTGCTGATGGCACTATTCACCCACATATATCCCAGGTAACACCAATACAAACTGCTTTTATTCTTCTTTTAAAGTATAATTTTATTTTACATGTACTTGAGTGCTGCCAACATATTCCTTATATTTCTGATTTGGAAGGCATTCTTTTTTCAGATTTATTCTATAACTGAAACAAATATAAATTGGTTTTTAGTTTGGAATTCATGTACACCCACTAGGCTAGAATTAATACAATTACTGCTAATTAGGAATGTGGAATGAAATACCCACAGCATTTACTTCGTTGGGATTGGTTACAGAAGAAATAATATTTATCGGCTGAAGAAATGGGAGCCTTGGAAATAGATAAATGTGATAGTTTTTTCTGGTAATGAAGTTAGGATAAACAAGTAGCCCTCAAAGGTTCCTTATACTGGGAACTCATGTTTCAGACAGAGGTTGGGCAATCTATTTGATGCTGAGCTGCTTCACGTTATCAGATTCAGAGCTGCATGCATGTGCATGTGGATTGCAGATTTACCTCCCCCTCCCTTCCCAGCTATCTCAAGCAGAATTGCTAGAAGGGAAACAACACGGCTTCTCTGTCTTCTGTGGACCACACCTTTTGCAACTATGGACCATAGTTACCTTGTCCCTACACTCAGAATAAAAATTATGCCTCTAATTATTGGAAACTCAAGATTTTTAAGCAACTCATTAATTTAATACTCCCCCCCCCCAAATATGCGGTATGAAATATCACAGATACAATCTCCTTGAAATGTAATTCCTCTTAAATATCTTAACTACACTTTCATATCTCCAAATAGGCTACATAGACTTGTAGACCTTTAAAATAATATTTAAAAAGACAGTTTTGTTCTATGGTTTATAGCATGATATTTTTTTTTCTTTTGTTGATGGCAAAAAATGTGTTTTTGTGAAATATGAATATGTCTGCAAATGCAATGTTTTATTTTTAAGTGTTCATTTATTTTGATTTTATATCTTCCATCTATTTGACACAATTAGAAAATAATCTAATTTAAATAATTTATAGACACAAAGCCAGATGGGTGGAACTAGGTGATGGTAGGAAAACTAAGGAGAATCTGTAGGTACATTGTAAATGTGATCTTTGTTATATTATTGTAAGCCGCCTAGAACAGCCACACAATGAGATAGGCAGCAAATAAATTTAACAAATAAATAAATAAAAATAATTCTACAGTAGTTTTCCCCCCAATTTGACCCTTCCTTGAGTACAACTCCCATCATTTTGAACAAGAACTGTACATATGTGAGCTGGGAATATATTTCTGTCCCCATTTCCCACCCGAAGTGTTGTGGCCTCTGCTCAAATGTAAATAAACAAAATTAAGAGACTTTGGCCATAGTTTGGCCTCCTTTTGCCTTCGCACATGACCTGAATACAGTTTTCTGGCAATATGTGGGTGAAAAAAATAGATGTTGTGTACTTAATGAGCAGGTATATTGCCAGCTTTTTTTAAAGAAGCATTTATTATGTGTGATAGTAAGTAATAATTACTTATTACTTTGCTGATAGGTAATTTGGGCTTAATTCACAGTGGCTGGTCCTGAGAAACTGCTTCGCAGTGACCTTGAGATTTATTGCGGCCTGTGTAGCTCCACCTCAGACATATTTAGAGCTCTTGTAGAACGATTGCCTTTCTACTCCTATTCCACAGGACTGCCTTTACTGCCATCGCTTATCTTGACCAGAATGCATTAGAGAGGAATGTTATGACTGGCAATACTCAACTGGATAGAATCCAGCAGAAACCCCAGGTTATTTGGGTTATTTGTTACTAACTTAACAACTGCAGTTATTCACTTAACAATTGTGACAAGAAAGATGGTAAAATGGGGCAAAACTCAACAACTACCTTGCTGAACAATGGAAATTTTGGGCTCAATTTTTTTTTTAATGTTCACAAGATTGGCACAGTTATTGCAAGCAGTCCGGATATGTATTATTGGTACTAAGTCCCGTTCCTAAGAGTGAAAGAGGATCAACTGACTACAATTAAAAGTTTTTGCTCATGTTTTGGTAATAGAACTCTGCTGTTGAGTAGAGGTAGTCCTTGACCTACGACCACAATCGAGCCCCAAATTTCCATTGATCAGCAAAGCAGTTGTTGAGTTTTGCTCCATTTTACCATCTTTCTTGCCGCAATTGTTAAGTGAATAACTGCAGTTGTTAAGTTACTAACACGGTTGTTAAGTGAATCTGGCTTCCCCATTGACTTTGCTTGTCAGAAGGTCGTGAAAGGGAATCACATGATCCCAGGACACTGCAACTGTCATAAATACATGCCAGTTGTCAAGCATCCAAATTTTGATCATGTGACCATGGGGATGCTGCAAATGGTCATAAGTGTGAAAACTGGTCATAAGTCACTTTTTTCAGTGCCATTGTAACTTCCAGTGCCCACTAAAGAAATGGTTGTAAGTCGAGTACTACCTGTATTGCTTATTATGTCATTGAAGATGGCAGCATCTAGCTGTATTAGCCTGATCTCAAAAAAGCTAAGCAGATCAAATCTGATTAAGAGAAAGATGCAAGAATGTACGGTTTCTATAAAGAACCAACAGAACTAGACCAGATATTGCTAGGGACAGATGAAAAATTAATTTTAAAAATTTATAGCTACTTACTGAGTATTAAAATGAAAGAAGAGCAAGTGAAAAGAACAATGATAAGATGGGATAAAAACTTTGGTTACCCAATAGAACTAGACAAATGGCAGAAATTGTGGGATAGAAACCGTAAATTAACAATGTCAACGGCCTATAAGGAAAATCTATATAAAATGTTTTATAGATGGCATTTACCAGCAGCGAGGCTAGCAAAGATATTTGAAAACTTATTAGCTAAATGTTGGAAGTGTAATCAGATACCAGGTTCATATTATCATATGTGGTGGACATGCCCAAAGGCAAAAAAAATATTGGACTAAAATACATACTTGGCTAGAAAAAATGATAAAACACCACATAGATTTGAAACCAGAAATATTTCTGCTGGGGATACTACCAGAACAGTATAATAAAGGGAATACATATTTAATTTTGCATGTAGTAACCGCAGCAAGAATAGTGTTTGCACAACAGTGGAAAAATGAAGAGGTCCTGACAGATGAAAGTATAATAAAAAAAATACTACAATGTGCTGAGATGGATAGATTGACACTTAAGATAAAAGAAAAGGAAGAAACAAAATACTTTTTAACATGGGATATATTTTACCAATGGTTAACTAACAAAAACAGAGGTTAGAATTTAAAAAGAATTTAAAGAGATAACAAAAAATTGTATTGAAAATATTGTAAGATGGACAAACTAATTGTTTTATTATTTTATGATAATAAATAATATTGATATATTTATTAAGATTACTAGTATGATTATGGTTATTGTTGTACTTTTACTTAAAATTAATTATGCCCAGACAACACGCTGTTCAGATAGACATGGATTTTTTTATGCTTTTAAAGAAAAAATGTACCAATAAAACATATATTCCAAAAAAAAAAAAAAAAAAAGATTTGAATGAGATTTTACCAGGAAATCTCAAGAGTATAATTTAAAATGAGAAATTCAAAAAAACATTACGGAAGAACACAGAGGCAGATCTCTTCCGTATGTTGCCAAAAAACATGGGTGTATCCATGGAGTCACTAGGAGTCAAGAATGATTCAGGAGAGACGTTAGCTATTGCTTCTTATGAAATATTTTCTTTATTACTTACTTTGTTTTTTCTTCTTTTCAAGGGGCCATTTGACATGTCTTTGCTAAAGGGTTAAAAAAGAACTAGACACTCCAATTAAGTATATAGCTTATAGTGGTGAGGTAGTTGTGCTAAATAAATAAAGTCCTTATTAGATCACAGAGTTTGGGCTGTTCTGTTCCAATATTATTAGGTGATCCATTGCTGAATTATGTTTTTGACTACACAGCAGCAATTTAATGCAATTATATTGCAATTTGTATCAGGTCATGTACTTAGTGTTTATAGTAGATTTCCTGCTAAAAAGTAGGAAATAAATGTCATAAATAAATATATAAATATATCAGTAAAATAAATCAGTAAAATAAATAAATATATCAGTATATTTTTAGATTAAAAGAGGATAAAAGAACGGTATTTTATCCTGAAGGAATATCTTGCACCTGAACCAACTGAGAATAATTAAAGAGATAAGCATCTGTTCAGTGCTGAGTTGGTTTGGAAGAAGATCGTGGGTCACTTAAAAAATGCAGAATGGCCCTACATTCAATTAAAACATCCTTTAATCACATAGTATGGACTATATGTGCAAGCAGTTTCTGAAATCCTTAAATTACAGGTAGACCTCAACTTACAACCTCTCATTTAATGATCAAAGTTACAACGGCACTGAACAAAAGAGACTTATGACCAGTTTTCACACTTATGAACATTGCAGGATCCCCAAAGCCAGATTCGCTTAGTAGCTGCATGATTTGCTTAACAGCTGCAGTGAGTCACTTAACAGTTGTGTCAAAAAGGTCGTAAAATGGGATAAAACTCACTTAACAACTGCCTTGCTTAGGAACAGAAATTTTGGGCTCAGTTGTGGTCATAAGTCAAGGATTATCTATATTAGAATAATTGAAAAATGTCTTGGAAGATTCTATACCTATTGTTTATTTTTCCAGACAATTGAAGAATATTATCTAGATAGGAATTAGTTTTGCAAGAATTTCAGAAGAAATAGCTAACATATTCTAACTAACAAATTACAATAAAATCAATAAAACATTAAAGATTAAAAGGTGGCAGCTGTGACTAGCCAGATGGAATTAAGTCTCAGTCTCTTTCACCAAAAGCCTGGATGAACAGCCAAGTCTTCATGGCTCTTCTGAACAATCACAGAATGGGGCCATCTGGATCTTGGGAGGAATCTTGTTCCAGAGGGCAGATGCTGCTACAGGAGAGGTGTCCCTCCTGGATCCTGATAGAGGACTTTGTTTAATTGAAGGAACTCAGCACAGCTGCTTTGCAGGATTGAGTTGGCTGGGCAGATGCTATGAGTGACAACATAATAACTAGGTACTATGTCATATAGGGTTTTATAGGTAACTAGCACCTTGAATGACACCCAGAAGTAAATGGCAACCAATGCAACTTGAAAAGCAGAGGTATTACATGGGTATATCAAGGCATTACTGCCCATATCATTGCATTCTGGACCAGTGTAAGCTTCAAGGGCAGTCCCATGTAGAACATGTAGTAGTCAAGTTCTGAAGAGATTGGAGCATGAGTAAACATCTGAAGGGCCCTCTGATATATAAATACGTATATTTTTTCCTTTTGTGTTGCTTTGTTTCTTGTTTGTGTTTTGCTTTTTTATATTTACACTGCTTTGTATGTTGTGGTAGTTTTTCCTTCAGTCTGTTAAGTATATTACGGCAAAAAAGAATAAAAACTAAAATAAAAAGAGAGGACAACAGATGTCACCGATTTGTTTTGTAGTAAACCGCATTTACTGTATTTTTCGGAGTATAACACGCACCGGAGTATACCTTAGTTTGGGGGGAGGAAAACAAGGGGAAAAAAATCTGCCTCTGCCTCCCAGCAATTTGCCTCCCAGCAAACAGCAAACAGTACAGATGATATACAATGTTTGCTGTGTATTTCTGTGCATGTGTGCCTGACCCATAGAAATAGCAAAGAATTGGAGAAATGTACATTATGGCAGTATATTAATGCCAGAAAGTTTTCTTAAATGTAGTCACACTAACTCCTCCCAATTATTTAAATAGATCTACTCCAAACATGACTAAGTCAGGGTTTAACTCAGCTGCCTTATTTTAATACTAAAACAGGACACTGTTACATTTCAGATTATTACTTGTACAGATGCTGTTAAAATTGATGTGGCTTTCTTGAAGTATACATTATTCTCTGCTATTTAAAAGAAGATACAATAGCATTTAAGAACTCTTTCTGGCATTAATATACTGCCATAATGTACATTTCTCCAATTCTTTGCTATTTCTATGGGTCAGGCACACATGCACAGAAATACACAGCAAACAGTGTATATCATCTGTACTGTTTGCTGTTGGCTGGGAGGCAAATTGCTGGGAGGCAGAGGCAGATTTTTTTTTTCCTCCCCAAAAGCTAGGTGTGTCTTATACTTCGGAGCATCTTATACTCCGAAAAATACAGTAGTCATGTTTATAGCAATAGCAATAGCACTTAGACTTACATACCGCTTCATAGTGCTTTACAGCCCTCTCTAAGCGGTTCACAGAGTCAGCATATTGCCCCCAACAATCTGGGTCCTCATTTTACCCACCTCGGAAGGATGGAAGGCTGAGTCAACCTTGAGCCGGTGAGATTTGAACCGCCGAACTGCAGCTAGCAGTCAGCTGAAGTACCCTGCAGTACTGCACTCTAACCACTGCGCCACCTCGGCTCTTCAATAATCAGTTTGGTGGAATAGGTGAACATCCCCTATGGATTTATTGTGATGACACATGCCACGCAATATGTTAAAAGAGCTCAGTACCTAAAAATAATACCTGCCCCCAAGTCCTGAAATTCCTCTTCTGGGCCTGCAAGTTACATTGTGCTTGGAACTGGAGCAGTTTGTTCTATCTCATTGATTTTAATGAGAGGAAAATATTTCACAATTACACTGCTCAAAGAAACCAGTGGGAAAGTACCTTCCTACAACTTCCTATTCTAGATTTTGTAAGGTAGTTTCACTACAGATTCCTCCCATGTACCTCCCCTTTTCTTGTCACCCATGGGGTTGATTTATCCATTTGATGGCAATTATAGGCCTATATTGTACAAATGTAATTCTCATGCATCAGGAGGAAACATCTTGTGGTTTGAACCTGTTTGTTGGCAATCCCCTTGAAGTACATAATGCTATTGATTTTTGTTTGTGTTTATGTGTTAGAAAAATGAGATAATTGCAAAGTCTGGCTATATTTGTTCTCAGCCTAAGGAAGTAAACATGAGCTCATTTTTGACCCTGATGTACTCATATCACCCTGGAGTTGAAACAACAATTGAAGCCCTTCTTATATCAAGAATTCATGTCACAATTCAGCTTTAAGCAATAGGTGGAGTTCAGAATTCAGTAGAAGTATTAATAGCATTAGTCATGTTTGCATCTGCCTAATGCAGCTGCTTTAATTTGGCAACAAAACTGCTGTGGGACTCTGATCCAATTTGGATGAAGTCCCTTGCTGCTCTCTTCTGAAACTATGGTTTCCTCATTCCAGCTTTTTGCTTCTTTAATTGATGTTACTATAAACCACAATGATGTCTGCAAATGATTGCTAGTAGTAGATACAGTACTTGATATAGTAGGATAGCCTTTTTTTCCAAATTTAACATCTTTCAGATGTGTTTCATCACAGCAATGATCAGATTGGTTGGAACTAGTAGAAGCTGCACCCAAATACTTTTGAAGATGCTGGCTAGAAAGGGTAATACTAAGACTTTCCCCATTTATCTATTAGATGAATACTGGTCACTGGAAATTAAAAAATGTGCAAAGGAAATAAAGCAAATCGGTTTAATAAAGAGTAGCATATACATTCACATTTTATATTCATAGTATGACGTAAATGCAGTTATTAATTCCCCCAATCAGTTCTCCCAAATTGGGGGAAGGAAGAAATTAGAAAAATTTTGTACTGGCACAAAAGAAGATAAACTTCATATTTAGAGTTCCCATTTCATTATTGGTAGATCAGGACTCTTGCCCTCTGTGTCCTATCAAAACCTTATGTATAACAGTTGAGCTCTGAGATATTTAAGATTATTGTACCCAAACAAATCCATACATTCCATAAGATACAGAGTTTCCTGCCAAAACCATCGTCCTCTTACACATACACATATTGTCTAGAATTTCTGATTGGTTAAGTATAGCAAGTATATTGCCTGCGTATCAAAATGAGATAGAAAACATAATTTACTTAATAGCAACTTCTAAGAGATGGCATAACCTTCTTTGGGAACAAATTTATTTTAAAAAGAACCAAAAATAACTTAGTCCATGAATCGGAAGAGTCAGTATGATTAATTTCTTGGTTTTAGTGAGAATTCCAGCTAATTTAATAGTAAATTCTGTTTTCTGAGTGTTTGTAAAACATCATCCAGGAGTGAGGGTCCCAAATCTAGTGTGAAGGAAAGGAAAGGGTCTGATGGATCAAAAGGAGGCTTACTGTTCCTGGAGAGAGTTTCAGAGTTCATGGTTTGGGCTTTGTATAATAGATCAGGCTGCGTTTGAGTAGCCTTATGAAAATGGCAGGAAGTGCTTAAAATGGATATATCTGTAGAGGAGGAATCTCTGTGGTCTATTATGTTGGGGCAGCTGGCAGTGTCCAGATATAAGCGAGGTGGTTTGGGAGGTGGTTGTGTTTTAGTGGTAAGATTTTGTTCACTTTGACATGAAAAATAGTCTGGCTTTTCTTTGAAATTTCTTAGGAATCTCTTTTTGTCGTACTGTTCATTGGAGTCTAATGTTTGGCTGTTCTGTTTCAAGATAATAGCCTGGTTGCCCAATTTCTTGTTCCTCCTGAATGAGAGCCGCTTGAAGAAACCGGAGGACCTAATAGATCCTCTCCGCCATGTGTCCATGTTGAAAGAAGCAGTAAAGTGGTCAATCAATAGTCTTCAGGTAAACTGAGGCTCCTGGAGTAGAGAACTTCTTTCTTGTTTGCTAGAAGAAGAAAAGAGATATTAACAAGCAGATCTGGGTATTCAACGTTAGGACTTGCTTGCATTCTTAAAGAAAAGAATGTATGAGGAATGCCGCAAAAGTAATTTTCACAATAATTCTCATTGCTAGAATTCTGCAACCCTCCAAGTAACTAAGGTTTTGAGAAGAATACTGAGTAAGTGTAGTTTCTGATATCAAAGCCCAAATGTAAGAAAATGCTTCTGCATCTTAAACAGAAATTTATCTCAGAATTAAAAGTTGTATTACTAATATTTTTATTTGTTATGCATCTCTACGTAGCACAGTACAAGACCTACAAAATATTTACAATTAATAAATTCCAGATTCTTTTATTTTTTTAATACCCTTGAATGCTTATTCCAAGTCCAAATTCATAGAAGTACAATAGAGGTGCTTTCAAGTCAAGTTTATTATTATTATTAGAGTATGGCGTTGTTACATTAGCCAGGAGTAGTACTTTGGCTGCCAGTTTACTAACTCTGTTATGGTACACGCTCACATGCTTCCAAAGATGCGCCATAGGAGGGCAAGCTGTCTTCGCACCAGAAAGACAAGCAGCTCCTCCTGCAGGGTCATCCAAGGCACCCTTCCCTCCACTGGAGCCGCCTCACAAACGGGTGTTGCAACCGTGAAGGTTCAGAGCCTGCAGGAATCTGACAGCCTGCATGAAGCACCAGCTTGTCTCCCCACTGAAGTGGTACTTATTTATCTACTTGCATAGAACATGCTTTCAAACTCCTAGGTGGGCAGAAGCTGAGGCAAGTGACAGGAGCTCGCCCCATAATGCAGTGCTAGGACTCGAACCGCTGGAACAGAGACCACCTCCAGCATCATTAAGCCACTGAGCTACCGAGCCTCTAAGTCAAACTTGATTCCTTGTGATTTCTTGGATATATCTATGTAGTTTTCTTAGCAACAGTACAAAAGTGATATGCTATTAAGTTCTTCTGGGATATTTTCCTACTTTCCTGTTCAGCCCTATTCAACCTGACGGTCTTTCATCTAATATTAGCTAGGTTCAACTCTACTTCATTGACTAGCTGCTGCCATCTAGCTAGATATTTATAGTTAGTCCAGTCCTTATAAATTTTAGATAAACATCATAGCTTTAAATTCTACCTGCAATGGTTAAAAGTATGGCATTCTTTGGGAGTGAGCTTATTCCCCAGTCTATACCCTATTGGTATAGATCCCTTTGCATTAGTTTGCATCATCTTTCTATTTCATTAGATTATATCTCTCCTATTTTACATCCAAGCCTCCTCCTCTATTAGTCTAGTTTCCACAGTCTCTTCCACAGCTTTCAGTAAATGTCTGCCTCTCTCTTCACTTCCTCACACTCAATTCAGTTCTTATTTCCTCTTTCATTGCTCCATAAACTTGCAGTAGCTTTACTTGTTCTTCTCATCAGGCCTTTTGCATTTATTCACATTTTCTATTTGGGTCAAGAACTAATACCTAACCTGGGCTTCCCTACATTACCCATCTTTACTATGGGAAGGTGTTCTGTATCTTGGCTTCCAAACTGTGCTGATATATCGAATTTGAATGAAGGTATAAATACTTGTAGAACGCTACACCTGGATCGCAGAGTTGAACCATCACAATAATGAAAAGTATTCAGCTTCCTACTGTGAAAAGTCACTATGGCCCCCCGAGAGAGGCATCTATTAGCAAAAATACCAGAAGGATTTATAAATTAAGTAATTGTGGCTTAGAGCTTTAAACAAAATAAGATTTAGAATTAATACTTACAGTGAGATGGACCAATAGAGAAGCAGCCAAGTGGGGAACCCAGAAGGAAGCCCATCCAGTTCAGTGCACATTGTGGTTTCATTCCTTGGCAGTTGTTGAAAGATCATAGCATATTTTCAGATTTCTTTGTTTCAAGCATCTTTTCTTCAGCACCTACTTTTCACTTCTCGCTCAGCCACTGATATGTTCTGTGGGTGGTAATTCCTTTGTGTGTGTTCTATGCCAAGCCCTTGCTGACTCAGTCACATCAGAAACTGGGATTTATACTATTACCTAATTGCCTAGGTTGCAGGAAATAGGTGTGTATGACTCTGAAGCATCAGCCCACGTTACTTTACCTCAAGAGAAACTAGAGCTTCTGTGGAACCTTAGAACCACAGATTTTTATTCTTCAGGAGTGTTACTGGAAGAAGGTACAGATAAGGAAATAAAAAAGGATCTAGCAAATTTAGTTCTGTTGGCCAAGCCCCAAATACAAGAGATTTATGTAATTCCACATATGGTTTCAAATAGAATGTCTCTTCCTCCCTTCCCCTTCCCTGTATTGAAATGAGGATGGTGCAATAAAACACAGAATTCTAGCGCTGGTGACTTACATCAAATAATATGGTTAGAAAAAAATTGATGGCCTGATGGTTAGAAAAAAATTGATGGCCTGAGATATTTTAAATTGTCTTTGCCCGTGTTTTCGTCTAACGCTTTTGCTTCTCCGTTGAACTTGATCTTATCTTTGTGGAATTAAAAAACACTTTGTAGATTCTATAACAATTTTTCAACTATTTCTCCCAAGTATTTCCTTTCCTCTGGTTACATGGCAGTTTTTAATATTACCCTTTTTGTAAGAATATTAGTTTATTTTTCCTAAAAGGTTATTCTTTCATCCTTCTTTTATTGTCAACATCAATCAAAATAAGCCTTGAATCAACATTGTTGTCCTATCAAGAAGATAAATTCTAATTTATTTTTCTGTTCCTGTAATCACTCTTCATTAACTTATGCAAAGAAATATTTTTCCAGACATCCTAATGTGAGTCAGTATGATATAGTAGCTGATATTTGGGTAGAGTAATTTCAGTTCCTGCTTATCTATGAAACTTGCTATGCTACAGTCAAGGTAAAATCAGGAGTGTCTGCAGTGTAGTGTTGTGTATAAAGGTCTAATTTCCTTGGAGCCAGGAGAAACTTCGTGTTACTGCAGTGTAATAGGAAGTACTAGTGCAGTTTCTTAATAGCTGTAGAGGATTCAGTACATTAAATTTAACAAATGAATATCAGATCACTTTCATTTATCATAGCTAAAATGGCTGTTATAAATATTCATATAAAGTTTCTCTTTATATGAATATTATAGCTGCTTCTTTAGATAACAAGGACAAGATAAATTGTATCAATATCTTTCAATCTTGGAAATAATGTTCCTGCATTAAGATTTCCTAAATCATATTTAATATTCAATGAAACAATAAAATCAACATTCTGAAACCTATAATTCCGTTACTGAGAGATGTAGAAGCCTACGAGCCTACTCAGACTTCTTCACTTTATAATTTCTGTAGCAATACTTTCTTACAAGGCCATGTGAGTAAATTTGGAACTGATACAATCCAATTGCTTCTCTGTATAGAGCTTTCCAACTAATCTGATTGGCCAGATAATTTTAAAAAAATCCTTACAACACTATATATGTATACTTTCGCTTATGTAGCTTGTGTAGATGATGAGACAGTAAAGAACTTCACCTATCTTTAAAGATTTAGGTCAGCTTCACTCTGCAAGAGAGGCCAGGTAGATGCCTCTGGACAATATGTGATAGCCATTTACTGCTGCGTTTTGCATAGCATCTGATATTGAGAAAATCACTGCTTGCAAAGTATCATTTAAATCATTAATATCTGTTATGTTAGGCTTCCTGCCTTAATCTTCTTAATCCTAAAAATATATGATTTAATCTGTCAATCCCATTTCCTTTGGTAATGTGTTCCATCATAGAAGAAGAACCTAAATGTAAGATGTTTATGCCAGCGTGACATTTCTAAAATGCTAGCAGGGTTAAAGCAAAACAAGTATACAATCTCACAGCATTTTAAATAAATATATGAGCTTTAAGGCAAATTGCTTTGGGTAGCCTTTTTGGACCTATTTTGGCATTTTGTTTCCTTTTTTTATCCTTTCCGTTTGTTCAATGGCACTTCGTTTGTACCACACTCCAGACCCAGTCCAAAAGGAAAACCAAAGTCCTTTTTGTGGATTAGAGCAGATTAGATTATTCAAACTTGTTTTCATTTTTGTTGGGATTTTTTAAATAGTCTTAATGAGGGTGTGCCTGGTATCCTAATTTTGTGAAATGCAGTGGTGTAGGTTTGCCAAGAAACAGATTCCATTCCCTTGTATTTATTTTATTGACATCCCACCATTATTATCTTTATAAATATAATTTAAGATGGCATACATACTTTGAACACCTCCCTACTCCTATTTTTTCCACCACAACCACCCTGTGAGGTGTGTGTGTGTGAGAGAGAGAGAGAGAGAGAGAGAGCAAAGTCACGGAGCCAGATTTTATGCCTAAGGCAGGATTAGAACTCACAGTCCTCCGCTGTCTAACCTGGTGCCTTAACCACTAGACCAAACTGGCTCTATAACTACAGGGTGTCTCCAAAATCTTCTCTGAAAGGAAGCAGTATATAGCCTTGGCTCTCCCATCCCACCATTTCCAAATGTGCCAAAGTTTCTATGGGTAATTTGTCTTTCTCAACTTTAGCAGTATTAAGATTTGTGGACATTAGTTCTGGGAGTTGAAGTCCACACGCCTTAAAAGCCACAAAGGTTTGAGAAGCACTAATTTTAGACTCTAGTTTCATATTGTACTGGCCTCTCAGCTGGGTGTTTTTTTTCTACAGCTCCCTCCGAAATCCTCCAAAAACTTTTCAGAGTTGGGAGGCATACATACAGGTTGGTCTTGACTTATGACGGCAATTGAGACTGGAATTTCCATTGCCAAGCAATGCAGTCCTAAAATGCAACTACATCGCTTAGTGACTGCAATCCCTGCAGTCTCGGTTGCTGATTTTAACTGATTCCCAGAGTTTAGGCAAGGCAACTTCTTGCCAGCTTCCCACACCCAAAATTAGTGGGGGACTCTGCAAGTTCCAAACCAGCAGGCTGGTAAGTGGTTTCTGCTGGGTGGGGGAGGGAGCGAGGGGATGTGCAAGAGAGGCTGCTCAGGGAAAATGGGTGAGGTGCATGAGAAGTTCCACGAGTCAGGCAGGGTACATGAGAAGCACCACATGGGTCAGGGAGTGTGCAAGAGCTGCTGTGTAGGTGAGGGAAGGTCAGGGATGGTGTCCGAGAGGAGCAGCACAGGTTGGGAGGCTCTTTCTGAGGAAGCTGGCAAGAAAGGTTTCAAATGGTGATCAGTTGATGCTTGGCAACCAGTCCTAAATGTGAACAGGTTGCCCAGTGCTCATATGGCCATGGGGGCTCTGGGATGGCAAAACTCTTGAGGACTGGTTATAGTCACCATTTGTTCAATGCTTAACTTCAAATGGTTGCTGAAGAAATGTAGTAGATCAAGGACTCTACATTCAAGAAATACGACAATGCTTTAACAAACCACTGTTCTTTAGACCAACTGTAAGCTTTTCTAAAAAGAAATACACCTTGTAAATGGAATCTTTAGAACATAATTTATAATAATTTGTTCTAAGCCATGTTTTAATATGTGGGATCTTAAGCTACTTAATTTTGAATAATTTGTATGACTATTAAGCATATTGGGATATAAAACATAAAACATTTTTCTTTTTAGCACTTTCCAGCCTGATGAATAATGCTATGTACTGTGCAAAGTTTTTTTTGTTTGTAAAGAGTAATTTTAATATCTATAAAATCTAAGCTCAGCTGAAAATGCCGAGAATATTTCTTGCTGAGAGCCAATTAAATTGCCAGTATACAACAATTAGTAATATTATAACTGCGCTAACTGTAAATTCTGTGTTTCTATAGACATTTGAAAGGTATTCTTGTGTGGTGGTGGTGGTGATGGTGATGCTTTCAGTAGTTCATCCAGAATAACATAATTATGTATGAAAGACCTAGTGGAGCTTCTGAAACTGACTGCAGTCACTTCTTTCCACAGGATTCAGTGGTTTCTGAGAGGGATTATGAAAGCCTTGTGATGATGCGCATGCGGCAAGCTTCTGAGAGGCAGAAGCTAATTGAAAAGATGAAACAGGAAGATGAAGAAGAGTCTTGTACATAGTAGAAGGGGAAATGGCATTATCATGCATTTTTGCTTATAATCAATAAGCATTTTTGCTTAAATCAATAAAAACTATTGAAGGAAAAACTTCAAAACTACTGTAGATTTCTTAGAAGAATAACTGATCACCCCAATTAAGGGGATATATAAAGTGAAAATCTATTTCAAGTTTTTCAGTGTTAAATTACCCTGACATCTGGAATTTATACAGCAGTGGCAAATCTGCCTTTTCAAAAACCATATCCTTCTTTGTTCATCACCATGTTTCCCGACTCAATGAACCAATATGAGCTCTACAACACATTTCCTATGATAGAAAATGTTTTCTACTCATCGCAACTCATGGCAAATCTGACTTTAAAGGATCATCGTGCTCTTCTCTCTAACATATTCTTTATAAATCCACATATTTGTTAGATGTAACATACCCTTTTGTTCTATAGTTCTTATTTTTATCTTTGTAATAAATCTGTGAAATTCAGTTGGTTGAAAGCTGGTTACGAACTCAATTTCATGGCTAAATTGTGATCTCACCCATTTTCTCAATTCTTATCTAGGACTCTTAAATATTACTGGTGGTCGTTCATGGCCACCTACATCACAACGAAACTGAACCACCTATCAGTATTGACAGTGCAATCTAAACCAAAATAAATCGTTACAAAGAGGGTTAATTATTTGGCACTTCCAGTTCAGCAATAAAACAATGTGAAACTAACACAGCTCCTTGAATGAGGGAGAGATGCTGCACTAGATCAGTGTATTAGTCCCATTACCTGCCAATATACAAGTGGTATATATTAGTGTACCCTTCGGGATACTCAGCATTTCAGACTTTTGCTCAAGATTGTCAATTGGTACGTTACAGGCTTTGGTGGCATTTTAAAACTGCCTGGTAACAAACGGTATGAAATACGTTAGATTGATTTTATTATTTATTATTTTATGAGCTACTTAGGAATGGTTTTCAGCAGACATAGTGTAAATAATCCCAACAATGAAAAGGCAAATTGGTACAATTAAAAACTATACGGAACTATTTAAAGAATCTTTTCTGTACTATTTTAAAACATACCATGTAGAGATGATAGAAAAACCATATATCACAATCTCAAGATTCTAGTCACACTCTTGAATGGGGGACAATCTAATATACTTTAAGCACATCATGTAATTTATAGAGGTAAATTTGTATGGTAATGTCCCTATCAATATTAACAGCCATTTTGTGCATGAGCATTCTTCTCTCTGTCACACCTGATCTAACCTGAGACTGTTACTGATATAGTGGATTTAATGCCAAGTTGTTGTCGTTCAATAAAGTGGAGATAACAAGTTAATACTGCCAGTTTCAGACTGGCATCTGAAATAATGCTTAAAGATTCATCTCTTCAGGAAAGTTCCAGCTCGAGCTGTGAAGCTTCTTAGAATGATGCTTCTTATGATGATGTAGCGGTGCTTATGATTTTAAAGCCAGGTTTTGATAAAAGTCTCGCTTTAAAATGCCTGAAGATGAGCAATGCAATCTCAGGCTTATGCTGGGTGGTTTACAGCAATGTTTTGGGAAGGAAGAAAAGCACAATTCTCTGTCATTTCTTTGTGAAGACACCACACCAGTGTCTGCCCCACTCCTGTCATGCTGATCACTCGATAGCCACACTTTTCCAGCTTGTCCAAGACGATCCGTGGAGCATCGTTCACATAATATTCCCAGCTGTTGGAAACAAGACAAAAAAATTGAAAGATTTTTTAAAAAAACAATTTCAAATAATTTGTCCATATTGATGAGAACGTAAATTGAATGTTGCAGTTCTAAGAACAAAGATGTAAAACTAGAAAGTAAATTGAAAGGAAGCTAAACAGAAATTTAATACATTGATCAAAGTTTAAGGTTAATCTTCTGGGTCTTTGCTGCCTTACATTTCTGAAAGCTGGGGGGAATACAAGAACTACATTCAAGTTTTGGAAAGTAGCAATGCAGCCTAGCGACAGCTTTATTCACAAACCCTTACAAAGATTTCTGGAGAATTAAAAGCTTGCCCATTTTTATACATTTGGTCCCAATAAACAAATTAGTCAACAACAGATTATTTATAACAGTTTAAATGTTATGGCATTGTTACAAATACAGCTCTCCTAATTTGCTTTGATATTTTACAGGGCTTTATTGGATTTGTACTTCTATTTTCATTTGTGAACTGACCCTTCTGGCTAGTATTTTTAAAATGTAGAGTTTGCAGCCACAATGTTAGGTCTCCCTGAGGCTCTGTTCATTTCCCCTCTTCTGGTTATTTATGTGAAAAAGGAGGCGGTCACACTGCAAAGCAAGAAGGGAAAGGAGAACAAGTAGCAAAGGCATGAATGGCAAGAGCAGGAATGACAAAAAGCACTGTGTCGTTGGGACACATACTCTTCCCTTTTTTCATGGGCATCATGATGTTGCACCCAAATATGAAACGACAAAACTTATGGCATGACACTATTTTTGGCATTGCTGAGAAATGCACCCAAACTTGCATCTTACCACCAAGAAATTGAATAGTATTTAAAGTCACATGAGCCAAAGACCTTTGCAAAAACTGCAGAGGAAAAGATATCTGATGATAAGATTTGGAAGAAGCGCTCAGGAGGAACTCCTTATATAAGCCAAGAAAAAAAGCATAATTTATTTAAAACAGGCTTATGCTAATTTTCCTATATGCATAATTAGTATAACTTGTTCCCCAAGAGGAGAGGAGAGGCCCCACATTCCTGGCCTTTCAAAAATGCCTAAAGACATGGCTGCCATTTTGCTTGGGACTCATTGAGCAGCACGCAGCTGTGAGGCTGGTTAGCACTTTGAAAGGCCTCCCCCTCTCCGCCTTTTAATTCTGAATTCCTCTTCTATAATTTTTATGTACAGTTTTTATGTTTTAAAATTTTATTTTCCGACTGCCCAGAGTCCCTCTGTGTGGGAGGTAGGCAGTTTCTAAATTTGATAAATAAATAAAAAAAACTTAACATTAAAATAGAACATATTTTGCCCCAGTAGCTGGGGAAAAAACCCATGGGCCTATTTAAACTGCTATCCAGGGGTATATTCATGGTCTTTGCCCTTCCACTGGCCTGCACAACCTTTCAAAGAGCAGATACCCTCAAAGAGATATTCATCTGACAATCTTCCAAATAGAAGAGTCCTCTTCAAAGTAAGACCTATCATTATTTACACATCAACTTCACACTTGAGCTTTTAAGCTTGCTTGCATGTAAAAGCTCTGAAAACACTAACAATGGAAAGTCAAAGGATGCAAACATCAACATGATGAAAAGCTTAGAATGACTTATAAAATGACTTATAATATAAAATGTTTTTGAACTACATAAGTAAATATGCTTATGATTTCTTTTCTTCATATTTTATTTCTAATACCTGTGGAGAAAAGTTAATAGGAAAGGAAAGCACTCCTTATTTCTCACCTTCAATCCTAAAACATTGCTTTCAACTGATTTTACATTTCTTTTCTAGGTCTTCAGAAATAAATAGTGCCCTGAAAACGAATCCAATTTATGTACTACAGTAAGCCAGGCTTTGTTTCATTCATAGTTCATTCAATAAAGAACAACTGGCTGAGTTGAACTATTGTATTAGTTAATATTTTATAAATCACAATGCCTGGGTTAAACATGATGTCTTAAGCCAAAACAACTATATTGCAACTTAAGAAGATGTATATTTATGTTCACATTTATTTATGGTGTCTCAAAGGATAACATTTTGCACTTCAATCTCTAAAGTTGCATAAACATAGAGAAAACAGATGGCATAAAACTGGCAGGAGGCCAACGTATTAGGTTGGAAGACAGGCCCAATCTGGAGTAATGATGGGGGTTGAAGCAAGAAAAGAACTGAGAGAAAATGGCTTGGTCACTGCACCTGGATGAAATTTTCACTGACATATCATTAGAATAAATAGGATTCTAGTACTGCTGTCTTTTCGGCTTTAATTTAAATGATGAATTGAAAGCTCAAGAAATATCTTAGATGCATCAGAATTATCCATCCATCCTGAAGAATGCAGACAATTTTCCAGAGCAAAGGAATAAAGATGACAAAAAAGTTTTGGCTAGGAATATATAGTTTGTTAATAAAAGTTTTCCACCCAACTGGGCACCAGATTTGGGAAAGCTCTCTTGTGTTTGTCAAAATTACGGATTAACAAATAGCGATGTAAGCAAGAAGCAAAAAGAGGAATACTTACAAATGATTTCCCAACATGTTTCTTTTAATGGCCCCTAGATAGTTCATCAAGTTTGGATCTGAATGTTCATCACCAACCATTGTAGGTCCAACTTCCTGCAGAGAGAAATGACCACTTCTGTACTGAAAACAATATTAGCATCATCCCATTATTTCATTATAACTCTTACCGGTTATCTATTTGCAAAATTTGAACACCAGATAATACTTGGCAGAAACCACAGTTCAAGATGATTTATGAAAATCTCTAATACTATACTTTTGTCCTCAGGTTGAGATGGGTATATTACCCTTCAGCTTTGCACACTTGCCCATATTAGTATACCCAAATTTACTACAACGCATTTTATTTTTTCCTTTTTATTGTATTGTTGTAAGACTTCATATATTTCATTGTATTATTTCAGTATAGTGATGTTTATATAAAATGTTTTTATTTATGTAACCTGTGACAATATTATGTTGCCAGGAAACTCTAGAGTTAATACAAAGTAGTTGTTTGACTGCTGACAACTGCTAGTTCATACTCACACACTATCCAGAGTGCACCACAGGGGCGGACTAGTTCCACACTCAAAAAGGTTCAACAGCATTCTGCAGTGACATCAGGGGTTTCTCCCTCCACTGATGTCACCTTGCGTTCGGGAGTTGCATTGGGGAAGGTCCGGCACTGCCTGGATTCATACAACTGTACGAAACACCATTATTTTCCCACCAAAGTGGTACCTATTTATCTACTTGCATTAGCATGCTTTCGAATTGTTAGGTTGGCAGAAGCTGACGCCAGTGACGGAAGCTCACTGCACCACGCAGTGCTAGGACTCAAACCATCGGAGCAAAGACCATCTCCAGCATCTTTACACCACTGAGCCATCACAACTCTATATTTAATAATTAACAATTACTGACATTCTACTACTTAGATAAAGTATTGAAAGTAGAGAAGAGAAAGAAACAAGGTATTCTATCAAAATTAGGTACCATTTATAATATCAATATCACAAGCATTATTTAGCTTTTTCATTCAAAATTCAGTATAACATTGAAAAGGAAAACCAATGGAACTGAAATCAACATATCTGTTTTAGGTTTTCATTAATAAAGTTTTTCATTATTATAAAGTTTTTCATTATTGGTGTACACACGCACACGCACACACACACACGCACACACACACACAGAGTATATACATGAATGCATAGACCTGTTAAAAAAATAGGTGAATGGAGCAGTTTTAATGCTACAATACATTAGTCAGACATTATTCAGAACATGAGAGCAGCTTCCAACATATTTGCCAAAGATCTCCATTAGCTTCCAGTTTGATGGAATTTCTGATCTCAGTGTATTAAGCACACCCTATATGTTTTAGTATCAAGATGTCTGATCAGTTGACTTTACCTAGAGGAATTTGTCTATTCATTAAAATCAGACCTGGGACTCCTTCTGGTAGATAGATGGGAATATAAGTATGTATTTATTTAGTAAATAAATAAAAGCATAGCAGTGCATATGCAGTTTACTAACACTTTAAGATCACACTACCATTCGGCAGCAAAGAGGCCAATTTATGGTAGCAATTTTGTTTTTATCACTCTAAATGACAATAAGGGTGGGAGCCTGTTGGGGGCAAAATCTTTCCATTCCACTCTTAACACCTACTATTCCACAAATGTCCTAAAAATCATACCCATAAAAATCAACAAATTTGCTGTCAAATTCTGATGATACAATTTCAGGTCACTTTTCCACAGAACCACAGAAGCATTAAATAAACGGTAGTTACGACCAGTCCTTGAAGTTATGGCTCTTGCAGTGCCCCTGCAGTCACATGATCAAAATTCAGGCACTTGACAGTCCACCTTTTTTTAGAGTTATTTTAATTTCTGAACCAGAAGACTTCACTTTTAGGACACAAGGAATGGTTTTTCCTTTACATAAAATCAAAGTAAAATCATTGGCAAAAGGTTAGCAACAATACGGTAGTCACTTTTACCTACTTAGAGCTATGTGTCATATAATATATGTGGGTATATGCATAATTTTTTATTTATTTCTTTATATTTTTGTCATGTTTATGTAGTGTCTATTGGACTCTTTGAGAGTTGTATGCAACGAAATTTCATTTTAATATATGCCGATTAATGTACATTTCAAGCGACAATAAAGTTATTCCAAGTCTAGCTATTTGTGTGCAAGACTACACAGGTACATATAATTACACATTGTTATAGCTCCCCCTACAGGCTGCACATGAGACAGCATGGAATGTTTTCAATCAATCTTTTTGAACTAATTTGGGTTTTTTTTTCTGGCTTTTGTTCTTTTTAAACATACATTTCAAATCAATATTCAGGGTTGGCTGGCACAGATCCCTCTACAGCAGGGGAAGGACTTTTTGCAATTGGGAGCATCATCTTCTTTGAAAAAAAGTTATTTTCAGTAGCTGAGAGTTGTAGTGGATGTAAATATAATCGCTCAACATTCAGCCTATTGCCAGAAAAGGGGGAAAGTGTTAAATGGAGAGGAACAAGAAACTTAATGCATCTATTTCATTTTCTCCCTTCATTGGTTGCTAGTTTGCTGAAAATCCACAGAAGTTCAGTTTTTGTGCATATTTTTAAAAGGCAAGGCAGGGTCCCTGAAGGGTGTTGACACATGATTTATGCCTGTGGATGCTAATTGGGGAATTTGGGGATCCCCAAATCCACACATCTTAAATTTTCCAAGTTTGAAAAAAAATTACCTATATCATGCATCCACTGGAGAAAAAGGACTTTGCTTGTTTAGCTTAGGAATTTTCTCCTAAGAATGGGATGATGAATCTCCACAGCCTCTGTATCCCTTTCTCCAAACTAACATGTAAGTAGCCAGAAGATGTAACTGACAATCAATTTTCTGCATACCTGTAAGGTTAAAATTTTGGGACACGTAGATTTTTCCATGTATCACTGTACTGATCAGATAATCTATATAAGCATGGCCAGTCACATCTGAAATGTACATAAAAGTAAAATAGAATATAATAGAATTCTTTATTGGCCAAGTGTGATTGGACACACAAGGAATAGAATAGAATAGAATAGAATAGAATAGAATAGAATAGAATAGAATAGAATAGAATAGAAT
>QLTV01003461.1:351914-378991 GCA_003457575.1 Thermophis baileyi | reverse complement strand
AATGAAAATCTCAAGGCTATTGACTGTCACAGGAATTAGAGAACTTTATATATAGAATATAATTCTTTATTGGCCAAGTGTGATTGGACACACAATGAATTTGTCTTTGGTGTATATGCTCTCACTGTACATAAGGAGAATAAAATACATTCATCAAGAATAAAAAGATATAACACTTAGTGATAGTCAAGGTTACTAATAAGCTATCAAATCATACTAGGAAACAAGTAAAAACAATATAAATTGAAAGATACACGCACATGGTTATAGTAATAAGTGATCAGAGGATCTTGTTTTCCAGAAAAAATGGATAGGTTCACACAATGGCAAATCTAACAAATGTATTGCCACATAATTGTGTCATAATACAGTCAGATCCATGATTTCATGAAATGGCTCTGAGCCACAAAAGCGTATCCAAAAACACATAAGCACTGTGTAAAATGCACAGTGACTTTTGATCCTTTTTCCTTCAAGAAAGAGATTAATCAACCCAGAAATTGCAATTCTGACACTTTCTAGAACAATCTTCCCCAAACTCATGGCCACCAGAGGTGTTGGGATTATCACTTCCAAAAATTCCAGCCAATTCCATTTCTGGAAGCTGTAGTCTCTACACATCTAGAAGGCATTACGTTGGGAAAGGCACTGCTCTAGAAGTGTTACAGGTGGATCCTGCCAACATAGAAGGAGCATCATCAGGAATCTATTGCTATGAATGGCATTCATGTATCTGCACACCCAAGCAAATGGCAAATGAGAAAAGAAAACAATATCCAGCTGTAGAACTACATGCAACTTACACAAAGTGACTTCAGATATTTAATCATCCCCCAAATCTCTAGTCTAGTACTTAAGCCAGGCATGAAGGGGGTTAGATCAAAATGTATCAAAACATATCTGCAAAGATATGACCAAGAAAAGAAACCGGTGTCCACATATTTCAGCCAGGCGAATATTTTCAGAAATCAGTTAATTGTTTTATTCTTTCTTTTACCCAAATAAAGATATCAGCTCCCACCGCGTCTGGATATCTCCCCCCCCACACACACACATACACACTGGGTTTCTTGATACGGGGGGGAGGGGGGAGACAATCAGCAAAAGTTCAACATTCCAAAAAATAACTGCATGCTTGATCTCTCGCGCTCTTTTTTCTCCCCCCACTTTGCAGCCCCAGTCCCGAATCGCTCACCATGCGGATCTGAGTGCTGATGAGAACGTACGGCATGATCCCTTCAGCGCCCACCAGGGTGTTCAAGGTGGCCGCCGCAACTCCAGCGTCTTCTGTTTTCCCAGTCCAGTCCCACACGTGACATCCTGCCTAACCAGGTTAACGCCCTCCTCCGGCACAGCCAATCGAAGAGCGAGCTATCTAAGGGCGGGGCCGGCACGGAAGTGTTGGCCGTAAGCGAAGTTTTTCGGCTGTTTAACAGTAACAGAGTTGGAAGGGACCTTGGAGGTCATCTAGTCCAACCCCCTGCTCACGCAGGAGACCTATACTAGGGATTCAAACCGCCAAACTGGGGACCTTTCTGATTGACAAGCTCAGTGTCTTAGCCACTGAGTCACCTAGTCAGATCAAGATTTAAAAAGCATCCTAAACCATGGATTTTGGGGGACTTTGCAACCTTCTTGTTTACCTGATGAACCAGATTTTTTAACCAACATTTTAAAGTACTCCTGATTAGCATTAATCATTGTTTTGTCAACACATGCCTGACAATAAACAATGGCTAAAGCAGGAAGTATTAATATGAAAATGGGTAAAGGAATAAACATGACACATTTCTGATCATCTAAAACCAGAAGATGACCAATATGACATCTAAAACTCAGTAATAATGTTGAAGACAACTTTGATGAACTAAAACATCAACTGACAATGTAGCTGTTTGAAAATTCAATTTTTGTGCACAGCTCCAAATTGTCCTTGGGTGGTTACAATTTTCATGATTTGAGCCTAAAAATGTGGGGTGAATGCTACAAGCTATCCAAAGGAAAGAATGTACAAATCCATTCCAAAAGCAAGTCAAAATGCATTACGATTGAAAGGATTTTACTTCAGAAAAATGTGCATTTTTAATACAAATTTAATCTAAGTTGAACTTTTAGATTAATGTGACGCGCCAAATAAATTTGTTACAGCAAAAACACTGCTTATTTAACTGTACATAAAATAAACTATAATATTTACATATTATTCAAGATAAAGAATTTCACTTTACAATTGCTTCTTTTTGGCAGATTCTGTTTAATTCTGTGCATAGCGGGTGCTGCTTTAGTTTGTGGGAATGCTGGACTATGGCCAGAAAAGACTGAGCAACATGTACAGTAATCAACCTTTTCTTTATATTGGGTTTTCCACTGTTTGTAGAGCTGATTTACCAGAACAAGGAACATTTCGACAGGCTGTCAGCAAATAAAAATTTATTATCTGCATTTCTGGATGTTATTCATCTTTCTGTGAACATCCACAGAATGTTTGTAAAGGGATGAGTGGGTGTTATTTGCATTTATATAGCACCTTTTTATCATCCCCTACCAATCAAATTTGTTTACCATCATTATGCACTTCAGCACCTAACAGATTATGTTCCTGAATGTTTACTGCACCTATTCCCAAGTGATTGTAATTAGAAGTATTTATGCATCTCATTTTATAATCCTAATTAGGATATGAGTAATATCTGATTCTGAGAAACATGGTAGATATATGATGGCTACCAAATTTGGGGGTTGGAGGAAAATTCAGTGGAAAAAAAGCAGATCGAGGCTTCTGTAGGATAGCAATAGACTTCTATACCGCTTCATAGTGCTTTACAGCCCTCTGTAAGCAGTTTACAGAGTCAGTGTATTTCTCCCAACAATCTGGGTCCTCATTTTACCGACCTCGGAAGGATGGAAGGCTGAGTCAACCTTGATCTTACATTTTAGTTCAATTAATGAAAGTGGCATCATGCTATTTCACTGTAAGCTTCACTCTCTTCATGCTATAGCAATAGCAATAGCACTTAGACTTATATACCGCTTCATAGTGCTTTACAGCCCTCTCTAAGCGGTTCACAGAGTCAGCATATTGCCCCCAACAATCTAGGTCCTCATTTTACCCACCTCAGAAGGATGGAAGGCTGAGTCAACCTTGAGCCGGTGAGATTTGAACCGCCGAACTGCAGCTAGCAGTCAGCTGAAGTAGCCTGCAGTGCTGCACTCTAACCACTGCGCCACCTCGGCTCTCTGCTGGTCCATGCAATATTCTGGTCCATGCAACATTATGATGCATGGACCAGAATGGAACTGGTAGCTTTGCCTTCATCGTTTGTTTCCATTTCTCTCATATCTTTACAGACAGACATTTCTGTGCCCCTACCCAGGTGGTAGCACTTAGTTGGTGTTGGCTGACCTCTAAAAACTAAGAAGGAGCACACCTGGTTATATTTGGATGGGAGATCAGCACAAATAACAAGGTTAAACTGAAGTAGAAAAAACATCCCAGAAGAAAGTTATAAACGTCTTATGTACTATTGCAAAGAAAATTACAAAAATGTGACCATGATAAGAACTGAAGTCAAATGAGCCTTAGAGATAATGTCGTGGACATATAATGCAGGGAACCAAGTCTCCTGAAAGAAAGGGTTTGAACTTTGAAGCTAGGAGACTGTGAGTTCTAGTCCTCTCTTAGACATGAAAGCCAGCAGGGTGACTTTGAGCCAGTTACGAAAAAGAAATAAAAAAGAAATATCTAATGCTGGAAAAGGTGGAAAGAAATAGAAGAGGATAATGAACAGCAAACTGGATGTGCTTGATTACAAAAGCAATGAATGCACAACTCAGAGACCTAAAAAGCCAAGATGAGGATAGATCAGGGATGAAATCCAGCAGGTTCTGACAGGTTCTGGAGAACCGGTAGCGGAAATTTTGAGTAGTTCGGAGAACCGGTAGCGGAAATTTTGAGTAGTTTGGAGAACTGGCAAATACCACCTCTGGCTGGCCCCAGAGTGGGGTGGGAATGGAGATTTTGCAATATCCTTCCCCCAGGAGTGGGGAGGAAATGGGGATTTTGCAGTATCCTTCCCCTGGAGTGGGGTGGGAATGGGGATTTTGCAGTATCCTTCCCCTGCCATGCCCACCAAGCCACACCACGCCTACCAAGCCACGCCCATAGAACCGGTAGTAAAAAAAATTGGATTTCACCACTGGGATAGATCATCCTGTTAACATCTTGACAGCACTTAATCAAAGATCAATCAATGTTTCCCCCCCCCAGATGGAGGTGGATTGCAACATTAAATACTCTGAGCCTTCTATTGATTAAGAGTCAATTTGATATAATGGTTAAGGCATCAGGCTAGAAACCCAGAGTCTTGAGTTCTAGTCACCATCTGGGTGATTTTCTCTCAGTCCTAGGAAAGAGGCAATAGCAAATCACTTCCAAAATCTTTGACAAGAAAACTGAAGGAACTAGTTCAGGTAGTTGCCAAGAGTCCTCAAAAGCACACCCTTCTCATTGATGAATGAAGGCTGTCAGTGGGTGCTTAGTGTCATCTTTTGATTTGGCTTCTTCCTGACATTGTCATCATTTTTTTGTTGCAGAAGGGGACTTTTATTGTTTACATCATACTAAATTGAGGAAATAATTTTGGAGACATGCTTAGCTGACTCTCTCTTCTTGTTCATGGCACCCTGGCTTTGTGATGGGATATGATAAGGGACCACAATGGATAGGATTAGCGGCTTCCTATCGTGAAAAGTCTCAACATGGCTGTTTTTGTTTTTTCCCCCATTTTTTTTTACAGTGGGTAAAACAGCACAGATAGTTAGTTCAAGAAAGAGGGGTAAATCATCTGATGCTTTTAAGAAAAACACTGGCCTAAGACACCCATCCTGATATTTGTGCAGAAGTCTACAGAAGTTTTCAAAGAAACTTATGGTGATTGTTTGCTATGAGGTCACAATGATTTATCCTACCAGAAAGGAAAATTAAAATACCAATAAAGCTCTCATTTACTTGGGGAAAAATGCTACAAAAAGCAGATAATCTCAGAACAAGTTAATTTTTTCATATTTTGTTTTATTTGCATTATAAATACCTTTAAATTAACATTCAATATGTAAATAATCAAACTTAAGTTTGTTTCGTTTTCAGAGGCTTCTCATCCTGTGAGGCCCTAAGCTGTAGCTTGCTTACTTACCTTTTTCTAAATCTAGCACTGCAGGCAAGTAAGCAAATGCTAAGTCTAGTATTATTAGAAAGTCTGGTAGCTAAGTCTTTGGACAAAGAAGGGTGTGGTTTCCAAATCTAACAACGCTTAAAGCAGATTTAATGTTGTTTACAGTTCCTTTCAAGTTGCTTTCCGAGAACTTTTTAAACAGTAGAAATACCTTAGTTTTCAAGCATGGTCATTTGTCTGCAAGAGTATAGGAAACATTTTCAACTGGCTCTCCAGGATTTGTTGACTGATAAAGTAGTAAACATGCTCTTTCCTGTAACATCCTGTAAGCTTTAAATACTGGGATTCTGCTGTATCTTGGAAATAATTTGAAAAAGGTGCTTTAGGTTATGCAGAAATGCAAATATAGTACCTGTATATGTGTCTTTAAAGCAGTTGCATCTTTTCTTAGGAATGCACTGTTGGTCTTTGTAGCTATCATATGAAAACAGCTTCTGTTTGGCAATATGAGACATTGGAGTTCTGAAAAATTTGGGGACAAGTAGCTAACCAATCTATCTGTGCATATATAATCCGAGCCAATCAATAAACTTCATTTCTCCAAAAGTCCTGCATGAATAAAGTTACAAAGTTAGGATGGAAAATATGCATTTGCAACCCAAAAACTAAAGTTCAAAAACTCCAATAATGCAAGATGTCAACCCTGAGATACACATTATTGTAGCTAATTAAAATATTGCTATGTCCTCTTTGACCAGTTCAATGGATATGGAACATCATGTTACTTAATAAGCACACAAACCAATTAAGTACTTACATTTAAACCAAACAATGAAAACTTAACCATTAGCACCTCTCCAAGTGGCCTTCTTGGTCCTTACAAACTGCCCATTGGAGAGGAAGGAGCACACATATGTGCAGGCATAGCTGACCAGGAACTTGCAATTACAAAAAGTTAATGGAGGGCAAGGAAACTGTACACACACCTTGCCTGACAAGTCACTTGCAAAGAAGAAGTGCAAACTAGGTAACATCACCAGTGCTATTGAATGTGGAGTTTGGTTCCTTTTTTATTTACAGTAAGCTTGCATCGCCAGCGTTGGTGGGAATGTGGTTTGCTCCTTAGTAGTTGCTTGATTGGAATATTTTTTTCTGCTTGATTATTTGCTTGACATTAATCCCTCTTTATTTTGGGCATTGGCTGCTGAAGGGGATGTGTTCTGGTCTTTTTTAACTAACAAATGCTAGTGTTACTTCGTTGGGTAGTAAAACATTTGCAAGCAAACAATCAAGCTCAGAGAGCACCAAGGACATCACAATTCCACCCTGAGCTACATACATTCTCTTCTATTGAAAGAATTTACAAGCAGTTATTTGGTACTTGCATTAGGGCAACTGCAAATAAAATGTTACATATGAAGAATTGCTGTTACTATATGTCTGTGGAGATTCTCAGTCATCCAGGTCATGGTAGCTGAAGAAGCTTCTTGGATGAGAAGCGAAAACGTCTTCAAAGAAAAACCAGAAAGTCCAGTTGCCTCTTGAAAAAAGCACTTTTGGGACTGTTGTTACTATATGTAGCATCACAACAGGTAACAGATCTAGGAGGCAAAGATTTGCTGCCTTGCAAGCTGGAACCAAGTGCCCCACCCCAACCAGTCCTGTCACACTAATGCTCAGAGATGTATGAGTTCTCAATTATAAAGACATTGTGACAAGAATAATTTAACCTCTTAACTAATCTTAACTAATTGTATCCCATGTAGTTGCTGACTTTTTTGCTTTGGCAACATTTGCATATGAAACAAAGAAAAGGATGAAACATGCTGTAGGTACAACTTTGAAAATGACATAGTGAGATGCTTGCTGGAAACTAGAGATAGGTAAACAGCTCTACCATGTCCAATTGCAGTACCATTCTTAGGGCCAAATTAAGCCGGACAGAGAAACTATTGTTTGTTTGTTTTATAGAAATGCAGAAAGGCATTTGTGGATCTGACTGAAGCAACAACAGGGAGTGGATTGTTTAAAACTTGTGCACAGTCCATACTTTTAAGGTACATCACACATTATCCAATAGAGATGTCACTCAGAGATGTTGGAAAAAATACAAGATCAAAAAAATGTGACCAGAAAAAGGCTCACGAGGAAGAGATAAGGACTGATCACCCAGAATGCTACAATTAAATTTTAATGATGTCTCATTTCCAAGGTTACAGGGTTTAAAAAATAGTGTGTGAAATATTCACAAGGTTATTCTTAGTATACATGTTATGTCTCACTTTGTGAGAATTCTTTGAGGTCATAATTCCAGCCCCTCAAATTTTAGATCCAGAATAGTTTAAAGCTAACTTTATGCATTTGTTGTTGTTAGTTGCGAAGTCGTGTCCGACCCATCGCGACCCCATGGACAATGTTCCTGCAGGCCTTCCTGTCCTCTACCATCCTCTGGAGTCCATTTAAGCTGACGCCTACTGCTTAAGTGACTCCATCCAGCCACCTCAATCTCTGTCGTCCCCTTCTTCTTTTGCCCTCAATCTTTCCCAACTTTATGCATACCTATCTGCAAAACACACTTGATTTACTAGAAATCCCGCATTCTAATGGCAAGAATTTTATAAGAAATCCACAAGGATCATGAAAACCGGGATATGGTTTAATTTTATGTATGTTTTGATATTACTTTCACAAATGCAGATGTGCTAGCAAGTCTATCCAAATTCTAGCAGTATAACCCAAGCTATGATTTATTGGTCTAGATACGATCTTTAATATCCTTTAAGACCTAACTGTAAACTCCCACAGCCTTGATCCTCTATTATTCCTGCACTGATAACAAAAGGACAACAAATAACAATCTGAAGCCTTGGCCTCAGAATCATTTCCTTTTTCCATTCAGCTCTACAGGCCTATCTAATGAAATCTATTCTACTTGCTTTCACCAAATGATCCTGCGTCACCAGCAAGACCTGACAGAACAAAACAAGATTTCTAATAGCACTAAATGGAATGCTCAGTCTTAAACTGTGGCTTTGAGCATGAAACAAAGCCATTTTTAAAGCAACTATTATTTGGTAATGAGAAAATCTTTCAAAAATAAAAACATGTAGCACAAGTAGAAGAGTCAAATTTTTTTACCTCATGACGTATTTTATTTGTCTCAGTCACATCTAAATCAGTGCTTCTCAAACCTGGATAAATTACCCAAAATAGGATGAAAGTGGTTTTTTTGGGGGGGGGGGCAGTAATGACACACAAAATCATTATCCAATTACAACGACTTAAAGTGTTTTATCTACATTGGTAAAAAGTGATTTTGGGTAATGAAGAAAAAGGTTTGGAAAGCACTGTGCTAAATACTACATTGAACATTAAAAAGGAAACTTCTTACTCAGATATACATAATGCTCCTTCCTCCTCCTATTTTCTTCACAACAACCCTGTGAGGTGGGTTGGACTGATAGAGAGTGACTGGTCCAAAGTTATTCAGCCGGCTTTCGTGCCTAAGGCAGAACTAGAACTCACGAGTCTTCTGCTTTCTAGGCCAGCACTTTAATCACTACACCAAATTGACACTGCTACATTTATTATCACTTGTGTCTTCTGTCTTCCAACCCTAACCCTATCAATTGATGGAGAGTGCACACACTCACACCGATACATATTGATTGGCAAACAAATAACATGTTTATTTATTCATTCAAAACAAAGCTAAAATGTGTTTTATACACAGGCAGTAATTGTATTTTTTCCACCTTTCTTTTGGCCATAGAATTGTAAAGCAGGTTGTGCATGATACCACTGTCCAATTTTATTGTTTATATTAAGCAGTGTAATTGTTTCAGAGATCGTGATTGGGTATACACGAACCTGCATATTTGTTCAAATATTTGATGAAAGCCAATAAAAGCTTTACTTACATTTTTATTGCAATATATGTTCACCACCTTGAGTTACTTATAGTGTAATAAATATGGGATAAAAATCTAATAAACAAACATCAGGAAGAAAAAGTATGAGATGGAAAAGTACCACAGCCTGAAGGAGGAACTAGAAAGGATGTGGAAAATAAAGGTCAGTGGCAGCAGGAGCACTTGGGGCTGTGACTCCTAAGGTGGGAAAGTAGCTCCAACAGATGCCAGGAATGCTAGAAGCAGCTAAGATACTATGCAGAATCCTTAAACTCCCAGGCCTCTGGTAGAAGACCCAAAGTTAAGGAAGACACATACAACTCATAGAGGGGAGAATGTATATAATGAAACCATTGCTGTGAGACAGATCACCTTGCATAAATTATTATTATTTAAGGTTTCCCAATTTGGAGATACCTTATTATTTAATTAAACTTGAAGTGGACATCTGATGTGATCAAGTGGTCTTATATTATGGAAAAACTTTTCCTCCTTCAAATATAGGAATCTGGTAGCACCTTTTCCGACTTAACAAATTTTATGGAAAGACCTATGCTTTCATTAGCTGCAGACCAGCTGCTCAAATTCAACATAGGCCTTCATAAATCTGCGGGTATTAAGTTAGCCCTAAATACAGGTACAGTAATGCAAAAGTGTAAAGTATAAAACCTACAAAAGTGAACGCAAAGGCTGTGGGTATAGATTTAGCACATTCACTTCTCCCGCCATTCCCACTTTCTCCTTTCTTCCTCATTGGCTCCTTAGGCACGTGCTTTGAAACAAACGGATTTACGAAATAGAGGCGTGGCCTTGCGTCAATTCTCCGCGCCATTACTTTTTTTTTTTAATACCCAAGCGGAAAAACACTGGCTTGTCAAGAGCCGGGCAAAGTTGAAAGGCGAAGCCCAACAGCGGGGCAGGGCAATGATATCATTGTAACGCGACTATGGGGAAGGGAGCGGTGCGGCTTCAGAGCAGGAAGGAGAAGGGGGGGAAAACGCGGTAGACGGTGGCCGCTTGAGATCCTACCACGCAGGAAGCGAAAAGGTGTTGGGAATACTTAAATTACGCGGTGAGAGTCTCGCTTGTTTTGTTTGGTAGCTCCCCCTTGTTTGGCTTGACTCTGCCGGCTTTATTTCTCCACGAGGCCCTTTTTATACGGCTCTGCCTTCGGACGTAAATCTCACTGAGGTTCATGGGGATTGATTGCATTGCGATAAATCGTTTCTACGTTTGTTGGGCAGAAAGGCATGTGTTTTGGGGGGCGAATAACGCGATCCGTCTCGAGGGCGACATGGGACACCTTGTCTATAGAGATTCTCAGTCATCCAGGTCATGGTTGTCCCAAAGGTGCTTTTTCAAGAGACAACTTTCAAAGAAAAAGCAGAAAGTCCAGTTGCCTCTTGAAAAAAGCACCTTTGGTATTAGACACCTTGCTTTCCAGCGTGTGAACAGGCTGACACGGCTCCTCCCTCTCCCTCTGAAATGCAGAACCAAATGCTTTGGAGAGGCGCTGGGTGCCAGAGATTCCTCCGACACGTGCGCTCCGCTTCGCTCGAAAGCGAGTGCCACACTGCGCTATTTCCCGCTGCCTCTTAAGTCATCGCGTGGGTGTGGTGGGTGTTGGCAGGTTTCCTTTAAGTCTAGGAAGCGAAAGGTGATTCCATGCTAGCGGCTTCTTTGAGTTTCACTTCTCCTAAGCCGCGTGGGCAAGATCTGAATTTCCATGTCAAAACATATTCGGTGACTGGGGCTGTTCACATTTCGTTCCCTGCCACGCCAGACGCAAGGAATCCAATTGTTGAGGTCCGTTGTTTCACAGGATTGTATTGAGCATGATTGATTGATTGATTGATTGTGTGTCATCAAATCGTTTTCGGCGCCAAGTGACAACATAGATTTTGTCTATTAGCACTGACCATTGAAAAGGGCAATATACTCCACCATGTGACACCATGTTGTACCGTTGGTTTCATTAAGAAAACTTGGCCTGCAAACAAAAATATGGATACTGTTCTTTAAAAGGGTTGCAAACTCTGAAGATAGGTCTTGCATCCTCTTTTGAAGTGGAAATATTAGAGTAGTTGCTGGGCTTGTCTTTTCGTACTATAGGGAAGTGCATAAAACTTTTTAATTGGATGGTCCCATTCTTGTGCAGAGACTTCCAAGGTTGACTTACATAAATTGGACTTCATGCAACTGTTTCTATAAGACATATAATTTTTAAGGTGTGGAAAATAATTGTGTTATTCATGGATCCAAAGCAATAGGGGATATAGATGAATATAGCAGAGTGAACCTTAAGATGGGCAGCAAAACCCACAAGAGCCTTAAGGTGGAGGCTTTCATTTTTATCCATTTGTCAGCCATCCCTTGAGAAATTTGTAAGTTTGGTTTAGGGAGAAGATGCTTGGTCAGGTTCCAGTTTGCAAAAATCAGGTAATACAAAACTTTCCAGAAGTGGTACATGTTGGGGAGTGCCTAGTCACATTATTTTCAGTATCCAGGGTCTTTAAACTATCTCCTGTGTCTTCAAGCAATTATGTAAGTGAAGTCTACATTTTAAAGAAATGTTCTGATACTTTCTCAGAAAAAAAACTAACTAGTGAAATTAAGCAAGGAATTGCTATTGAGTGTACAAAGCATTATTGTACTTATTGTTGTACTTATTTTTTAAAACAATATACTGTCAAGTATATATACCGGTAGTTGAGACAATGACATTTATGTTGCCATGTGCTGTTCTTAAAAATATTTAAGAGTAATTTTAGCTTCACATGGTTTACTGTTAATATGATATGATGTAGGTCTTTTTCCTGCATGGGCTAATTTCTTTCTATTTAATTTACTTCAGATGAATCATGTCCAAAGCAGTGGTCATTCGTGTGGGACTTGGTATAGTTCTTGGAGCAGCTGCAGGAATAGGTCTCATCTTTTATTTCTACAAACAGAAGAGAAAGAAGCCCAGTCAGAAAAACAACTCAATATATCCAGTTGTACATTGTCAGCAAAATGCTATGTATGTTCATGAACAGGCAGAAACCCTTCAGCCTTATAATCAGGGTAAGTCAATGATTAATTTATTTTGCATTTTAGTTATTCAAGACTGTACTTACGCAGAGTAATAAGATATATTTTTCTTCCCACAAGTGCAGGGGCCGCTTTTTTTTCCTTAGGGATTAACTATGTGTTGATCCATTAATTGTGACAGGAATTCATGGCTGGCTCATCACCTGAGCCTGATGTCGTTCATGCCTAAGGCAGGACAAGAACCCACAATCTCCTGGTTTCTACCCTGGTGTCTTAACCATGAGACCAAATTGGTAGTAAGAGATTATATTAGATCATTATTCCTCATTAAATTTGAAATTCAGTGCCAGTGTTCCATATTATTTTGCTTAATTCCAGCGTAGATATGATTTGAGACCACAATCCCTTTGTAATCATGAATTCTATTCTGATTATTTTAAAATAATTTCAAAAGTGCAAACAGGACTTTTTTTTAATAGAATTAGAACTGTAACAAAGCATTTCTATTTATATCTTTAATGCATATTCTTCTTCCATGCCCCTTGCCAGAAAAATAAAGGCTGTTTACTGAGATACCAACTTGTTGCATTTCAGTATTATCAGAATTATTATAAGATACATTCCAAAAGCTAGATTTGGGCTCTGATTTCTCAGTTCAGGCCCATTTCTCTGGGTCTCTGTGTGAGATGTCTGTATCTATCTGTGAAATTGGTCCCTTTCTTGCTGCTTGAATGAGTCCCAAGACTTTTGGTAATTAATATGCCTAAAAGCATAAAATTGTATAACTAAAGCATAATAAAAATATTGTGAAAATAAGCAAAATAGATATAAGAACTCATTTTAGAAAAAATAATGATTTTGACTGACTTCTGAAGTGAAGCCAGTTGTTTCTAATCTGCTCTTTAGAAGAAGGTGCTCCGTAAGCAGTGCCCACTAGCTATGAAATAGCTTCTCCAGGCTCCTTAGCTTATATGAACAGCAACGCACAGCATTCCTTCTTGGACGAACATGTAGGACAGGTCAGGTCGGTTCTACCTGTAGAAAGTGGCAGTACCAGAACCTAGGAGCCAAGCCATTTAGGAAGTTATTAGTAATCAGCGTGGTACTCACAATATCAGTGTAATGACTCTCAATGGCCAACACAAATCCTCCTAAATAAAGAGAAGGTTTAATAGCTTTCAGCTATGTGTGTGGCATCCAGGATTGCTTAGGACAGTCCATGGTCACTGTGGAAAACCTGAGCCCTGCCAGATACTCTTCCTAAGGCATGAAAATTGAGGTCCCTCATGACTAATATCCAGGGAAGCTCCTGTGCCAACTCTGCAACAAGATCCATCAGCATGCCAAGAGATCCTCCTCAGAATACGACAGTCAGTATATGAACAGGAACCCTATGCTGTCCCTATACTAATCTAACACAGACAGGGGTGGGTTCCACTTACCTTCCCTACTGGTTCACATCGCGATGGAAGTGCGTGTTTTGCACGTGCACGCTTCGCTCGCACGCGTGCCTACATCACTTCATGGAAATGACCCTCTGCACATGCGCAGAACCCTCTGCGCATGCGCAGAGCGTTCTTTGCAGGGCCGTGGTGACCAGAGAACCGGTTCGGGGGCGTGTACAGCCGGCCATCGCTGCCGGTTCAGCGAGCGGGTGAAAATTTCCGCCACCGCTACTGGAGAACCAGTCCGAACCGGCAGCAACCCAACACTGAACACAGAGGTATTTGTACCCCAAATATGTCACACAGAAATTTAAATTGATATTTGTTTAGAGTAGATTAAAAAAATAACGATATAAAATTAGGATTCAGGGCCAATCGATCAAATGCATGTATGCAGCTCTGTGTTTTGTCCACATGTCTAAAATTTTTAAAAGTAACTACTAGCCACAGTTTTGTGCAGTACAGATAAAGTAACTTTTCGGTAATTATTTTTCTCATACTAGTTCCATGGATGAGACCAGAACCAGTGGAGGGTGGTGATAGCGTTCCATATACATCTCTTCTAACACATGAAGAGCAGGCTGAAGTCTTAAACCGTCTTGATTTTGTGCTCAGAAACCTTATAGAGTTGCGACATGAGGTGCAAGAATTACGGAACAGCCTACAGAGTTTAGCTGGAGGAATTATTGGAGAAGTCAGGTGTGTATCTGTTTTTTCAAGATTCCAGGTAGCAGAATCCAGAGACTATTGGTCAAGATTTGTGTGAGATCACTAGGATTACTCTTGCTGTTATCTGCAGAACAGCTAGTTTTTTAGTGTAACCTCACTGATGCTCCCTTTGTATATAGCTTCATTTTTATTTTTTAGCAGAAGAAAGAACAACCTAATAATTCTGAATGTCAGAACAACAATTGTATCAGTTACAATTATTGTTTCATTTTGTAGCAGTGTAAGAAATAGACTCTCTTTTCTAAGAGAAAGGATGTGTAAAGTTTTTCTTTTAAAGCTGTACATGCAATTTAAATCTGAAACAACAAGTTTCCAAATAATGTTGGGTTTAATAGCCTTTGCTGAATTCAGCTTTTTGTTCTTATCCTTTCTTTTATTTGGATGTCTGCCTGCTTTGCTTCTTATGCTTCACTTACATTTTTAGGGTCAAAACCATGAAGTAATGCTTCCCATTGGGCTTTTCCTGTTGCAATCGTCCTGTCATTACTATGCCTTTGGGAAGTTATTGGAAAATGTCTATTTCCCTGAAGAAATTTGAAGAAGTTGTTCCCCTCAATTTTTTGTTTTGGCTCAGAAAAGTGTAGAATTGCAAATGACCTGCTTTACTTAAATTAACTAACTTTTGATGGCCAGCAGATGATGAGCATGTTTATGTAATGCAGAGCATGATCTCCAGGGAGTTTCCAACTCATGATACAAGTATAACATGTCACAGAGTCTGAGCAAAAGCTAGATTTTATCTGATGCTCAAGAGGCTCAGAGAACAGATGACATGCTTTTAATCCACGATCAACATTTTTGGGGAGCAAATCTTTCCATAGTATAATGAGAATACAGTCATGAAGACAAATTATTATTTTAAAAAATATTCTGAGACTATTTTCCTAGAATATTCAAAGGTTTTTCTCGGTGGTAGCAACCTGTCCCAGTAGGTTAGATCATGTTTCCTATATTTGTTTTCTGCCAATTGAAGATTTTTCTTTTCATGTAAGCATGTGCCCTTCCTGTTTAATTTTATTTGCTCACTATGGCTATTTTATAGGTATCTTAACTTTGATAAATACGTTTTAATAATTTATATTTTGTAAGTTATATTCCAATTTTTGAAGGGTAAAAAGCAGAGCATACATTTTTTGTATCTATCTATCTGTCTGTCTGTCTGTATGTATGTATGTATGTATGTATGTATGTATGTATTTATTAGAGTTGGACTCATTTTGAATTGTATTAAACAGAACAACAAAATTGTTTTGGTAGGCAAAAAGAAATGGACTATCAATTATTATAAGGTTTCATTGTATCTTGCCAATCTCTAACTTCACAGGTCCCATCTAGAAGAAAGCCAAAAGGTTATTCGGCGGAGGCGTTTTATGTATCCCAGAGAAAGAAGCGATTCCACAGGATCCAGCTCAATATATTTCACAACCAGTTCAGGAGCTGGCAACACAGATGATGGAGAAAGTGAGGGGGGGTAAGGAACTTTTAGTTTAGAGCAAGAAATAGTTAAATGTAATTTGGCTGATCAGGAGATAAAGGCAGCAGTAGACAGTTTGCATTTGCTGTCAAAACATGAAGGGTAAGGATCACAATGAGAATTATGAGGAGGGCTTTTTTTCTCATTGACTCAATCTGGATAACTTAAGCAGCATTTGTGGAAATGGTTTGCCCTTGCCTCCTTCCTAGGACAGAGAGAGAGTGATCAGTCCAAAGCTACCAGCTGGCTTTGTGCTTAAGGCAGGACTACAAATCTTCGTCTCCCAGTTTCTATTTCACTGTCTCTAACCTACATCAAATTGTCTTTTAAGATTAATGTTAATATAAATATTTAATATTAAGGAAGGAACCCTAATATTTTAGGTGTTTTTTTCTGATACATCTTTGTCATATATTCAATGGGTATCAGAGTGGTAATCGGGTATGCATGGAGTGGCTCAGAAATAATAGTTCCAAGTCAGGTTTTGAGGTAATTAGTACTTAATATCTTTAGGTTTACCTTTGACATATTAGCTACATTTCCATACAGGGTAAGCTATGAGTTTCCAGAAGACTTGATGACTAAATCAATTACCGTATTTTTCAGAGTATAAGACGCTCCGAAGTATAAGACTCACCTAGCTTTTGGGGAGGAAAACAAGAAAAAAAAAATCTGCCTCTGCCTCCCAGCAATTTGCCGCCTTACAGCAAACAGCCTGTTTCAGTTTCAGCACAGCCTGATTAGCACAAGCAGCTGATTGTCAGTTGGATCGGCCTCCCGACGATCAGCTGTTTCAGGCTGCAGGGATTGCCATAGCCTATTACCGCCTCTGCGGGCCCCATTGTTGGCTTCCGCATCCAGTTTTCAGCCTCCGCATGCCCCGTTTTCGGCCTCCGCACACCCCGTTTTCCGCCTGTTTCGAGCAGCGGGGATCGGAATGGGAGGAAAATAGGGTGCACAGAGGCCAAAAATGGGACGTGGAGGCCAAAAATGGGGCACGCGGAGACGGCAATAGGCAATGGCAATCCCTGCAGCCTGAAACAGCTGATGGTCGGGAGGCTGATCCAACCGACAATCGGCTGCTTGTGCTAATCAGGCTGTGCTGAAACTGAAACAGGCTGTTTGCTGCAAGGAGGCAAATTGCTGGGAGGCAGAGGCCAAAGGGTGGGGGCCGGCAAGTGGGCGGGGCTACATTCAGTGTATAAGACGCACCCAAATTTTCACCCTCTTTTAGGGGGGAAAAAGTGTGTCTTATACTCCGAAAAATACGGTACATGTTTATATATGCCACATATTTGTGCCCATTGGCTTTTTCTGCTTGGGCCAACATCTGAAAATTTAATAGATTTTCAAACTGGGTTACTCACTTGCTCTTTAAGATGCCAGGATTCATAGTCAGGAGCATGCCTTGGTTTGCTATCTTTATTTAAGAAAAGAACCAAAATTCAAATAATATTTACTTTCTTGTTAGTTTAATGGTATATTAAAGTGGTAGAAGCCAGTTAGAATGAGTGGGACACACTGCTTACTTGCTGTGAATTCCCCAAGTTCTGGCTTATTGTTGAATATGAATTTAGACATTGGTTACTTGATTTTTAAATTCTGCATGTGCTTGACACGGAAGTATAAATACTGTGTTTTCTTTAAAGCTATACTACGGCCAATGCAGAATCGGATTATGATAGGGAATCTGATAAAGAGAGTGATGAAGGAGAAGATGAAATCAGCTGTGAAACAGTTAGAACTGGAAGAAGAGATTCCTTGGACCTTGTCAATGAAGATGAAGCAGGGCTGAGTTTGGACACTGCTTCAGAAGAAGAACTTGCTCAGTTACTGCAGCAAGCCGATAGCTCACACAGAGGGACTGACCAGGAGAAGAGAGAAGGTTTCCAACTACTGCTTAACAATAAACTTGTGGTAACTCTGAATTGCTTATTCTGGGGGGGAAATGTGTGTGAATTAACATGCAGCTAAGAATACAGGTGTTGTGCAAAGTCCTACCTAAACCATATCAATAATGAGCCCAAGCAACTAAATGCAAACTAACCATTGCTCTTGTAAGTAATTAGAATCCTCAGTATGGCTGAGACTTGGCTTAATTTAAGAGCATTGAAGTACATTTGTTTCTTGTATATTAAATAATTTAATAGTAATTATTCTAAGGCTGATAAAAGTGAAATTTGAACATCTCTATGTCAATAGCAAAGCTGTCATCAGACTTTTTTCCCACTAAAGATTATTCTACCAAGTTATATATCCAAGCTTGTTTTATATTTCCAAAAAGGCTATATGTTACATTTTATAATAGAAACAAGAAAAATAGTTAACTACTTAGGATAATAATCCCAGATTTGTTTATACAGAAGGAATCTCACCTTCAATTTCTTTTCTTCCTCTATGGAATTTCCTTAAGTACAATTACATCTGTATTATCCTTATCTTTTTGTTTTGTAAAATGCACAAATTATTTATTTCCTTAATAAAACAATCAGCATTCCCACAAAGGGGGTCTGGTCTTTTAGCCTCATTAATTTTGCTATTTTAAAAGATACTTTGTCAGGAAAAAAAATTATTCTGGTTTTTTTTTAAATCACATTTTTAAAATGTGTTTTTTAAGTTTTTTTTTTAAATCAGTTTAAAACTTACTTGGATCACAAACTTGTTAAGCTTTTTGTTTTTAAATCAAAATCCACTAAATATTTTTCCCATTCGTAATTTCAAAAATAAGGCACTCATTGAGAGTCTCATCTTCCATTTGCCTTTTGGAATCTTTCTCTTAGGTTGTAAAGTAATTAATTATTAAGATGTTTAAGAAAGCGGGGCTTCTGCTGGTCAAATACCTATTAAGGCCTCACAGGGCTTAAGGGCACATTGTAGTTCCCTCATCTCTCAACCTGCTCAATTAGTGTTTGACCACGAGAAACTAAATTCCTGTGGTTGCCTCATGAGGAACAGTTCTTCCATAGAACAAGTAGGTGATCCCCAGATCTCTCCTTCTCTTTGGAGAGATTTTCATCAGCAGAACCTGGCTCCTGGTTGGCAGTTTCACCACAGTGCTATCCTAGCTGGCGGAGCTGCTCACAGTGAGTTTCAACTGCCATCATTCCTTATCCAGAAAGCCAGTCCTCACCCAGAAACTGGAATAATTCTACTTTTCTCTTATATTTGATATAAAAGAGCCCAGCATGTTTTTGTACTTCAAACAAGTGGAAGAGTTTTTTAAAAAATTATTGATTTTACAAAGTCTACCTTTTAATACAAATCTTCCCAAAGCGTTATAATTTAGCCCTGAAACAATGTGCTATATGGTATAAGTGCCATTTATCTTAATCTAGAAGAAATGAAATGCGAAGATATAAACTGGTATTCATTCTGTCTACAGTATGGTGACAAGCAGGATTTCCTTTGGCGTCTGGCCCGAGCTTACAGTGATATATATGAAATCACAGAAGACACAGAGGAGAAGGAATCGTATGCATGTGACGGTAAGAAGAAACTTTAGTGGATTTTTTTTACCAGTTAAATTCAACCAGACAGTTATTCACCTAACCTGGAAAACATTTTCTGGAAATAACATTTTACTGAAGTTTATTCATGTTGTTATAAAAACAATAGATTACATTAAAAACAGGTAGATTGAAAAGAGTTTGGATAAACAGAAAACAATATTGCTTCACAATGCTACAGTTATCTTTACTCAAATATATTGTATATTTGTGCTAGCTCACATTTCTGATTCTTGGCCAATCTGTAAGCAGCTTTTCAGATTTCTGAACATACAATTATCTCATAGTCATCCAGCTTCCTTTGCTTCTTATGCTGTCTCCATTAATTGGCCAATTGTTTCTCATAATAGAAATTGTGTATATTTTGTACTTAAATCAAAATCCCAGCTCTTCTGCAGGCTGAATTTTGCCTACATTGAATATTTTCTCTTGATAGTTTTATACATGTTAAAAGTGAAGTTTGAAACCAAAGAATTTGACTTCAATAGAAAGCAGCAGATTCTTGTGGCTTTGACAGCTATGATGATAGCTAAATCCTTATACGGTAGATAGTATTTGCTAAAGTAGCACACTGCAAAACATACAGATTTTTAGGCATTTTATATGACCGCCCAGCATTAGGTAATAAATATGTAAGATTTTATACAATTTATACATTTTATACAATGTTAAACCTCCCTTTGACAAAAATTTAAAAATTGGGTTATATTGCAGGCAAAGAAGAGGCCCAAATAGCTCTGCAGTTAGGAGATCAAAATGCTGAGTGTCACCAATGGTATGTAATTATTTACTTTATATAGATAAGGGAAGAGAAAAGCTATTTAGAAAAAAAAACCCTTTAACTGGAATGCAGCCCAGATCAAGAGTTATTGTATTCTAAATTATGCAAGATGAAATTACCCTCCTCCGATGAATATTTGTTCATTTGGCAAAAGAGTCTCTGAGTTCACTGATAGTCCTGATTATTATTACTGATAGTCCTCTACCTATAACCATTCAATCAGTGACCATTTGAAGTTACGATGGCATTGAATAAATGATGGTGTCTCAGTCCTCAGTTCTGGCCATCCCAGCATCCTCACAGTCATGTGATTGCAATCTGGGCACTTTGCAACCAATCGTAAGCCCCAGAATCGCATGATCTCCATTTGCATCTTTGGGTTGGGAGCCACACATTACTTTAGTATTCCCCATTGTGTGCCTGCTTACTCTGTTGTAATTCCTTCCTCTCCAATGAATGTAATATTAGTACATTAATTCCCCTCTTACTCCCAGTATCCGAGTGAGTTTTCCAAAGGGCAGAGGAGTGGGGCAAAGGAAAGGTGAAGAAAAATTAAACCAGGTCATTTAGTGATAGAAATTGCTGGTCCCAATTGTCAGTAAACAAGAACTACCTGTACCAGATATTATTTCTAAATGCAATGTTCCTTTTGTGCAATGTAACGCATGAGAAATGTGTCTTCAAACAAGTCTGGTAGCTGATTTTTATATAAGATACTATATTAGTTGTAATGTTTAATCATATAGTTTAGAAAGAGAAACATGCAAAAGGGGTCAAAACTCTGGGACAACTCTGAAATACATAGCAGTTGCCTAATTTGCTGAATTGTCAATATGTAAATTCTCAAAGCTAGCAAGAGGAAAAAAAATTGAATTCCCTTTCTATGTTAGGATGTCTGTAGCCTTTGCATTCCTTAAAAACTTATTGTCTGATTTACTGTAAAAACCAAGATGGGAGATTGCATATTTGCTTTGGCTTCAGAAATTGATGTTTAAGAAGAGCTGGAAGTTCAGCTAGAACATTATGGGATTTTAGTAATCTCTTGAGAGAAGAAGATGCAGATGTAACAACATCAGGTTATTCATGTTATTTTCAAAATATTTACTGAAAGCTTACAAAGCTGTCTGCAGTACAAAAAGACTGAAGACTGGCCTTCAGGCTAAATGGAGTTCTGTTATGGGGATGTATTGCTTTAGAAGGATAGAGATGTTTATTTGGAAACACTGCAGCACTTTAAGCCTCCCAGGGCTGAATTGCTTCTAAATAACATCCTTATATTTTTGTGAATTTAAATATATTAATATATATTAATATTTTTCTTAAATATTTTAACAACTGTAAACTGCTCAGAGTTGCTGGGAAAGGCAGCATGTAGGTTTAGTAGATGATGATGATGATGATGATATTGATTCTGGAGATAATCCCCAAAACTGCTATCAGTTTTTATTTATTACTATTGACATATTTCAAAATCATCTTGTTTGTTTTTCATAATCTGAACTTTAATATATAGACAGAAGCCTTTCTGTTTAAGCTGATGATACTTTGGCTAAGGGCAGTTTTTGACAATCTTACTGAAGTACAAATAGCATCCCAGGGCTCCATCATCTGGGTAACTCAGACAATGATTCCAGAAACAAAACCAATACCTTTTCCATAGCCGATCATTTCATTTGCAATACTCTTCCTACTCTTTTTAGTCATATTCAATTCACTGGAAGGATAGGTGAGAACACACCTGGTCCCCAGGATCTTGAACAGGGTCTTCTGCCTATGGTATACTCTTAGTCATGATGTAATTCTGGGCTCCATGTTGGAATTGGGTGTTGGTTCTGGTGTCCTTGTAAGTGCTTAGAAATTACTGTCCTTGACACATCTACACAAAAAAGGAAGTTGGAAAATCACGTTTCTCATTCATCTGTACTTTGTCACTCCATTTTATAATGTCCGCTTCATTAAAAAGTGGCTGGCTCCATGGCAAAACAATTACCATATTTTTCGGACTATAAGACAAACTCCCCCCCCCCCCAAAAGTGAGTGGAAATGTCTGTGCGTCTTATAGAGCGAATGTTGCCAAAGCCCTGCCCACCCGCTGGCCCCCACCATTCGGCCTCTGCCTCCCAGCAATTTGCCTCCTTGCAGCAAACCACAAACAGCCTGGTCAGCTTCAGCACAGCCTGATTTAGCATGAGCAGCTGATTGGCGGTTGGATCGGCCTCCCAGAATACCGACGATCAGCTGTTCCAGGCTGCGGGGATCGCTGCCGCCTCCGCGTGCCCCATTTTTGGCCTCCACGTGTCCCATTTTTGGCCTCCGTGCACCCCGTTTTTGGGCTTCATACATCCCATTTTCGGCCCGTTACAGGCGGCAGTGATCGCCGCCGATCCCCACCACCTGGAATGGGCCAAAAATGGGGTGCGCGGAGGCTGAAAATGGGGCGCGCGGAGGCAGCGATAGGCGGTGGCGGCGATGCCAGAGGCGATCCCCGCAGCCTGGAACAGCTGATTGTCAATATTCCGGGAGGCCGATCCAACCGCCAATCAGCTGCTCGTGCTAAATCAGACTGTGCTGAAGCTGACCATGCTGTTTGCTGTTTGCTGCAAGGAGGCAAATTGCTGGGAGGCAGAGGCAGATTTTTTTTTCTTGTTTTCCTCCCCAAAAGCTAGGTCTTATAGTCCGGAGCGTCTTATAGTCCGAAAAATACAGTAAATGTTGTGATGATGAAAGGTGGGCGATGAAAGGTGTGAGATAAGAAAAGATAGAGCGTGCATCACAATGCATATTTCATGATTCTGGTAAAACCTCCAGACTATGGACATCTGTGTTGGTTCCTGAAATGTCATACAGAGAGAGAGAAGAAAAATCACATAACAAAGTAAATGGGCTGGAAACTTTTGTGGCTTTTCCCCCCAATGGCTTCTTCTATTCACTGTTGTTTTATTTGTTTTATCTGTGCCATTTTTATAGTGGGTTGTTCTGAGATTTTCAGACTTTGTCTCATTGTTGATCTTCAACTATCAAAAGCCTACTGTGATGTACTTACAAAGAATGTAAAAGAAATAAGCCTTCTCTAACAGATGTTGCAGTTTCATCGGTTCAGCCATTCTGTGGTCTGTTTTGGGTGTAAAGTTCCGATCTTCTGAAGCAAGTGATAAGTCAGCCTGCTCCTCCCTATTCCTCAGCACTGGCTTTCCTATGAAAATCCAGGCTTATTTAAAACCAGTGTTCTCTTTATGTTCCAAACAAGAATCTGTTGCTGAAACCCAGTTTATAACTACCTTTCTACCTTTGGGGCTCTCAAGATGGTTAACAGTCTGAAATAGAATATTAACAAAATTTAGACATGAATGAAAACAAATTATTATTATCCTAACTCTGGAAATCTGGCTGAATCACAAATGGAAAAGTTCTTAGGGTGTATCTTCCATAGCTTTCAATTGTTGATTCTTCAAGCACCATATTTTCTGGGAAAAATTAAAAAATAGGATACTAAATATAGGAACAAAAAAGGGAGGAGACCTCAAAATTGTATAAATTATGACTTATAGTCCAAAAGTGTCATAAAAGTCAATTTGGTTTCTCTGTGTACTGAGCCAGTTACTCCAGAGAATGATTTATAGTACTCAGCACACATTAGAAAAGTATTTTGTGCATTTTGGAGAGCTGTTCAGATGGGCAATGAATAAAAATAGAGACTAAAAACCAGTCATTTAAATTTGGAATATCCTCATGATGAATATATATTTTGGCTAAGAAATAGCCAGATAAGATCAGCTAGCTATATTTTTGTTCATGGCCTTCTATGTTGCATTGTGTTGCTTTAACTGCCTAAAACCTGGTTTGGGGGTTGCTAATTCTGCATTTGAATAGTCTTGCTATAATAAGAACTTTTATAATTTTATTTTGCAATTTAATATTTTGCTTTATTTTAAATACTTCTAGATGGTTAGCCAGCCACCTGTTGGCTAAAAGAATGGGATGTAAATATTCTGTTTTCTAAAAAAATAAATAAGCAAGCAAGATATATAGTTCACCATGAGGTCTGATCTAGACAAGACTGTATCTCCTTACAGTCCTAGGTGACTGATTCTGTTTTTTCAGCTGGCCAAAGTTCATGAGAATCTCTTCACTTTGGAGACACGCGGCATTGCTCCAAGATCTGAACCATCAGTCTTATGCTGTGGGATAGCAGCAGGGGAGGAAAGAAAGACAAGACTAATGAAACTTTAAATATCTTTCCAGTTTATTTCCCAAGAAGTGAAATTTTATCTGAACCAGTGGGAGAATGTGTGGTATTGACTTTGTTAGCCCATGAGGCTGATTCATTTTGTTGTCCCAGATATTCCTTGCTGTTGCTATGCAGAGTATGGGTTTTACTTTTGTTTGACACTTCCTGATTTCCTGGCTTGGCCTGGTATCTCAAACAGGAATAGAAAAAGGAAGAAAAAGTGAGCTGCAGCCTGATCCTACGCTTGAACCTGACTGAGTTTCACTGGGCTTATTCCTGAATACATCTAAGATTGTAGCTTTGAGGTAGTAGAAAATATTTCACAAAACTGCCAGTACTGAAGCACTGTTGACAGTCACACTAGGTAGATCAGACCAGAAAATAGCTCAACAGGAAACAGCTCCATAGGAAGACCACAACTACACTTTGAGATTGGTTTTAATAACAGACTTTTGACATGTCTAATTGTGCTTCAACTTCCTCTTTCTTATACTTCCTCCAAACTTTACCTTTTTTCCAGGATTTAAATAATGTTTCACACATATTCCTTTGTCTAGCTAACAATTCTTGTATATTTTTGTCAGTGTTACTTCCCTTACTCTTCATACTGTTCAATTCTTCTTGCTTATTTATTTAGTTATGTTTTATTATTGGTAAAGCACCATATTCCAGAATGCTAAGACATGTATAGATACGTTCATAGGGCAGTATAGCTAATAATACAATAAAATAAACCACAAAGCAGTAAAATAACAATGCCACCACTGCCACAGAGGTTGTTTCAGTTGTTCATCTCCAGAGGTCTCTTGGAAACAGCCAAGATTCAATAATTCTCTGGAATGTGTGAGCTATTCTAGCATCTGAGATAAGCTTTCCTAAAGGAGGGAAGTATTGCAGTCTCCAAGAATGTCTGCTTCTGTGCCTCAGTAGTACCTGCTAATAGGAGGAGATCTTTGGCAGGAGCTGTCTCTTCATCCACCACATCGGGTGGACTGAATTTACTTGGGATGGGAAGTTTCTAAGATACCTGGCCCAAAAGTCACATGGAGTTTTTAGGTGATGACAGTGAGAAAACGAACTGGTAGCCAATGCAGCTTCAGTAGCCATGTTGTTATGTGTCATGCTCCAAAGACCAAAAAAGACACACTGAATGACTTCAAAGCCGCTTCCCTTATTGTTCTTCACCTATAGGCAGAAATTTTGCCAAACTAAAGCTAACTATTATCCTTAAAGGTATACCCTGAGAATTTCTATGGAGGACTGCCTTGGCCCCCTTCCTCCCAACCAAACTATCTAAATGTCGCTGTCTCTTGCTCCTCTGGAATGCAGCGCCTCCCTCTTGACAATCCAAACAACATTCTACAATTTATTTATTTTTTAATTTAATTTAATTTAATTTAATTTAATTTAATTTAATTTAATTTTTATTTATTTATTTATTTATTATTTTATTTATTTTATTTATTTTGTCAAGCATGTATTAGATAACAGATATAAGTATAAACATGATTATGAATACATGAAATCAGAGGTAGTATTCAGCAGGTTCTGACTAGTTCTGGAGAACTGGCAGCGGAAATTTTGAGTAGTTCGGAGAACTGGTAAATACCACCTCTGACTGGCCCCGCCCCCATCTATTGTCTGCCTCCCAAGTCCCAGCTGATCGGGAGGAAATAGACTTTTCCTTGTCTCTGGGTTCACAGCAAGTGTGACAGTAACGAACTTTTGTTTTGGAGGTGCTAAGAGTTCATGTAGGGTTTACCTGGCATTCTCTTTTCTAAACAATTTAGTAAAAAGTTTATTTTTAGTGGCCATATTAAATTTCAGTATTATTCTAACAATCTTTATTACATCAGCATAGTAATATTTGAGTTCTTGAAAAGGAGCTAAAAATCTAACATGATTTCTTGAACTTTCTGCAAGCACTGTAAAGCGATATATAAGTCTAAGTGCTATTGCTATTGCTTTCAGACCTTTTGCCTCAGTTTGGTTTTCAATATTATTTAGTTGCTATAAGGGATTAGAGTTAGGTTAGTATTAAAAGGGAATAATTTTTCTTCCAATCCAACTACAAAAGGAATGATGGTTAATTGTAAGACTGATTATGTAATGAGACCCAATGTGTCTATTCTGGCAGTGCCCCATTTGATTTTTCTTTCCCATTGTGGACATTATTTCATTTAGCAATAGGCAACTTGCCTTTAGCCGACTAAGAATAACACTTTGTATTTGTGAACTTTATCTTTAAGAGCCTTAAAACTTTGAATTTAGTGCTATTGACTTACCTTGATAAACCAATTGTCACTTTACCTTCAGATATCAGACTTATTTATATTTCCTTCATTACATTGATCAAATTTTGTAGAACATCTACTACTAGTAGAGATTATTCCCTTTTATATCCCTTCATATAAAAGAAATTGTGATAACAAAAATCATTCCAGGACGACATTAAAATGTAGCTTTGCCAGTTGCCTGGGGTCCTGAGAGGGGCGCTCACCACTGGAGATAGTTGATGGGTTAAGAAGACCTCATCCCCATCCCATCCCCAGTTCTGGTTTCAGTATAGTTTTTAAAATCATAATCTGGATAGTTTTAATGTTTTAGAATTTTAATTATTATTATTTATTTGTTTTATAACGTGTAAGCCACCCAGAGTCACTTTACAGGGGAGATGGGTGGATAAAAATTCAATCAATCAATAAATAAACATTGAAGGTTGTATGTAATGTATTTATTTATTTATTTATTTATTTATTTATTTATTTATTTATTTATTTATTTATTTATTTATTTATTTAT
>QLTV01003461.1:332419-351784 GCA_003457575.1 Thermophis baileyi | reverse complement strand
CATTGAAGGTTGTATGTAATGTATTTATTTATTTATTTATTTATTTATTTATTTATTTATTTATTTATTTATTTATTTATTTATTTATTTATTTATTTATTTATTTATTTATTTATTTATTTATTTATTTATTTATTTATTTATTTAATAAAATTTATATGCCGCCCAACTCCCGAAAGAGTCCTATCAATTTTTTGCTATATTCTTTTTTTACTAATAAGGAAATTGTAGTAACCTTACAATTTAGTGGCGGGTGTCCATCCACCAAAATGATAGGATGTCTCTATTTCTGTAGAGAGGATATTAGGTTTAGATTAAGTACTTTACCTCTATATCAGAAAAAATAAATACAAAACCATAACTGTACTAATGATGAAGTTTGTTGTAATTTCTAGGTATGCTATTCTGTGTGGTCAATGTTCAGAACATGAAAGTATACAAAAGCGCATTCAAGCTGGATATGTCTTTAAGGTAGGTAGGACTGCCTTTTTTTCATCCAAAGGGCTTTTTTCTCTAAGGGATTATAAAATACAATTTGAGAAAAATGTTTGTATTTCAGTGTAGACTAGGGCATTAGCAAGTGCTATAGTACAGTGATGGCGAACCTACGGCACACATGCCACAGGTGGCACGTGGAGCCATATCTGAGGGCACTTGAGGCGTTGCCCTATGTCAGCGCTGGCGCGCGCTGGCCAGCTGATTTTCGGCCTTCTTTTCGGCCGTTTTCGCTCTCCCAGGGTTCAGGAAAGCCTCCTGAAGCCTGGGGATGGCAAAAAATGGCCCAACGGTCCAATCGGAAGTTTGCAAATGAAACGGAAGTGGAGCTGCCCTACTACTTACCTTCAGTATCGGCTACAGAGGCCTTCAGGAAAGCCTTGCTGTAGAAGAAATGGGCCGAGGTGTGCGAGGCCTGGCTGCAACTATCTGAAGGTAAGTAGTAGGGCAGCTCACTTCCATTTCATTTCCGAACTTCCGATTGGGCCATTTTTCGCCGTCCCCAGGCTTCAGGAGGCTTTCCTGAACCCTGGGGAGAGCGAAAAACAGCCCAACGAGCCTACCGGAAGTCCGGAGGCTTCAGTGAGGCCTGTGTGCATGCGCGGGGGGGCAGTGGGGGTTGTGCACATGTGCGGGGGAGGGCATTGCATTATGGGTGTGGGCACGCGCACACTATCGCGCGCGCGCACACCCTTTGGCACCCGAGCCAAAAAAGGTTCGCCATCACTGCTATAGTACTAGAACACTTGCTTTAATTTAATAGCTACTTCTGCATGAAATTCTTGAATGCTTGTACTGAATTTCAGCTTTTGAATGTTATTTCCTAATTTAATGCAAATAAAACAACTCTTTTGCCTGTGTGGTTTTGTTTTGCTTTTTCTTTAGAAACATATTGATGAAGCCATTGCTCTGAAACCAGATGATCCCATGTCTTATTATCTCTTAGGTCGGTGGTGTTACCAGGTAGATTGTTTTCATCTCTATGGTTTTTTGTTTTTTTTAATCCGGAGCCATCATACTAAATAATTTTGCCTGTATGCAGAAAATAAAAGATTAAATGCCTTAGGGAAGTTTTGTATTTAAATGTCTGGAATTGGTAATCAATTGTTAGCTACTGATAGAATTATCACAGAAATGCTCAGTTTCATTTAGGGTTCAATTATTTGAATTTGCCATGTTATAGATATGGGTAGTTCTACACCAATAGTGCGTCAGTGTCACAGACTATGCAACCTAGTTTTGGCATATAAAGGAAAACCCATCATGTAGTGTCTTTTCTAAAATTCTTCCTTGTCTTGTAATTGGCCATGTGATGCAACACTGAAGTGCTGCAACATAGCAAACAGTTAAAGAAAACTGTTTAAATTGCAGCCTTTGCAATGTGCGGTATGAATGTTCAATGCGTCATGATGATAACACATTAACACACACTTGTCTCATAATCTGTCAATGTTCAGGGTTCAAAAAACGTCTAAATCACTTAAAAATTTTAAGTAAAATCTTAATTGTTGGCAAAAACATGCTTCACTCAGTAATGATACATGATTTAAAGTTTGCTGACTTAAACAAGTTTAAGAGCCAAATGCATATTCTGGAACAAAGCACAAATCTACATAAATATGAGTAAAATATAGTTATATGCAAATAAATGTATTACCCAAATACAATAATAATTTTACAAATAGATGAAAATTAAATATGTCAGATGACTGGTGAGATATATAGTGAAATGACACACTATTTCTACTCTACACACTATTTCTACTCAATCTACTCATCTTGATTGCTGTTTTCAACCAATATTTACTTTATATGAATTTTATATATAGTATACCGGTAGTAAAAATTTTATATTGTGAGTGTGTGTTGAAATTGATGTAGGCCATAAGCAGCCACTTCTGATAAACATTTTAGTAATTCTTATTTGCAATGTTTAAGAATTAAAAAAAATGATTGTGAAAGTAGGGTGGTTTTTTTTTTTTGCCACTGGATGGTTTTGTAGTACTTTTTATTCCTATGTATTATTTGCGCATTCTGAATTAGCAATATTTCTGATAATTGAATGATTACTATTTTCTCTTTTATTTTGCTAATTAAATGCAAAAAGAGTAAAATAATATTTGATGAAAGCAAGTCTTTCAAGCGATGAGAAAGCAAAAATCCTAGACAGTTTCAAGCTTCAATGTTTTGATCGTTTAAAAAGTTTTTAAAATACGCTTTACGGCTTTACGCTTTTACTTTTCTCATGCTTTTGCTCCATAAAAACAATCACCTCCTGTTTTTTGAGAACATATGGATATGATTAGGATCTTACCGAGAACTCCAGGGCTTTTGCATGCAGTGTATTTGTAAAATCCTTTACATGCATTTTTCTTTTCCCTGTTTATTGCAAATAAATATGCCATTTATTACATAAAAGCATATCATCTTCTTTATATTGTTCAAAGGAACAAAAAATGAAAATCACTACTGTCATTTTCAGTTCTGGACATGCGTATAAAAAGAAAAAATTCAGTATGACTTTAACTTTGATTAAAAGGAGCATATATTGCCCACATATTTGCTATATAATATGTTAGAGAAGGAAGAGTAGTCTTGATATTTAACTTCTTGAACAAAAGATTGTTAGCAGGAGGAAGTAGTGGCCCAATCCATTCTTACACATGTGGCAGTTCTTGTTAAGTGTTGAGACATAGGTATCTACCTCTGTGCATTTAAAGAAATATATGGCTTAAAGAAATACTTTGAACACTTTGTTAAATGTACTGGCATACTTCCAAACAAACTTGCCATCACCTTTAGAATTTTTTGAGGATAAAAAAATACGCAAATCGTGTTCCTTGATTTCATGAGGGACCCTCTGCTAAATAAAAGTGAACCAGGTTGCTTGCCAAATTTTATGAAATTTACTTAATTGTTTTTCTGTAGGTTGCTCATTTGGGATGGCTGGAAAGGAAAACTGCTTCTGCTTTATATGAAGAACCTCCCTTAGCCACTATCCAAGATGCACTGCAAAACTTCTTAAAGGTATTTAGACTGAACAAAACTCAAACTGATTAATTATAATAGTCTTGCAGAAGCCTTAAGTAAAAGGTACTAAAGTTGGACATTATCATTATATGCCAATGACAATCATTGGCTCATTATATGTGAGTGCCAGGCATATGTGAACAAAGGTAAGATAAGGTATGACACTATGCTCTGTGCGTAAATAACTTGATTCGGATGTGCATAACTTTAACTTCAGGTATTTCACATAATGACGTATTGACCAGTTGAAATATTTTGTTCTAGTACTCACTAAGGCCTAGTGAAAGGCTTAGAAAAGTCAACTCTTGTGATATTTGTTCTATCTCTTATTTTTTATTTTCAAGGTACTCACACTAATTCAGTCAAAGCTCTTAAATTGTAGGTGTTGTAGATGATACTGTAAATTAGTTAATCTGTGGATTGAGTGGATTCATTTTTATATTTTATGAGTGGATGAATGGATTCATGTTTATATTTTTTCTAGCTCTTCATTCTTTCTTTTTTAATGACATTGCCAAAATTTAGTTGATTGTAATTTGCTGCATTGGTTGCTGTATTTACTTTCAAACGTCTCTGGAGTCTTATATATTCTTTCTGTGTAGACTACAAGGGCCTCTGTTATGGTTATTGCTCTTCTTTTTATCTGAGTTTCTTTTTCTTTTCTGTTGTCTATTGCTTAAAATGTTTTTCTGGCTGATCTTTTTGCATTCCTCTGCTTTCCTAGGCTCATTTCTTAAAGCCCATTATTTATCCTAGGTCTCCTTTCATTTTTTCTTTTCTTTTCCATAGCATGTTTTGTTTAATTATTGAAGTTATACATCATAGACAGGACACAGGGGACCTTAAATTTGTAGGGTTTGGCAGTGTTAGCCCATTGATATTTGTACACATTTAAATTAATATACTGTGCAAGTAATACATAGCAAAAATATGCAAGCAATATGTAGCATATTTCTTTTATTTATTGACTACAATAGTAAAACAAAACATACAAAAAATTGTAAAAAAGCAAGTTTCTGACTAAATTCAGAAAAAAAGAAAGAATAATATATGCAAGGAAAGAAAAAGAAAATGAGAAAAATAAATATTTTAAAAAGGTGACTTCCAATCTTCATCACAAGTATAAACAAATAACACTTCAGCCCCTGAAAGGTTGCAAACAAATATATCTTCTTCCCATAACCTATTCCTTATTCATATGCAAATCCATAAATCATCAACTTTTCAGTCCTGGTGTCAGCAAAATATCTATAGAGCAGTGGTGGGTTGCTCCCGGTTCGGCCCAGTTCTTAGAACCGGTAGTGGCGGCGGCGGGAGGCTCCGCCCATCCACCCGGGATGCTTCTACGCATGCGCAGAAGCGTCGCATGCGAGCATGCACACGAACCGGTAGCAACGGGTTTTAGAACCCACTACTGCTATAGAGGGTTACTAGAGATTTATAGAAACATGTCTAATTTTAGCCTTGGTCAAACAAACCAAATCCTGTAGTATTTCAAATGTCATAATGTTTTGTGTTATTTTTTAAAATTCTAGTACTAACCAAAAATAAAAAGCAAGCTTGTTCCCCCCCCCCCCTTTTTTTTTCTGCTTGGAATCTTTAAGTGCCCTCTAGGGAGCAATTTCTGAGATGATTTAGAATAGACGAAACAATTGTAGTTCATATGAAAGACTATTTATTTATATAACTATTTCTAAAATCTTATAGTGAAAATCCAAATAGTCCAGATTTGTCTAATCCCTAGTTTGTTTATAACTTTATTAGATCAAAATCTAATTTTTTTTGCCATTTATTTCCAAGTCTTTAAATTATTAACCTTATGGTTATTTTTTCTTTTATTCAAGAATGAAGGGAAATTCACCAGGTGGCTTTTCAAACTCATTTTGAAGATCTTTATTAGCCTTAAGATAATTACATCAGTAATTTCCAAAAGTATTTAGGAAGAGAGGTTAGCAAATCCAGAGCCCACTTTAAAAGGCTCTGCTGTAGTTGTGAGCATGATGGCTAATCTCTTCATCTCCCAGCACTCAAACTTCTGTGGTCTCCTCATGAGGAGCAGCCATCTGGTGCATATGTGGGTAATGTCCCATCCTCTCCTTATCTGGAGAGGTTCCATAGGACTGATCTACTTGTCATTTCTTTGGTCTTTACCGTGGTAGTTTTCTCCACTCACTTGCAAATTTGCTAGTTCTACATTCCTCTCTGGAAGTCCATAGCAAATAATGTATTTCTGTGCACATCAACTGATATGTTGCTCATTTGTGTCTCTATAATGATACGGTTTTGCCAGATAGAGTTTGGTGGCACTTCAAAATTGGTATGACACAAATGAAAATGTACAAGATCTTTCTTTTCTACTACAACAAGCCTACATGATTTCCACTTCTGAAATGGTACTATACTACTCAAACTTTGTATTTTATATATAGGGAAAGGAAATTAAATAATAAGAGATGTATATTGAAAGTATTTGAAAGCCTAACATATTTTTAGTGATGATTTTTACTCTCTTTATTTTCTTTTTGCCTGTCTTATAGGCTGAAGACCTAAACCCTGGTTTTTCAAAAGTGGGAAGAATATATATTGCCAAGGTAGGTGATGTGTGTGTCTAGTAATGTGTTGATGTGCATCCACTTTAAATGCATCAAACAACCTTATACTCAACGAACTTACCTCACTAGGATTATCACCAAGCCATTGGTTCATTATTCCCATTATTTCTGACTGTGTAATAATATCAGGTATTTTTAAATCATACTACTGAATATCTGTTTAAACTGACCTTGTTAAAAAATTAAACTTGAAACCTATTTCATGCAAACTTTGTCCCAGTGGTGTACAGCTGTTATTTCTATGGCATGGAAAATAACTATCAAATGCAAATTGCTTAAATACAGGTAATCCTCACTTAATAACTGCTCTGTTTAGCAATCATTCAGAGTTATGACTGGGCACTGAAAAAGTAACTTTATGACTGTTCCTCGGACTTACGGCTGTTGTAGCATCCCTGCAGTTACATGATCAAGATTTGGACATTTCGCGACTGGTGGGCTTTTATGACCGTTGCAGTATCCCAGAGTCACATGATCACCATTTGTGTGCTCTACAATTGGCTTCTGACTAGCCGAGTCAATGGAGAAGCTGGCAATAAGATTGCAAGTCGCAATTCTGCTTGTCTTGCTTAACAGTCGCAGGTAATTTGCTTAATGACTGTAGCAGAAGTGAAGACATAAATCTGTCAGAGACACATGGTGTCTCACTTAATAATTGTGTTGCTTAATGATGGAGTTGCCAGTCCCAGTTGTTAAGTGAGGACCACCTCTACAAGTAGCTAAATATTCAGGAAATTAACCCCTAAAAGTATCCAAAAGGAAAAGATGGCTATGATTGGTATATAGAAGATTAATTTAAAACTTGAGGTGATCTTAGTGTTGAGACATATTAAAATGAATGCAGTAGCAATAGAAATCCGATAAACGTTCTTACTTTTTAAAACTCTTTCATATTTGTTGAAAACCATTGAATTCAGTGTATTTGAGAAGGTGCTTGTATTTTTGTCATAAATTATTGATGTGCACAGAGGATTTGAGAAATATTCTTGGTTGCACAAATGGAACCATTATTTTTCAAGTGTTAAAATTCTTGCATCAGTTTGAGTTTACACAAAGGAAAGCCAAATAACTTACGCTAAACCAAGTAGAGAATAATCCAGGAGAATATGAGAGAATATCTTCCATCCTATGGTAATAACAGCTCCTTGTAAAATCATTCTGCCCTCAAATCCTAATCAGTACAAATTTCAACATTTTCTGCAATAACTCTTTTATAATAAAAATTGACTACAAATTGGTATATATTTTTAATTTTAAGAATACTTTTAATCAATCTATTTTCAGTATTGAAAAGAAATCAATATATAAAACTCTTTGTACTTCAATTCTTTGAAGTGTCATATTTTGAGCGGCTTATGTTCCAAGCTCTAATTAGCATCATCTTTAATTTGAATCAGGAGGATTACAACAATTTTTCTGTTTGTTACATCACTTTAGTTTTTTCAAAAGCTACAGTCTATGTACATTGCAGTTATCATGGCTGTGTTTCATTCCAAGGAGAAAATTGGCTTTTAACTGACTTCAGTAAATGGGGACAGTTTGCTGCATGTTTCATCCAGTTAGCAGGAGTGTATACGTTACACCTGATATCTAAAGTGGGGTTTAATTAACACTATTGTTATGTGCAATTAATTGGGGATAAGGCCCATTGAGCACAATGGGGCTGTTGTTGTTGTTGTTGTTGTTGTTATATCCTGCCTTTATTTGACACAATTCAAGGCAGCATGCTTAATGTTCCCACCTCCTGTTTTTCCCACAATAATAAATCTGAGATGTGTTGGGCTAAGGGAGAGTGAACTTGCCTACAGTTATATTCTTGGCCAGGGGTCAGCAACCCACGGCTCTGGAGCCGCATGTGGCTCTTTCATCCCTGTGCTGCGGCTCCCTGTCGCCAGTCGGCTCCACAATTGATAGGGCTTTCGGTTAGGACAGGTAGAGGAAAAAGTACGCTGCGCTAGGAGGAGACTATGGGTGGGGAACCGGACTTCCGGTCGGCAGAGGAAAAAGGACGCCACGCTAGGAGGAGACTCTATGGTGGTGATGGTGGTGGGGAACCGGACTTCTGGTCGGCAGAGGAAAAAGGATGCCGCGCTAGGAGGAGACTCTATGATGGGGGGAACTGGACTTCCGGTCGGCTCCAGAATTGAACGGGGGGCTTCCGGTTAGGACCTTTGTGGCTCTTTGAGTGTTTAAGGTTGCCGACCCCTGTTCTAGGCTGTACAGTAGAATGTACCTGTTTAGGAATGCATGTATAGTTTGTATTTTATAGCTTTGGGGTGAATTACAACAAATATAACCTTTTTAGCAATGTATTATTAATCACATTCTTCTGTAGCCATTGATGGTATACTACAAGCAAATAGTAAATATGGTCTCAACAGAGTTCATCAGATTGAATTCTCCCTTATTTATATATACTTAATGGGGCATGTAAATGAGGATGTCAGATTGTAAGGTCTCATAAATATCTATGCCTATAGGGTAACTGCAGAGATACGTTCTGAGTTGTGGTAGACTGTTGGTGCATATGAATTGCATCTTGAAGCACTTTATAAATAGTTAGATATTTACAAAATTGCATTAATTATTCTGAATGACCTGTTTCTTGAACAGGAGTCCAACATCTTCAGTGTAGAAAAACGTCTTGGTAGACACATTTCTGAAATTCTCAGGTACAAGCTTCCAAAGAATAAATCCAAATATTAACATTTCAAGTCATAAGGCTGGTCTTGTAATTCAAGTATGACTCACATATAAATCTGAAAGATGCTTTTGATATTTTTTTTTCTACATGTAACTTGTAAGCTACAATCCAAACAAGTCTGTCACTGCTGAATCATCATTCTCTTCTTAAAACTTCTGTTTCTTCAGCTGAAATTCAGAATGTCTCTGTTCTATAAAATTGTATGATAAATGTGTTTATCCATGTGTGAGAATGCAATGGGGTTTTTTCAATCATTTTAGTGTTGGGATTCCTAAAAGCAATCATTTGTATGAATTTATGTATTGTTAGATGTTGACGGTTTTAGCCTATGAATAAAGCAGAATGCCTAACATGGTTTATGCTCCGTCTGGACAAGGCAGCTGTTGATTTACCAGACAGAGTGGGAGCCTGGTTTGGCAGTGACCCAGCTGGGAATGCATGAGAACAGTGCCTCCTGATGGGAGATCAGCGCTCTTAGGCTGCCTGAAATGGGCCTGTAGACTAAACTTATCCTGAAGCCTCCCTCAGGAAGAAGCCAAGGAAGAGGTGTCCTTAAAAGAAGGGAAAGTTCAGAAAAGGCAAAAGTGCCTCAGGCCCATATGGCCCATATGGCCTTGGGTAGCATGCAGCTGGAACTAAGGGCTGCTGCAGGAGCTGTTGCTGCAGATGCCATCAAAAGGGAGCTTTGGTGTTATCTGTGCCATTGCAGTGCAACCAACACAGCAAACATGGCCAATCACCCTCAGCCCGCCATCCCAGTTTCTATGCATCTTCCCAGGGGTCGTGAGCCATTATTTGAGAATCTCTGTAATAAAGTACATGGATAAAGAAGCAACAAGTTTCATAAAGAAAAGCTGGCCCTAAAAAGGATTGAAAATTAAACTTCTTTCTAACAAACTTGGGCTTGTTGTGAAAGTCAATACACTACCCTGTGCATGCTTTATTTCAGGGATATCCAACTAACTGGGGAATTCTGGGAGTTGAAGTCCACAAGTTTTAAAGTTGCCAAGGTTGAGCAACCCTGCTTTATTTTATTCAGTGGATTGTATCTGGGGTAAATGTACATTAGATAAAGGCGTTGCCTAGCTGCTCTGTACCGCAACGATCAGGAAAGGCTACGATTCTTCCATTTGCACAATGTTAATGTTTGAAACAAGTAAACATATTTCTTATTAGCTGCAAAAAAGGAAAATATCCCGTTGTTTTGATTTTCTCTTTCCCTCCTTTTACAGTGCTACAAGGAACTGGGGGATAATTCTAAAGCTGCGCATTGGTTGACTCTGGCTTCAGAGTTGCCAGTTATCACAAAAGAGGTAGCGGTTTTTATTCATTTTTGAAAACAGTTAAGGGTTTACAGAGCAATCCACTGGGATGAGAGGTGGTGAGGAAAAGAAAAGAAAGGAAACGGTAGAAGAAGTGCTATGCCCTTTGGCCTGATTACTTCATATCAGTGGAGGCCCCTTCCCCTATTCGCCACTTGGCTGAATGTTTTCTTTTAATTGTAGTTTTCTCTTCCTATTGCTCCCTCTGGGAGAAAAACAAAACCTTCCAGGTCTAAGAAAATTTTTCTTCTGGAAAAAGGGCAAATGGGATGCTGTAATTGAAACATTTCTCAGGAAAAGGAAAAGATTTCTTATTTCTCCTGAATATCTACAGTGGACTTTTTCACTTCCACCTTAAAAGCACTGTCAGCAAAATTTATCTGCTTGTGGACAGTCTTTCTTCATAGGTGGGGAGAGAGGGAGCCTTACAAAATCTTATCGTCCCTGAGATGGTCTTCCATGAATTATAAATTGCCTTTTTCAGTTCTAGCCTGTCCCCCACTCCCTGCCTTACTTGGGACAGCTTGTGACATTTTAGTCTTTTTTTCTCTTACAACGAGCCTGTCACTTCTGCAGTATTTCCAAAATCTGGCTCTTCTCAGGCTACTGTATGTTAATATTATTGTAGATATTCTTGTCTTTCCCATCTAGATCAGCTTTCCCTGAAGTGTCTGGGCAATGCTTGGGGTCCTTCTTTCCCTGCATCTGTGGAAAGCTCTGTAGAGGCAGGGAGAGAAAGATTTTAAGCTCCATGCCTGTTTGTATTTCTGCTGAGGATCGGCAGGAAGCTCTTTCAGCCAGCCCCCTGAAACCAGAGGGAGTCCTCTTGGCAGGTGGCAGCAGCTTACAACCTTCCCTGCTGGCTTCCCCATTGACTTTCTGGGGAAGCCGACAGAGAAGATTGCAAATGACAATTGAAGGGAATTTGACAACAGTGTGAACAAGCTGCCAAGCACCCAGTTCGCAATCACGTGACTGTGGATGTGCTAGTGTGAGATTTTGCAACTGTCAGAAGTGTTTTACAAGCTATAAAGCAGCCTTTCTGAGGCTGTTGTAACTTTGAACGGTTGTTAAACAACCGGTCATTAAGCAAGGACTATCTGTACACATGTATTTAAAAAAAAAAGATAGAGACTGAACATCTAATAAGAAAGCTGCTGTGCATTTCGGAAATTGTTATCATGAAATACGAAATACGAAAAAAAAAAAACCAATCTGAATTTGGTAGATACCAAATAAAATTTGTTATTGGAATTAGTATTTCCTCATATCTGATGTGATACATTTTTGAAGATTTGTTAAATTAATCAATTTTAGATTAGATATGTGCTCAGTCAGTGGCAGAAAGGCTTTTCCTCTCTTGCATAATGTAAAAGATTGAGAAACAAATAGAATTCAGCTATTCAGGATTCTTCTACATCAGAAATTCCTAAACCATCATTAAGGGACGTGCATAAGCGCACCAGCGTGCCTTCCGTCCCTGTCCTACTGTCCCCATTTATTCGTACCCATTTCCTGTATTAATACCCATGTTTATACTTATTCCTGTTATCTCGTACATATGTGACAAAATAAATAAATAAATAATAAAATAAATAAGAAGTTCCTAAACCATCAGCCATCACACCTCCCTTTAATGTAATCTTGATGTACACACCTTCTCTAAAACTCCAAACGTGGACATAAATGAACAATGAAACATTATCCATCAGCAACAAACAATCAAAAGTTCTTCACCCCATCTCTGAACTCTGTCTGCACCATCTCAGAGGAGATACAGTTCATAGATTGGGAAACCCTGTTCTACCTGGTATGTAACTAGGAAGCTGGAGAAAGAAGTCTAATCCTCAGGACCGCATGGCTCATAGAATTAATCATAAATTACTTCTTAGCATTGATTCATAAATGTTTCTCTCCCATTCTTCAGGATGCAGAAGGCAGCAGAGAAATGGAAGAGATGCAAGCAATTTCTGCTGACTAAGGAATCCCAAATACTCCGTCCTACAATGGGCAGTGAAGAAAATTCCAGTATAAAAATAATCACACTATGGCTCACACTAGGCTTCAAAACAAACCACACAGTGAAAAAAAAAAAGGAAACTACTATTTCACCACTTGTTTCTCAAAGATTGTAGCCGGCAATACCAAATAGTTAAAAGAAGTGTAATTCAGCTCTCTCCCTTATCACAAAATTAGACGATCCTAATTAACCCCTGTGTTTACCTGTTTGTAGAATAGATGCTGGCAAATCCATTAGTATTTTTTCCATGCTGCCTTTGGAGTAATACCCATCCAGAAATCTCCAGTACATACATTTTTCCCCCCAACAATTTCTGGGAAAATTGAGATAGCATCATAAAACATGTAGAATTATTTATAGCAATATAGCATCCCTATCATTTGTTTTTATTTTTGATCAAATTACTCCTTATAGGGGCTCCTAAGTGCTTTGTTCATGTCATTTGAAACATCAGCTGGGTGCTTATACTATATTTTGCTCTTAGAGAGCAAAAGGTAGTTTGCAATGCCACTGACTGAAGAAAAAAAAGTAGTGAGGAAATTCTTTGATTTTCCCCTTCTCCTAGTATTATAGCTCTGAGTTTCTTCAGTGATTGTTTCAACCTAAAGAAATATGATGAAAGATTGTTAATATATTGCCTGAGTTGTATCTAAGGTGGGATGAACCAATAGATCATGGCCTTTTGGGGAAATTGATTATCTTTGCTGAATAATATATTAATTCCTATGTCTGCTATTTATTTAAGATATTTTGTTGGTTTTTTATGTATAAGAATATATGTGGCATATGACACAAATATTTGAAAAGTTGAGGGAGTGACATAGTAAAATCTACCAATGCTGTTCCATCTGACTTATAAAATGCAAATTTAGGTGTGGTTTAATAATATAAAAATAAGAATGCAAACTAAATTAGGTTACTATTCAGGAAATTAGAGTTATTATCCATCATAACAAATAATGGAAAATATTCAGTTGAAGTGCAAACCTATTAATCTTTTTATGTACAAATACTTCATTAATGTTTGTTTACTAGTTGACAGGGTAAAGGATGGGGCCTGGTGTGCTGCCCTTCCTTGGGATAGCACAGAGCGCCCATCTGCAGCATGTCCAGAGACTGAGAGGTCCTCCTTCTAGTTCTTAAATACTTTTCGAAAGAAATAACATTACTGCCAGAAAGAACGTTTAAACACTGTTAAGCACAACACAAAAAAGAAGAATTTGCTTCAATTGCAGGGCTTAAAAAATACATACCAATGCATTCCTCCCCCCCCCCCCGCCCCCAGGATTGCAGAGAAAGTACATTCTCTGCAATTCTGTGGATCATATGTCTATTCCAGTGTACAGCATGGAAAGAAAATTATATTGGGGGGAAAATATTAAAAAGAGAGGGACCACATACAGTATATATGAAGAGATTCTATAGGCTAATAAGCTGAATTGTGTCAGAGATGNATACACAACAATGCCTTCCCCCCCCCCCCCGCCCCCAGGATTGCAGAGAAAGTACATTCTCTGCAATTCTGTGGATCATATGTCTATTCCAGTGTACAGCATGGAAAGAAAATTATATTGGGGGAAAAATATTAAAAAGAGAGGGACCACATACAGTATATATGAAGAGATTCTATAGGCTAATAAGCTGAATTGTGTCAGAGATGTATGTAACATAGATAACATCAGTGAATATGAGATGGAATTATGTAACCAGTGGGTTTCCACTTGTTGTAGACCAAACAATTTTCCAGAATGCAATATAACTCTTTTCTATGTGTACTTTGATTTTTGGCAGATATTTTTGAAACCATCATTTCATAATAACGATAGCTATATTATTACAGTGAGGTTTAATACACTCTGCCATGTTGGACATTTCTGTACGATGAGATCAGAGACAACTTGCAGGAATTTGATCCCGTCTCATAAAGATGGATATTCCATTACACTTATATTGCTTTTTTTAATTTTACAAAATAATGTGGAACAAAAAGCAATATTTTAGTCCAAATAATGGGTTTTCCCTGTTTCTTCAATTTGTAACCAAAAACATCTAGAACCTATCTTATAAGTACTGTATGCTTCCAAACTAACAACGTAAAGCCCAAGTTTCATTTAGATTACAAAGAAATGTGATGCTGCTAAGATTATAAAATCTTATAAAAATTTTGCAGAGGGAGTAGTGTAATGTTTATATGACCAGGTGCTGAGAATATGCTACTAGCTTCTAAACGAGTGGATTTCCTTACGTATCTTCAATAATAACCTATACGTTGTTTAGTGGAGCTCCCAAAGTTAAACTGAAGAAGTATAATATTTAAATATTTTTATAAGACATATGAATCCCTAATGTAATAATTCATATTTTAAAAATACATATTTACTGGCACTGTTAATATTTTACTCTGGTAATGTAAGACCAAACTCCCCCAGTTCCATTTCCCATGCAGGCTTCTATATAGCAAGCTATTGTCAATTTCCTCATTTTGTTGGGTGGAGGAGAAATTCCTTGTGGAAAATATCATGTTTTTGTACCTTGGTTTGTTTTATGTTATAACGAGGTGTAGAGTATATAATTTTAAGTCTTACAAAATTAAATGTGTGTCATGTTCTAAGGGCAAAGAAACTTGCCCTTGCCGAGAAGAAAGAAAAATATCTATACTCTATTGCTTTTTCATGCAAATCATTTCAGTATTAGGTCCAAAATGTGCAGAAGCAAGTTTGATGCAGAAATTTTATTCTGATTGAAGCACTCAGCTGTTCATCTAAAGCAATGTTTCTCCACCTAGGAAGTTTTAAGAGATATTTCCAGAATTCCCCAGCCACCATGCTGGCTGGGGAATTCTGGGAGTTGAAATCTACACCTCTTAAAGTCACTGAGGTTAAAAAACATCTATCTGAAGAATCTCTTGCGAAATCTGTGGCCTTGTTTGCAGAGAAGAAGCAGCCCATGCCAACGTCGATTAGCTTTGTTAATATTTGCTTTCAGAACTCTGCATTTATTTAGCATTTTTTATTCTATGTTAGAATTGAGTTTTGAGGTGTAACTTTGTCACTTCCATAATTTCCAAAGCTTATTTTTCTGCTTTGACTTACGAGAACTTATATCTCATTGTGTAACTTGATGTTTTATATCATTTTATATAACTGACTGGTTTGTGATTGCAGTTAATTAACTGTTCCTTCTGCTTTAAGGATTGTAGCCAAAGTGAACACGCAGATACCTGACATTTGACTTTTGTAAGAAGTTGACCAGTCTACTGGTACATGTTTGTGCACTGAATATTATTGGAGTGGAAAGTTGTGTAAATGTTTTATGTCAACTACTCAAACATCAGCTGCCTATTTTAATACCATTTTAGAACCAAGCTCATTATCAAAATTAATATGACATTGTAATAATCAGTCATGGCCTGAGACAAAGCGCCTGTGAAAACCTCATGTAGCAGGCAAACATTTAGAGAAAAATAATGGTGTAGTTGGTCAGAGACTTACAACCTGGTTTGATAAACAGACTCCATCCTCAATCCTCAGAAACCATCCTTGGTTATAGATATTCTTGGTTATCTTTGCCTTTAAGCCAAAAGACTCCAGGACTAGCAGCAGGCTGCAGACTACAACTGAAGAATTCCTGATTTCACCTTAAAAATTTTTCATATAGATTTTCTTTGTTCTGCAGTCTCTGAGTTACATTTTGTCTTTATTAAGGCAGTCAAACATTCCCAGGTTAGTTCTTTGGGAATCATGACAGTGGATGAACTGTGACTGCTTTTCTAATTCATGGAAATACAGTTTACATTTTAAGTATAAAAATGTGAGACTTTAGCTAATGACCAAAAGTGTAGCCTTTGAGTACTTTCTAGAAAAGACTAAAAAGCATTTATAAAAAATGGGGGGGGGGAACCTATACTAGATAGCTGCAGTGCTATATCCTACTACCCATATGTAGACTCATTCAGACTTCCCACTGAGTTAATATGTATGGGTTTGCACTGCACTGAAGTATACTTTGCTGGTTTTGCCACATTTTCACATTCCATATGAATTCTTCTGAATTAGGACCTTGAATGATTCCATATTTGTTGACATTATTAATTTACAAATGTGTGAAAGCATGATACTCATGGACTGCCTTACAAATATTTCAACATTGCATACAACCAAACTAATGTAGGATGGATTCTAAAGTAACTGACACAACAGTAAAGGCAATGAGATTAGGAAATTAAAAGTATCAATCCTTGAATCTGGATTGGCAAACTATCTTCTGTATAAGTGTCAACTTCTAGATCTAGTCAACAATGAATGGATGATATTTTTGATTAAAAGAAGACATTTGGTATGACTAAATTCAACAGTAGTTGTTTAGGCAGGATATTGCCCACTGATAGCTTTCTGTGTGTAGATAAGAGTCCAACAGCCTTTCCCCTAAGAATAACTGCATTGGAGAAGATGGAGTCAGGTGGAATTAGTTTAGAGTTTTGAAGGCTGGAAGAAAAGGCTTGATATGTTGTTCAGGCTACAGTGTCTACATAATTTGCATTAATGCAAGGAAACTTTTTCTTATAATTCTATCCACTCCTTTGCTTTGAGAATAACGTTTTAATTAGTGTTCCAAACCTTAAAAGATGCCTGTGTAATTAAGTATCTTGAATGAGATGCAATTACAGAGGAGGGTAACTTTTGTTCAAAGGTGCTTGGAAAAGCATTGGTTCTTTTTCTTTAGAAGGTGTATTTTGAGCAGCCTTATGTCAGGAAAAAACATGGATGTGTGACTAATTTTGCTGATTAACTGTGAAATTAAGGGCAGGAATACGTTACAAATGCCCTGCCTCCCCACTGCAGGCACTGAAAAATTAAGGTGAAAATGGTAATAGAAAAAGACATATTGAATTACTGACATTGAGGTATTTACTTTGAGTCTCTTTAAAGACAGCAAAAAAGTCTCCATAAAAATTTCCTGATTATACTTTTGTGCTTTAAAAAAAGCTAATACATGAATTGACTGTAAAGTAATTTAAATTTCAACACAATTTTATTTGAAATAAAAGTAAAAACACTAAAAGTATGTGCATTGTTTATTCTATATGCGATTGTAGCTTGGATCCCAAGCAGAGGTGGGTTCCTCCCGGTTCGCACCGGTTCTATAGAACCGGTAGTAAACCAGCGGTGACGTCACGAAGCCGGTTCTGTCGGTGCCGGTCCGTGGACGCTGCCATCTTTTTTTTTGGATTTTTTTTCCCTCCCACGCGGCACGGGAGGAAGCGAACCGGCGGCGAGGTAAGTTAGAACCCACCCCTGATCCCAAGGTCCAATGTATGGGGTTCTACTCACAGGACATTTGCATTGGAAGAAGAAAGATATTATCCCAAAGGTGCTTTTTTCAAGAGGTAACTGGACTTTCTGGTTTTTCTTTGAAGACATTTCGCTTCTCATCCAAGAAGCTTCTCATCAGAAGCGAAACGTCTTCAAAGAAAAACCAGAAAGTCCAGCTACCTCTTGAAAAAGCACCTTTGGGACAACCATGACCTGGATGATTGAGAATCTCCATAGACAAAGAAAGGTATTACTTTCATTGATTTTCCTTTGGACTTCCTAAAAAAAAAAACCTTTTGAACAACACAATAATCTGTAACTTGATTAAGATATATAAACAACCAATATGATTTCAAAACTATTCTCATTATTTATATCCATAATTAGCAACACTGATGTATGCAGTGTGGCTGTATCAAAGATACAGAATATCTACTGTAGCCCTTCCATTTGTCTTGATCTCATACACTCAGTGGTGACATTTGCCTTTCTAATGCTGCTACATATCTATCCAACCATGAAGCTCTGATCCAATCACAATTGGATGGACAACATAAAAAACTATAAACTATTTATTAAAATTATACATCACAGCTTATTATTCTTGGCTTCCTCATGACTTACAACAATTATACAATACAATATTAAAACAGTCAAAGTTAAAACTTAAATTGCAATTAAAATCATGCAATGCAACCCTGTTGATATCACAATACACCCTAAGCTTCTAGAACAGGGGTGTCAAACTTGCATCATCACGGCATCATCACGTGACGTATCGGGACTTCCCCCCTTCGCTAAACCAGGCGTGGGTGTAGCCAGCGCATGACGCATCTGGCCCACGGGCCACAAGTTTGACAGCCCTGTTCTAGAATAATTTGGTTTTAACTAGCTTGCAAAAGGCTGTTATCAGTGGATCCAATCCATTGTTGTTCCAAAAACAACAAACCAATTCTGGGCTTTGCTCCTTTTCGAAGGAATGTGGGCCAGTTCTTGAATGGGAGATAGATGTTCCTCAGGTTGTTTAGAAAATGGCATCAGGTGGTAAAACATTGAATTCAGGACAACAGAACAGCAAGATGGAACGTGGACATCAGCATATCCTGCTGCCTTAAAATCTTCCTTTCTCCATAACAGAACAATATCCCATCTTGATTAGTCAGAACTGTGCACTCTATAGAAACATGGCACATGGTATTTCTAGAGAGTTTTCAGAATAATGGACTACTTTATGGCGAGCTGAGGAATATTGCACATGAATCATTATAAATATTGCACTACATAGGGCTATACCATAGACCACGGGTGTCAAACTCACGGCATCACATTGCCGTCACGTGACGTTTTGTGACGTTTTTCCCATTCGTGGAGCTGGGGTGGGCATAGTAGGGGCATGACGCATCCGGTCCGCGGGCCGCCAGTTTGACACCCCTGCTATAGACCATAAGCTACTCAGTTGTTGATTATGCCAAACATTTTCCTTATAATTCAAGATACAAAAATGTAAAGATATTTTGGGAAGTTTACAGTATACTGTATTTTGAAACTCAGATTTCATTGTAAATCATGGTGTTTTTTTCATCTTAGAAATACAGCTTGAGCTCATTTAAGAGAATACAAAAGGATATAGAAGGATCTTGACAGACTTGAACATTGGGCGCTATCTAACAAAATGAAATTCAATGGTGAAAAAAGTAAGGTTCTACATTTAGGCAAGAAAAACAAAATGCACAGGTACAGTATATGTGGTACCTTGCTCAACAGTAACTGTGAGAGGGATCTTGGAGTCCTAGTGGACAACCATTTAAATATGAGCCAGCAATGTGCAGCAGCTGCCAAAAAAGCCAACACAGTTCTAGGCTGCATTAAC
>QLTV01003461.1:304690-317167 GCA_003457575.1 Thermophis baileyi | reverse complement strand
CACATAAACTAGTAAGCAGTTCAGGAGATTGTTGCTCCCTTTGTTACAAATAAATATTATAAAAAAGTAAATTCTGTTTGTGATAATTGTTTGGCTACACTATATTTTTAATATGCTAGTTGTGATAATTTTATGCCAAGTCAAATTGTCCATAGTCATATTTTATGTTCCTAAAGTAACAGAATGACTTTCAATCTTAAAAAGACAAAAAAGTGCTAATGTAGCATTTTTTTACATAAACTAGTAAGCAGTTCAGGAGATTGTTGCTCCCTTTGTTACAAATAAATATTATAAAAAAGTAAATTCTGTTTGTGATAATTGTTTGGCTACACTATATTTTTAATATGCTAGTTGTGATAATTTTATGCCAAGTCAAATTGTCCATAGTCATATTTTATGTTCCTAAAGTAACAGAATGACTTTCAATCTTAAAAAGACAAAAAAGTGCTAATGTAGCATTTTTTTCAATTTTTCCGAAAATTTCCGTCCCCCCCCCTAAAAAACGGAAAAAAACTGGGTTTTTTTCCGAGCTTCAAAATTTCCAGAAATTTTACATCTCTACGTTGGAGTGACTCAGCAGTTAAGATGCTGGGCTTAAGAAATCCAGCAGCCCGGGTTCGAGACCCAAGCAACATGCAACGGGGTTAGCTCCCGTCCTCACCCCAGCTCCTGCCAACCTAGCAGTTCAAAAGCAGGCAAATGCGAGTAGATAAATAGGTACCACTTCAGTGGGAAGTTAAGAGAGTTCCATGATCTCATGCTGGTCACATGACCGCGGAAATGTCTTCAGATAGCGCTGGCTCGATGGCATTGAAATGGAGATGAGCAAGTGAAGTACATGTCCCCAGATAATGTTGCAAGTTCCAATCTGGGTTGATCACCAGGTTAACCTCTGTCCTGGTGACCACCCAGATTGGATCTAGGAGTACCACCCGCTATAGTCAGCAATGACTAACAGAGTAAAATCCACAGGGGACTCATATATTCCAAGTAAAGCAGAAAATGAGTGACAAATATTTTACTGAACATAGAAAGGTAAGGAGGGGAACCATTAAAGATAAATGAAATCCTTTAAAATGTATTTCACCACCAGCAAAGCAATAAAAACAATGGTTGTACAGTATTAGAAACAGTAGTGTGTACTTGGTGCCCTCTCAGTGTGTTGGGTTACAACTTCAAAGAAAGGGGGCAGTCTTGGAGTTTAGTTCATCGCATCTGCAGAGCCCCAGGTAGATGAAGTTTGCATTAAAAGATGCAAATAATTCTCAAGTAATTACTATTGTTGGAGAAAGATGAAGAGAAAACTACGTACTTCTGAAATAGATGGGAGGAACTTAACAGCCACAGGTTTTATTGAAACCCCATTATCCCACCCCACCACATTATCGTTTTTGCATTTTATAGAAAAGAGGAACTACTTCCATTCCAACCTTAACCTCAGCCCACAAAAGGCCAAAATTGCCTAATCACCAAAAGGCCTCCTAAGCAGTCTAGAATTCAGTATTGTAGCCCTTAGCTTTCTACCAGGTACAATTCAAGCACAATTAATGGCTAAGTTATTATAGAGATCTACTGATCACAGAATTAAGAATATTGTATAGAGCAGGGCTGTCAAACTCCCGGCCCGTAGGCCAGATACGTCACGCGCTGGCCACGCCCATGGTTTAGCGAAGGGGAAAAAAGTCCCGATACGTCACGTGATGCTGCCGTGACGACGCGAGTTTGACACCCTTGGTAAAGAGCAATAATACTGTCATTTCATATTTTGTTCTGACGTGCAGCAGATAAATAACTGCTTCTTATTTAAATTGCATTGCTGGTACTTGTTTGGTTTTATGAGAGTTTTATTTTTTTGTTGGGTTTATCAAATTGTTTTATTAAATATTATTTATAATGCTATTGTATACTATATGGATTCCTGCAGGAGTAATAACTATTACATCTGAGAGATCCATATATCCATCCATTAATATTTTATCCCTTTTTCCATTCTGTTTTCCTTTTTCATCTTCCTATTGTGGACTTTTTACACCTAAGTCAGGTGCTAACCTAAGTCTCTGGGTTTATGCCATTTAGGGATAGGATGTGTTTGTTGGCATACAGTGAGCCAATTTGGTGTAATGGTTTTTAAGGCATCAGGCTGTGACGTTTAGTCACTCTCTCTCATCCCTAGGAAAGAGGCAATGTCAAACCACTTCTAAAAAACCCTTCCACAAAACTGCAAGCATTTGTCCAGGCAATCACCAGGAGTCAAGACAGACTCAAAGGCACAAAAACAATGAAGGAGAAAGGCATGAAATAGGAATAGATACGGTACATACATGATGTGATTGTGCAGAACTTTCAAAAAAGTGGCTCACCTTATGAACTTAAGTTATTCTTTCCGCCTGTAAATTACACAGCCTGGTAAAAACAGTAAGTAAGCATATTTGTTACTGGAGTGATGCCCATCATCTGGAAATGGTAAAGGAAAACCATCACAGCATATTGGCCAGGGATTAGACTGGATAATGATTCTTGCTCTAAGTGTAATTATTATCAGAATGTACATGGCTTTCTCTTAAAAAAACACAAAAAGGTTGCGTTTAATAATAATTAATTGACAATTATATAAAAGAGCCAGATTTATTTTCTAAAAATTGGAAGATCATGTATAAATAATAAATATTAATGTATTTCTTGTCCTGGATGGTATATATTTTGCAGAATACTCATCAAATAGCATTAAAATAATCTTTTTTTTTACTGACCTCAGAAGGATGGAAGGCTGAGTCAACCTTGAGCTGGTCAGGATCAAACTGCTGGCAGTTGGCAGAGTTTGTCTGCAATACTGCATTCTAACCATTGTATTACCACAGCTCATGTATGTATACATACATATATTTGCAATGTAAACACATCTACAAAAAGTCCCTGTGAGAGTTGGTAGTATGGAATGGAAATTACTAATTGTATTCATAATAGGCTTATGTTTATTTAATTTATGTTTATTACACAGTTCTCTGTAAATGCCAAAATTTTTAGGCAAATACACAGAGTTATATCAAGCAAGTTAGTACTCATCTTACCTGCTTGCCTCCTGATGTTTTTTCCCCCTTTTTCAAATTAAACCCACAGAGCTTTTGCAGGTATTTGAGGCCCATGGTCTTCATATTAGAGACAGCCAAAGAAACAGATGGATACATTAGGGTTTTCTAGGGACAAACAATAGTGTCCTCTTGATGTTTTGAATCTCATTTCTGTCAGCCCCAGTGAGCATGGCCAGTAGCAAGGGATTATGGGAGTTCAAAGAAGAGTCCCTGATTTTTGGTAAAATAGCAGAATATGAGCTGCTGTATTCATTTATGAATGCTCCTTAGCAGTGCCATCTTTCTTAGAGCAATGTCACCCATGGCATTTTTACTATCGGAAGTGAAAGAAATCCTGCGCTTTATCTCTGAATATTGTTCATATTTAGAAAGTGCAGCACTGCTTCTTTTTTATGAGTTTTGCTTAGGACTGGCACTTAGTACTGCGTATTATAAGAGAGCTAGGATATTCTGTAGCAGCAAAAAATCAGGAGCTGGTAACACCTTTTGTGACTAACAAAGTTTATTAAAAGACATATGAAGAGCCGAGGTGGCGCAGTGGTTAGGGTTAGGGTTAGGGTTACTGCAGGCTACTTCAGCTGACTGCTAGCTGCAGTTTGGCAGTTCAAATCTCACCAGGCTCAAGGTTGACTCAGCCTTCCATCCTTCCGAGGTGGGTAAAATGAGGACCCAGATTGTTGGGGGCAATATGCTGACTCTGTAAACGGCTTAGAGAGGGCTGTAAAGCACTATGAAGCGGTATATAAGTCTAAGTGCTATTGCTATTGCTATATGCTTACCAAAGCAAATATATGTACAGAATGCTACAAGCCTAGACATTTATATGAGGTCTGTCCTTTACCCACAATAGAATTTTGCTTTCTCTGAGGTGCCAGCAAAATCAAATCTGAAATGCCTTACATAAAACCATAGATGGGGTAAATGCTATGTTTTCATCATCCATGACCGATGTCTAAATTTGCACATGCACAAAAAGATACTGTGTTCAATATTTTATACTATTCCAAAAATAAAAATCTATCTACATGTAACAATTTTTACTGTTTGTGCCTTTTTTTGTTTCTTTGTTTTAATGCTTTATGCCTTTTAATAACAATGGTTAAACACAAAAAAATGTGACCAGACTCCTGATTTTTCATACTGGGCAAGTTTCTTAACAAAATAGCCTTCCTGTGTGGAGAGTGAAGTTTCAGATGTACCAGGAACAAGTTGCTATTGAATGAATTCAGACTGGTCTTGATGGCCAGTGTGGGTGGGCTGTTCTAAATTGTTGGAATTCAGTATATTTATTATCATTGTCCTTTCTTCAGAGAGAGAGAGAGAGAGAGAGAGAGAGAGAGAGAGAGAGAGAGAGAGAGAGAGAGTGTAAATAAAAATTTTTCAAAGCCATGCTGGAATAATTTCAAAGGTTCCATATTATTCATGAATTAAGGAAAATTCTGAGACAAGTGCTATTTAACTGGCAGTACTGCTTGTGTACAAAGTTTCTTCATTTAATAGGATTGATGTAGGAAAATGTCATTTTAGGCATATTTATATGAATTTGAAACAATAGATGCATATTTTGTTTATTCAATGATTTTTTTTTCTTTTTTCCTACAAAGTTGCAAGCTTTGTTCAGCGATGCTGTTGGTATTTATTGTAATTAAAATCTTTTAAACTGACATTTGCCAGTTTGTACATCTGTTGGAATTTGTACTGAAAATAATTTAAGTAGCCCTGTTTATGCTACCTACATGTAATTTTTTTAGATGTTGTTGCCCAACTTATCTCCCTTTAAACTCTGAGAGATGGATTCCATTAACATAGTGCTAAACCACAATATGGTAGATAAGTCACCATGGCTAAGTCATAACTATAATTTATAAACCACAATATCTAGATTCACACCACATGTTGTTCTATAACTAAACAAGTTATGACTTACTGCACTGTGTAAACATGTCTAAAACTAGCTTTCTTATACTTCAACTGTATCATATGATTCCATCCAGAGAGGCGAGATGGAAAAAACATACAAGACCTGAAAGTTGTGAAGATGATCCGGAGAAATTTGAAGTTGGCCTGAAACTTTACTTCCAAATCTCACAGTGTGGCATATCTCATTGATCAATTTATTATGTGCCAACAGGTTGTTATAAGCTTATAAGATATGCAGTAAACCTTTTGCTGCCTGCTTGCAGCTGCAAAACCAGCAATAATAGGAGAGGCCATACTTGTGTAGTGTTATTACTATGCTGGAAGGTTGTTTTTAGTTCAGTGAATCAAATTGTGCAGAATGGTTTTAACTAATCTTCATATGGATGAAGATGTGAAGCTTGTAAATATGTTTTTAGACTTGCTTTTATCCTCCACCATTCCCAATACTAGCTTTTCAGATTTTGGATTTGGAGAGAAGAGTCTGATGTAGGAATTCAACCAGGTTGACTCCAGTCCATATGACTTAAGGTAGCTTGGTCTCCATACAAGAGAATTGAAAAGTTGTTTGGTGAAATATTATTCTCATTGTATGGAAGGAAAAAGGTTCTGGTCAGCTTATACAATGGATTGTGTAGAAAATGCTTGCTGTTCCATGTTTATCATTAAAATTAATGTACTATTTGCTTGCTTGTTTGCTAAGTTATAATGGATTGAGTTTGCACATGGCACTAAGCCCAGAATGTAGCTCTACCATTGGCTTGAGGACTATACTGAGTTATGTGTGGAATTGTCAATGGTTATACTCCAAAAATGGATGAAGAATGTGTGAAAGATCACCACTTAAACTTCTGCTAAAAATATATATTGGGGTCCATTTTCCTAGATGGTGCGGTGTTCTGTGAGTTTCAAGCAAGATGCTGGTTGGCCACCATAAACCATGGCTTAATTATACATACAACACTCTGAGGTAAAAGTAAAATCTCATAATGTAACACAATAACCCAGCCTAAAAATCTGTGGGTCTTCACATTGGTAATCAGGAACTTTGATTAGACAAAACAAGGGAGAAGCTATGATATATAGAAGAATTCTTAGCTTAGGATCAAAGGCACAAATCACATTTAGAATAGAATAACAGAGTTGGAAGGGACCTTGGAGGTCTTCTAGTTCAATCCCCTGCTCAGGCAGGAAACCCTATACCGGTACCATTTCAGACAATTGGTTGTCCAATCTCCTCTTAAAAACTTCCAGTGTTGTAGCATTCACAACTTCTGGAGGCATGTTGTTTTACTGATTAATTGTTCTAACTGTCAGGAAATTTTTTCTTAGTTCTAGGTGGCTTCTCTCCTTGATTAGTTTCCATCCATTTACAGAATCTCCGCACTAGTATCAAATGCAGTTAAATCTACAATGTGACTGAAGCTGCATACATATAATAATGTAAGCGATCAATTGATTTGATGTAGCCAAGACTAGGCACAGAGTTCTAGCACTTCATTTTTCTAATGAGCAAAAAGGCTTTTGTTTATGGAGGGAGAACTCCAAGCAATACAGAGCAGTTAATTTTAGATTTTATATTAATAAAAAAATAAAATAAATTTTAGAAATTGTTTTGGTCCAGGAACGGTGGCTACTTATGGACTGATGTTGTTATCCTGTAGAAATAAACTTAAAATATTGGTGGCCCTTATTCCTGAGATCTTTCCCTAATATAGTCTCTTCACGTAAGAGAGTATATTAGGGTTTGTTTATAGTTCAGGTAGTGCTGTAAAAAGTGGTGGGGGGGAAGTAAGAATAATAGAGCGGTACGGAATTCTCCATGAATATTGAGATTCCTGCCTGGAGACCTTCAACAGGTATTGCTCTGAATTATTATTATTTTTTTTATTATTATTTATTGTATTTCTATGCCGCCCAACTCCCAAGGGACTCTGGGCGGCTTACAACAATATAAAAAACTATTAAAAGAAAACATAATAAAAACAGTTAAAAACTCATACACACCGTTTCATGGTTGGATCTCGCCAAATTACAGAGGCGAGATCAAAGGCCCCAAGCCTGCCGGAACAGCCAGGTCTTCACCGCTTTCCGGAAGGCCAGCAGGGTGGGGGTGGTCCGGATCTCAGGAGGTAACTGGTTCCAGAGGGCCGGGGCAGCCACAGAGAAGGCCCTCCCCCGCGGGCCCGCCAGCCGGCACTGTTTAGCTGACGGGACCTGGAGGAGCCCAACCCTGTGGGATCTTACCGGTCGCTGGGAGCTATGTGGCAGAAGGCGGTCTCGAAGATAACCTGGCCCTGAGCCATATGTTTACTCTTCACTTATATACAAGGCAGTTAATTTCACAGCCTTGCTCTTTAGGCTTTATAATTGCAACCTCTCACTCGGCAGCCATTTAAATGGATAGTTATTAACTTGGAACAACCCATTAGAAACGGCCCCAGAGAACCTTTTCATGACAGCTGTTTAATTTAAACTGGAGTGTTTCAGTCTATACTCTTTTCTTCTGTTGCTTCTCTATAAAAATAAAATCAGACAGAACAAAACTCATGGAAACCAGTCATTTGCATGGTTTAGTGATGACAGTAGTAAAATGAATGGCTATATATACTGAAATGCAAGATAACAGTTCTTCAATTTAAGTACATGTATCTGATTTATTAGCCTGAAAATTCAATTTCCTAGAGTAATAAAACATTGTTGAAATAATGAATATAGCAATGCTAAGCTTGTGGATTTTTTTTCTTCTTTTCAAGTTTTTGGGAAGAAGTTAGTTATGCTGTGCTAATATTGATTGAAAGAGAAGGATAGACCAGTTTACGGCTTTATAGAGCAAAGGTCTTTCAATAATATTTAGAAAGCTAAATGAACCCCCCATATACAGGGATACTGTACCTTTCAATAAATAAATAAGAATAATTAATAGAAGTGGCATTCATCACTGTACCTTGCCTCTGAGCTTCATACAGTGTGAACCATATTTTAAGACAAAGCGAAGTATGTGTTCAGAGTCTCTTCTGCATTTATATAGCCTATAGCCTATAGCCTAGTTTTAAATAAATGTAAATTAAAGCATTTAAAAAAACATGCTTGGATATATCTTTGAAAGAAGATATAGAAATTCTCTTTAAACATTTTATATTCTGGAAATCAAAAAGTAAATTTTAACCCATAATCAAACAAAAATGTAACCTAAAATATAAAACTTATATAATAAACTACATTGGTCATATTTATCAACAGTGCTAATGTTTGTTTCCTTAAATTTGTTTCTAGTTTTCACAATGCCAGTAAAATACGAAAGCAGTGAATGAAAGAACCCATTCAGTGTTACAGGTAGGATTTATTACAAACTGATTATTTGCCCTCTTCCACAAGTATCTCTCCCGTACAATATTATCCACTTATGAGAAAACATTTTCTTCTTCTCAGTTGCTTTGCTTTTTTTTTTTGCCAGTCCAAAGGGAGAGAATCAGAAAGACTGTCAGAAAGATAGAAAGACTAACTCACCTACCTCACTTGCATTTTATACTCAGAATATTGTTTTTAAGTAAAGAGTAGTGATAAGGACAGATCAATAAGCAGCAGAAGATAAAAGTAGCACTATGAAAGTAGAGCACTGATGTTTCCCAGTAAAAAGAAGAGGGAAAAAGCTTTTTTAGATTAAAAAGGGGGCAGCAATTTGGTTTTTTCCTCTGAAACTGAAGGAAAAAATGGTATAGACATTAAACTTACAGTTTCCAGAAAGACAGCCGTGTGAAATTAGTTCTGGCTGAAATAACAAATTTGTGGCAATTTAAAGATTAACAAATGTATTATGCCCAAGGCTTTATGGAAAACAATATAGTTAAACAAAAGGAGCAAACTAATTGCCAATTATTTAACTTTTTTATTGCAAGGGAAGCACAATGTCTGGACTATAATCATGAGGGCAGTTCTGGCACTTTTCCAACAACAGGCAGTCTGCTCTTGATAAGCATTCATAGGGTGTAAGTAGAGTTCAGACGGTGTGCTTTGTTTGCAGCTTTTGTCTGACATGGAGTTATTTCCACTTTGGTTTCTCTCAGCTGGCTATAGCTACGTTGCTATGATTCTTTGAGACATCTTGGGTAAAGCAAGATGTCCAAGCCTTCTTCTAAATTCTTCTTGAAAATCTGACCTCGTGTTTTTATTCTCCAAGACAGCTTATTATTTCATGTATTAAAAAATAACTTCCTGGAGAGAACGATTTGCTGTCAGCATTAAAGAGAAAAGGGATTTTTCCTAACATAAGAAATAGATTTTCTGACTGTTCTACATGGACTGCACTCCATTCATGCTGTTTGTGTGAATGAGCCTTTAATAAACGTGCTAGATCAGAATATCACAGGGCCCTAGGACCACAAGGATTGAACTTACATTGGATATAGGTTCACCCTATTATTCTAGAAAGATGTTTGCCAGCCGTCTGACAGCCATCTTAAGAGTTTGAATAGTTTGACAGCTCCAAGATTTAAGTTATAAGTTCTCAAACTTATAAAAAGTTTTGGAGCTGTTTTCTTTTTTTAAAATTCTCTCCAGTGCAATAGCAGAATGTGGGGAAAGAGGCATCCAGTTTGTCTGTCTGTCAATCAGTCAGCAGGATGCATCTCTCTATACCAGGCAAAATGTAGTACAGAAGTGCACAGCAGGAAAAACAAGAAAGACTGAGTTTGAAAATGGCCAGATCTGACTGCAGCTGTGGAGAAAAAGAAAATCCAGAGTAACATTTCTCCAGTGGACTCTTATAAGAAGGGCAACTGGGCAGTGACTATTCCATTTTTAATCCCCTTTCCTCCTGGTCATGCACCCAGAGCAGAGCACATGCAAGTCAGCTATGTATTTCCCCATGCACAAGTAAAACACACACAGGTGCAACATAACACACAAGGTACATGTTAACTTTGTTACACAGAAAGACATAGACACACACACACACACACACACACACACACACACAGAGCACAAACATACTATTACTGAATGGTGTGGAAAGGAATCAAGAAGCCATCGCAATCTGTATTCTTTCCCAATCTTGTTTGAAACCTGCTTTTTCAGGAGGTAACAATTCTGTTGAAAATAGGCAGAACTTTAATCCCCAATTTAATCTCTTATGGCAGTGGTCACCAACTGGTGGTCCGTGGACCACTGGTGATCCACAGAAAAATTATTTGCATTTTTTTAATATTGCACTAAATCAGGGGTCCTCAAACTACAGCCCCTGGGCCGGATACGTGCAATGAACGTTTGTGTTGCTGCAGAGAGTCTCTCCCTTCGGGGTCTTTTTGTGCGGGTCAGAGGGGGGCAGAAATTCTGACTTGGGATCTGCTTCAGCCTCCTGGTGCAGGGCTTTGGGCGAAGGCTGGAGGGAAGTGCCACTGGTGGAGAAGAGCTGGAGGGCCTTGTTCCAGTGGGACTGGATCATGGCCTGGAACTGACTGACCATCTCAGCCCGCTGAGCCTCCAGGCGCCGGTACCTGGCCTTGCACTCCCGCAGGTCTTCCCTCTGCTTGGAAAGCCTATGCTCGTAGGCATAGTGAGGTGCTTCTGCTGAGCCTCCTTCTCGATCAGATCCAATTTGAACTGAGCCAGCTGTTTTGCCAACTCTTTCTCGTGGTGGCTGCTTAGCTCCAACAACTGCTTCCTGTTGGGGCCCTAAGGAACACCGGGCGGGGAGGCGAAGAGGGGCTGGCAGGGGAGGGGCGAGTAGAGGCCGGCGAGGCGACCCTCGACATGAGTGACATCAAGTTGGCCACGCCCACCCAGTCACATGACCACCTAGCCACGCCCACCCGGTCATTAGGCAGATCATATTAGTGGTCCGCGGGATTTAAAATTATGAATTTAGTGGTCCCTGAGGTCCAAAAGGTTGGTGACCCCTGTCTTATGGGACATCCGCACTCCTTTCTTAATTTTTAAAACTCCTGTTTTAATTTTAGTACAGATGTTCCTCATCTTGCCCATTAGGTAGCATACCGGAGTATCGGCAGCATTCTTGAAATGATACATAAGAAGCAATAAAGGTGTATGTCATCAGCCTCCTCCTCATAACTAATAAACATGGACAAGCCTTAGCATTTTAAAGGAACTGAAGGGAAATTGGATTCTTGTGCAAAGGTTATGCATGCAAACCAGTATCCCAGCTCTGCAAGAAGTGTTCCACTTGCTAACTGTCAGCCTGTTATGGTGTAATCCAATCCATTCCAGGCTGCAAAGCACTGCTATTCTTAATTCCTGCCAGCTCTGCCTGGGAGCAAGATAAAGTGTGGGGGAAAGAGTTTGGAGTTCTGCCCCCATGTATTTCTCTTCCGAGAGTGTGCGTGCATTGGGGAGCTCTCCTCCAAGCATTGCGTGCAGAACTGGCTGTGAAAAAGTACCCTGACCCAGGAGGGACTCTAGCTGAAATTGGCCAGGAGAGGTGGTCAGGCAGGCAGTCGAGAAGCCAATGGTAATTCATCATGGTCTGGATTTGTCAGGAATTGGTCCAAAATATTTTTCTGCCTGAGACAAACAAGCTCCACTTGCATCTCAGGGACAGAAACCAAGAAGGCTGGGAATGGAATCTCAATCAATTGCACCCAGGGCAGTGGGCTGCTTTACAGAGCGAAGGTGAGGCAGACATTGCACTTATCTCATGTCTATCCTGCCTACCCAGTGCCGCCACCTGCTTCCTGGAAGGGCTATTCCTGCAATTTGGTACTGGTGGCTCTATGAAGTCAAATGCGCAGACTTCTTTTCTTGAAATAAGTTATAGGGAATTAAAATCAGAACAAGGAAGGACAAGGAAGAAATGAGTGGAGGCACAGAAGAGGAGCAAGATAATAGAGGATAAAGTAATGAAAGATATTATTTGAAGTGGAGAACTGGCTGAAGGAAATTTATATGGGAAAGAATAACATAATAACAAAGTTGGAAGGGACCTTGGAGGTCTTCTAGTCCAACATCTGGCTCAGGCAGGAAACCCTATACCATTTCAGACAAACGTCCAATGTTGGAACACCCACAACTTCTGGAGGCAAATTGTTCCACTGATTAATTATTCTGTCAGGAAATTTCTCCTTAGTTTTAGGTTGGTTCTCTCCTTGATTAGTTTCCATCCGTTCCTTCTTCTCCTGCCTTCAGGTGCTTTGGAGAATAGCTTGACTCCCTCTACTTTGTGGCAGCCCCTTAGATATTGGAACACTACTACCATGTCACCCCTAGTCGTCCTTTTCATTAAACTAGATGAAAGGAATGGCCCTTCCAGAACAGAATGTAATTGTTCCTGTACTGTACTGCTGACACAATTCATGGCAATTCAATAACTCTTGTTAGCAGCCCACCAAAGCAAAAACAAAGGTGTTAGATAGTGGGTAGAGATGACAGGAGACAGACTTCCAAACAGCTCTTTATTTCAGCTCTTGTGTAAGCAACCAGCAAAGAGCAGTCTGACAGCTTGCCCTTTTATAGGGAG
>QLTV01003461.1:291121-301407 GCA_003457575.1 Thermophis baileyi | reverse complement strand
GCGGATGTCCTGCACGCCACAAATGAGCTGGTCCAAGAGTATGTCGTCCAGGTCGCGAAATTCACAATGGCCGGACGCTTTATGGAGGGCGGCGATGTATTGATTGATCGATTCGCCCTCTTGCTGCATCCGCTGCCTGAATTCATAGCGCCGGACGACCTTGGACGGGGTGACAAGGCAGCCGGAGTGGGACGGTCCCCAGCCTCGTCGCCACTGTTAGATAGTGGGTAGAGATGACAGGAGACAGACTTCCAAAGCAGCTCTTTATTTCAGCTCTTGTATCAGCAACCAGCAACGACCAAGAGGAAATCCTAGCTCTGCCAACTACTTTGCATCATTGACTTGCACATTGCCACATGGTCCTTTGCCATTCCCCACAAAGTCTTAAGAGCCTCTCTTCAGTGGCCCGTATTTCAGATGGTCCCCTCCACAAAGTCTTGGGGCATAGATATCACTGGGCAAATCCTGTAAGATGTTCACTTTAATCGCTTCCAGAATAAAGTGGGATCTGGGCAACAGTGAGCCTCTTCTTTTTTTTATGTAAAAGCTGTGTCTCTTAAAAGTCAGCACGTGGCATTCTCATAACAAGTCTGCAAGGTAGCCGGCCTGACCGCTTCTCTTCTGCTGATCTTCAACATCCAGTAATAAAACCAATAGTAATGATTGTTGATATTGGCAATATATTTCCAACTGCTACGTGGTGTCCTGGAGTAGGAAGGAGCCTTTTAAAATCAACTTCTTTCCAGAACATATGGCTTTAATTTATCATTTTCTTTCCTGGATAAAGTTTGCTATGCCTCCCATTAATCAACCAGTAATCCCAAAGCTACCATATCTGGGCAGCAAAAAGTGACTCAGATATTTTCAGCCAGATGTTAGCATTAAATAAACCCAAACTAGTCTCTAATGATCACACATTGAAATTCTGACTCGGATCTGTTTCCTCCATTTCCTTGAAGAAATTCTTCTTGGTTAGATTTAATTTGGGGCAGGGAAGTGAGGTGCTGTCAGTTTATGCTTCACAAAAGAGCCAATTCTACAGCTACCGTGTTTCCCCGAAAATAAGACCCTGTCTTATATTTTTTTGAACCCTGAAATAAGCGCTTGGCCTTATTGCCATGCACTCAAAAGCCCGATTGGGCTTATTATCAGGGGATGTCTTATTTTGGGGAAAACAGGGTACCTAGAAGATTTTTGATTTTAAATAAATGAGGTTTTTTTTTTTAAAAAAAAAATCCTTGCAAATTTAAAACATCGGGATTAAGGTATTCTTCTGGGCCCATAGATGGAAGTGGCTTTATCTAAATCATTCAAGATAGTAAAACAAATATAAACTCAAAAGTAATTTCTATATTTTGGGTTTTTTCACACACACGTACTAGGTCAGGGGTGTCAAACTCGATTTCATTGAGGGCTACATCACCGTTGTGTTTGACCTTGGAGGGCCAGGGGGGCCAGCTTGTCACTCCTGTCGGGGCGCTTGTGGTGGCCTGAGCGCTCTGCCAGTGAAAATGGGCTCCCGAGTTCCATTTTCGGCTGCAACAGCCTCCTGCAACCCTCTGCCAGCGAAAACGGAGCTTGGGAGGGCTGCCCGCAGCCCTCGCGAGCTCCGTTTTCGCTGGCAGAGGCCCCACGGGCCAGTCCGTCGCTATTTCCAGGGTGGCCCCGCGGGCCAGATCTAAGCACCCCGTGGGCCGGATCCGGCCCCCAGGCCTTGAGTTTGACACGCCTGTACTAGGTTATCAGCTATCATGGAAAATACATAATACAGTATAGTCATAGCATTCAGTGAGAAAAAGTACTTGGGTTCTAGATTTTTATTTTTCTCAAATCACCAGTATCTCTGCCAGTTTATTATTAGGCATAGAATTAGGGTTCTCTTTCAATTTCTTAAAATCATATAGAAGAGATGAAATAATGAAAGGCTAAGTATGACCCTTCTAGAAAAAAACTGGCATGTCATCTTTCTCTGGTTTTAGTCAGTTCTTAGCTGCCACCTGTGCACCTACAGGATCGTTCATTGACAGTTGCAATCCTATTCATCTTGTACAATAGGTTCAGGGAATGAGCTCATGCCTCTGCTAATGGCCCAGGGTGTGACCCCTTTTGTAGTTAAGGATGTGGGGGCAATGCTGCTTCTGTCCCCCATAAACCAGAGTGATTTTTCAGTAGCTTAGTTCATGAATTAAACTTTGGCCCTTTCAGCTGGAAGTATTCAATGCTGAGTTCTGATGACAGAGAAGCTAAAAATGAATGATTGATGGCTGTTTCCTGGCCGTGTCTCCCAGGAGAGGAAAAAAACAGATGTGGGCATATTTTGGTCTAAGACATTAGCATATTATCCAAGTAGATTCCTTGCATCTTATTTCTGAGTAAACAAGCTGAGGGACGATGCTATCAAGCCATAAATAGGAGGGTTGAAGAATAAAACATCAATTACCACTTGCCTTTCTCTTTTTCCATTTTTCAAAGTAAGAAAAATTGTGTATCTGTGTGTATGTTTAAGAAACTGCTTTACACTCATTTATGCATTAACGTGTTTGGTTAGGGGCACAGGGTAAGAGTATCAATGTTTGAATAGATGTCCTGCTTGAGGGAAAACATTACCTTCTGGGAAACTCTCTGTGGCTTGATTCACACAACTAAGGAAGCCTGAATGTTGTTTGCCTATTGCTGTATTGTGCAAGCTTGGTCATTTGTAACCAAAGTACGTGGTGCATTAAATGTGAGCCCAGTCAGTGGTGGTTTTCCTTTATCAAATATGGTTAAGGAATCCAAGACTTGATACGTTATCAGAACACAGTCCATGTAACAGTTGCTGTTGGTAGTTGTTTGTGCACCAGGCGGCATCTTTTGGCCAGAATTGTCTGTCGATAATGTCTTCTTTGACTTCTTAGATGTTCATGCTTTTGTCATCATTAGTATCTAATTGTCAACAATAAAAGGATCTTATCCCTTTAAGATCCCCTTGTCTTGTTGGCTTTTTTCCAGCTGCTTTCAATTTTATCAATCATCAGGGTATGTTTCAGTGATTTCCATTAAGTGTCCAAAGTATTTAGCTCTATTATTAGTCCCTCCACTGAATGGCATCTTCTTTTTGTACTTCTAAGTATTCCCCCAGTTTTAGCCAACACTGTAATTCAGAGGCATTGCTACATTGTCTATGTGCACACACACAAACACTCACACTAGAAAAATAAGGCATACCATGGGGGCTTGCAAAAATACAGGTGACTACTAAATGGCAGGAAAGGATGCATAACCCTCAAACTCTTTCCTGCCAGCTAATGGTTATCTTTTTTTTTTTTAGCAACCCTGTTATGATACATTCAAAAAATTGTTATACAGGAAGTCATTGACGTGTGACCAGTTGTTCAGCAAGTCACCATATGATAGTGGATTTTATGTACTCTCTTGTGATGATTGTTAAGTGAACATTATGGTCATTAAACAAACCCATTTTTTCTCATTTCTGGCAAAAAATACATTGGAAACGCATTGTACCTATAATGGCTAGATTGGACAACCATTTGTCTGAAACGGTATAGGGCTTCCTGCCTGAGCATGGGTTTGGATTAGAAGACATTCAAGGTCCTTCCAACTCTTGTCATTCTATTATTCTGTTATTCTGCTATTTTTGCCAGAAACCAGAAGTAAATGTTGATTTTTGGCAAAAAAATGTAAATTCTGGTCACATGATGGTGGGACACTGCAATGGCCGTAAATGTGGGCTGGTTACCAAATGACCAAAACGTGATTACGTGAGTGTGGAGAGCCTTCAGAATTTCAAAACCAGGTTGTAAGGTAGCTCTCTGGAGGTCCATCATAATTTTGAATGGTCACCAAGTGGCTGCTGGTAAGTCGAGGACTACCTGTAGAAGGACATAGGATATCAATCAGGAAGTGTTTGCATGGGTTCGGTGATTTAAATACAGCTTCTTTGGGTCTGATAAACAAGGGGCACTGAAACAAGCCTCTGCTTACAAAACTCTGAATGGGCGCAAGGGCTCAATGTGCATTAAAAGTGACTCAATCCAGATAGTATGACAAATAGAGAAGAAATACAGAATTGGCATAAGCATAATGATCTATAAACATACACGTTTTTTCTTCAGGAGAAAACCATACTTTTAGACAAAATCACATGTCTGAAAAGAATACAGCAATGTGGTTATAACTGGCTACAGACCTACATATTAAATCGGCCAGGAAACAAGCATCTGGTGAGTAAACTAAAATGATGCCAGTCTTTTCACAGTTTTAAACATATGCCTCCTATAATACTAACTCGTGATAATTTTTTTGCAACAGCTCATGGAGTGACAAGTTGGGGCTGCTGTTGTACTATCCACTGTGCTGCTCAGGAGGGTCCCTGAGTCCTGGCCTTTGCCCTAGGATCTGCAGCCGAGTATCCCAATAGTACTGGAGGACGTTCTCAGAGCAGGAGTGGGGGAGGGGGGAACAATCAGCTTGAGTTCATAACCACTATGACTACCGTGAGCTTGTCCAAGGTAATTGGGCCTGAGTCACACATAGGGCCACCTATTACAATTGGATTATACTCTTGAGTAGATGCAGTCTAAAAATGGAGGACGCTATCTTTTATCCTATGCCCGTGATGGCGAACCTATGGCACGCGTGCCACAGGTGGCACGCGGAGCCATATCTGAGGGCACACGAGGCTTTACCCTATGTCAGCTCCAGCACACATGTGCGTGCTGGCCAGCTGATTTTCGGCCTTCCGGAGGGCAGGGGGAGGCCGTTTTCGCCCTCCCCAAGCTTCAGGAAAGCCTCTGGAGCCTGTGGATGGCGAAAAACGGACCCAACGGGCCAACTGGAAGTTCAGAAACGAACTTCCGGTTGGGCCGTTGGGCCATTTTTCACCCTCCCCAGGCTTCAGGAGGCTTTCCTGAAGCCTGGGGAGGACGAAAAATGGCCCAACGGGCCTACTAGAAGTCCGGAGGCTTTAGTGAGGCCTGCACGCATGCGCAGGGGGGGCAGCATGGGGGGGTTGTGCACACATGCGCGGGGGGAGGGCATTGCATTATGGGTGTGGGCACGTACGCATGCATGCGCTATCGCGCGCACGCACACCCTTTTAGCACACGAGCAAAAAAAGGTTCACCATCACTGTCCTATGCTATGGCAAGATCATGTTCTGGCTTCCTTGATCAGTGCAACGAATATCCACAGGTAGCACTGACCTTGTAGATCGGTCTACTCTAGGCATGTAATGGAGCCTTCTGATTTCCAGAGGGTGCTTGGAGTTTTTTCTTGAGGCTATAATGAACAGTGCTGCTGGGGTTTTAATTGCACCCTAGAATACAAGAGTGTGGCTGAAGACCTAGATAGGATTATACCTGAGTAGTGTCTCTGTTCAAAAACCCCCAAAATACTGCTTTGCCAGCAACTTACTGTAAACTCACTAAGCATGCTGCCTGCCATTATTTTTCTTTCTTTAATATTTAACATTTGTCACTTTCTATTTTTTACAATCATGATGCACTCTTCTCTTTATTATTATCAACTAACTAATAATATGGTATCATCTGCATATCTAGAACTGTTAATGTCTTGAAAATTGGCTGTCTTTTCCAGTCGTGCCATTATTATACATTTGCTTGCATTATTATCGTATAGCCCCTTATTCTGAATCATTCTGTTTTTCTAAACTCATCCCTTACAATAACTTCTTGTTTCTCATAAATGATTTTCAGAATGAAAATTCTGGTTCGTCTCTTCATCTTAATGTATATCCACATTCTACCATGATCATGGCTACCGCAGCAACCATCAAACTGATGCAGGTTATTGACAGTGGGGGGGGGATCACACAATAGTTCTGGGTTTTGTCTTAGGTAGTGGTGCTGTGATCTGAAATTGGGAATGTTACCATCAGTTCCTCGTCATGGACAGATAATTCTCTGTTAACCTTGATATTCTCTGTGGCTGCTCCTGCCTCAAGGAGGGAAGGTTTATTTGATCAGTCAACCCCAGATTCCTGATGAACCAGATGGGTTTCAGAATTAGCTTGGAGTTGTTCCCATGCCCTGTTGCATGGCTTGACTGAGGCTTTAGTCTCCTCTTGGAATGAGCAAGTGACAATCACATTGGATTGGACTGTATCATGTCTGTGGGAAATCTCAGGTATGCATGGATACCAGAGGACCATTTGGTTTTCAGAGAACCATTTCAGGATGCTGCAAAGGTCAGAAGTCCAGGCTGGTTGCCAAGTTGGTTGCCAAGTGCACATGACTATGGGAGCTCTGATGGATGGAATGTTGAGGACCTGTCAAAATCACAAGTTCAATCAGTGAATGAATGGTCATTAAACGAGGGCCACCTATATGTCTATGGAGATTCTCGGTCACCCAGGTCATGGTTGTTCCAAAGGTGCTTTTTCAAAAGGCAACTGGACTTTGTTTTTTCTTGAAGCCGTTTTGCTTCTCAGATAAGTAGCTTCTTCAGTTCTGACTGACTGAACTGAAAAAGCTTGGATGAGAAGTGAAAAGTCTTCAAGGAAAAACAAAGTCCAGTTGCTTTTTGAAAAAGCACCTTTGGAAGGGCCACCTATATTCTTTCAATATTTTCACAGCTTATATTATTTCCTCTAAAACTGGTATTACTTTAATGATAGGCATGAATCATACAGGTACAAAACAAAAATCTGTATTCACCCCAGGAAAGCAAATAGCACTTTCAGATTCCAAAAACTGCCCCTTTACAAACTACTCAATGCAAAAGAGAATTCTGTAGCGTTTTTAAAATAAAGAAAAAAGATTGGCAATATATTTACAGAATCTTATGGTCGTATCTATTAATAATTGTAAACAGATAACTATAATTATTATAGAATACTAGTAGCTGGATACCCATGCTTCGCTATGAAACTATGTGATCGGGCTTGATAAATTGACAGTTAAAGCTTGAAAATTAATGAGTAGTTACGATTGGGCTTGATACACTGACACTTAAAGCTTGAAAATTTATGTAGAATGTGTAACTCCTTAGCATCAGAGTGTGTTAATATAAGGCAACTGGCAGTTGGAACAGAGTTCTTTTTAGGTGGGGAGGGGGAGTAGAATGTTAAACTCCCAGGCCGCAGGCCAGATGAGTCATGCGCTGGCCATGCCCATGCCCGATTTAGCGAAAGGGTAGCATCAGAGTGTGTTAATATAAGGCAACTGGCAGTTGGAACAGAGTTATTTTCAGGTGGGGAGGGGGAGTAGAACGTCTAACTCCTTAGCATCAGAGCGTGTTAATATAATACTGTATAAGAAATACTAATGATCTGATGGTCATTTCAAAAAATCCTTTCTTAGCGAGCACCTAGAAGCCAAGAGGAACATACGTGCAAAGTTTCAAGTTTGTAGGCTTACAGTTCTGGAGATTTCGTGATGAGTGAGTGGTATTTGGCTTTTATATATATAGATTGGCTGGAGGGTTAGTGCCTCCACCCTGTGAACTTTTAAAAAAAATGCAAAGGGATAATGAATTAGTGTATATGCTATTGCTACTTGGAAATCTGGACAGATGAAAGTAATTTTAACAAAGTGAGAAGGAATAACAAATTTTATACATGACAAATTTAAGAGCAATAGTCACTGCTTCCAACACAAGGGAAAATGGAAGTTATATTTCATCCTTCTTATTCTCTTTAGGCTTTGCCCAAAAGGAAACTAAGGATCCATTAAAATGTTCAAGAAATTAATGTCATGAGTGCTCAAAAACAAATGGCAGCAAGATGATGTGTGATCAGGCTCCAATTTAGCAATGAAATGGAACCATTAAAACATTGGTCTCTATAGCGACACTGAGAAAATGCAAGGGCTGAATGAAAAGTAATGCCTCTAAGTTTCCAACACATGACAAAACTGATGATTTAGAAAATTTTGACATTTTTTCTGTTTTTTAATTTCAGTTGTCAGGAAATTACTATGACAAAAAGCTGTATTGCTAGTGTTTGTGAAATGAAAGTTTTCATTGAGTACGGATCAGTGCACTTTAAGCAACATACCATGATTGAATTCTTGACTGCTGATGAATTCCTTCATCCTTCAATTCATTCCAGTTGAAAGTGAGGTTGTTTATGGTAATAAATGTGTTGACATGAGTCGTGTGTGTTGCTGGTCAAAAAATGTAAAATATGGTGAACCAGGAAGAGTTGATTGTGTAATCAAGAACAAAGTGGATGACCTGTAACAGCAACCAATGGCTTTCACATAGAAAGACTGATCAACAAATGAAGAACAGTTAATAGATCGTTCAAAGGCAAATTGCTGCCAAACCTGGCATTTCACAGAAACAAGTGGGTTGCATTATTGATGTTGTTTAATATTGGAAAGTTTGTGCAAGATGTTCTTTGCTTGCTGATAGTAGAAATGAAACCTCCTAAAGTTTATATTTGTCAGCAATTATTGTCATGCTACCACAATTAAAGTAATTTCTTCATTGCATTGTGACAACCAAAAAAATGTGGGCTTATCATTATGAACACAAACCAAGTGTCAGTCTGTGGAATCATTACAAAGGTTCAATTGTGTGTGTGTAGAGCAGGGATTTCAAACTGGATTTCTTCGAGGGCCAGATCAACATTGTAGTTCTCCACGGGCCGGTCAGGGGGGAGATGGGACAGATGCCTCCTGCAGCACCCTGCTGGCCAAAAGGAGGAGGCAGGAGGCCGTCCAGGCTGAAAACGGGCCGGGGGGGCCCCCACACATGGCCCTCCACACCCCATTTTGGCTGCCACAGGCACCACAGGCCGGTCCTTTGCTATTTCTAGGCTGGCCCCACGGGCCAGATTTAAGCAACCCTGGTGTAGAGGGTGGGGGAGAGAATTGAAACCCAGGATTAGGCAGAAAAATTCAGATAGGTGCTTTGGGATACAGGTAGTGTTGCTCACATTGATATCCTTAAACTATTAACTCAGCACAATGCATGCCACGCTTAAGACTTTGAAACAACATAAAATTCATAAACACAAGAGGGAAATTAACAATACTGGGATTCATACATTAATGGAGTCATCAAGAGGCATCTGTGAAATTGGATCTCTTCCATCCACCATACAATCCAGACTTGGCACCATGTGATTCACAACCTTCACAGCCTGGTGAGTCCAGAGACTGCTCCTTTCTTATTTCCTTCTGCCTTCCACACCTAAAGTTGTGGCCTTATATGTACTTCAGAGCCAGCTTTCCGCTTCCACCATAACACTAGTTTGTTTTCCCTCCATTTGGTCCCCCCTCCCACAGCATCGCCTTTAAGGGCTAGTTTAATGTTAACCTGGAGCCAGCAAGTCTAGGAAGAGCTTCCTATCTCTTCCCAAAATCTGTGCCTCTATTTACCTACCATCTCTGGAGATTCTTTTTCCTGCATTCTGCAGATTTTAGCTCAACAACATTGCAAATTTTTCTGCCTTCCAGCAACTTCCTGAACCACTGGGGTGCCACCCATATCACGTAAGTGTGCTCTCATCATCATTTTTACACTTGCAGCATTAACAAAACAGACAACCAATCATTTCTAAACACTCCAGGCTACTCTCATAAATAGTTGGATTCCATTCTTTCAAATTTGCCTCCTCAGATGCATATCCCTCCATCCTTTGTACTGCTGCCTGGCCTCCCACTAAAAAAGGAAAAGAAAAGGATACATACCTATTCAATTGATAATATCAAAATCCTGGTTCCTGTGATGGATTATGTGCCATCAGGCTGTTTTCAGTTCCTAGCAACCACATAGATTCCTGCGATGGTTACTTTTAAATCTCGCAGAGATATACTTATCTGCAGTAAAGATGGGATAGGGTAACTGTCTTTATAGAAAGCAAAGAGCTTCGCTAAATGTCTATGGAGATTCTCAGTCATTCAGGTCATGGTTGTCCCAAAGGTGCTTTTCCAAGAGGCAACTGGACTTTCTGGTTTTTCTTTGAAGACGTTTTGTGTTATGTTCTAACTGTTTCAACTGTGTTGCATGGTTCCAACCAGGTCCAGCGTTTGAGCGGGAAAAAGCTCAAACGCTATTGGCTGGTCTGTCTGACAGCTCCCTATAAAAGGGCAAGCTGTCAGACTGCTCTTTGCTGGTTGCTTACACAAGAGCTGAAATAAAGAGCTGCTTTGGAAGTCTGTCTCCTGTCATCTCTACCCACTATCTAACAGTGGCGACGAGGGCTTGGGCCAGGAGAACTGTGACCAGCTTCTTCAGCACTTTCAACCAGCCAGGCAGACATCTACCTGCCTCCTTCTGCCGCTATGTCCACCTTCCCCCCGCCGGCGCCCTTCGAC
>QLTV01003461.1:271161-287409 GCA_003457575.1 Thermophis baileyi | reverse complement strand
ACCAACTGACCAACTGAATTGCGCAGGTCTAGTAGGGCTCCAAAACGCCCCGCCTACCTGCGTGATTACGTATGCTGGACAGCTCCATCCAGGAGGGGAGGGGTGTTATGTTCTAACTGTTTCAACTGTGTTCCAACCAGGTACCTGGCCGCACAGTCCGCTGCCTCACCGCCATCTGAATTGCGCAGGTCTAGTAGGGCTTCATAACGCCCCGCCTACCTGCGTGATTACGTATGCTGGACAGCTCCATCCAGGAGGGGAGGGGTGTTATGTTCTAACTGTTTCAACTGTGTTGCATGGTTCCAACCAGGTCCAGCGTTTGAGCGGGAAAAAGCTCAAACGCTATTGGCTGGTCTGTTTGACAGCTCCCTATAAAAGGGCAAGCTGTCAGACTGCTCTTTGCTGGTTGCTTACACAAGAGCTGAAATAAAGAGCTGCTTTGGAAGTCTGTCTCCTGTCATCTCTACCCACTATCTAACATTTTGCTTCTCATCCAAGAAGCTTTTTCAGCTCTGACTTCATTCCCTTTGTTCCTCTCTTGAGAACATCTGCATTTTTGCAGTCTAATGTTGCAGAGTACATTCAAAAGAAAAAAAGGGTTACATTTCTCAAGTATTGTTAAGACATAGAAATTCAAATCCAAATTTGATCAATTCCATACTTACATATAGTTATTCCAGAAGTTGCCTTTCTTAGAGATAGGATAGGAGTGTATTCATTTATCTTCAGCAATAAATAACTCCCAGACATTAAAAAAAAGTCCATCTGATCTGACCAAAAGATAGTCCTTTGGCAAATCCTAGAGTGGGTGTCGGCAACCCACGGCCCCAGAGCCGCATGCGGCTCTTTGACCCCTCTCCTGCGGCTCCCTGCCGACCCGGTCGCGCAACATGCTCTCTGCCCCGAGAAGGCGCAAGCCTCCCCGCAGAGCTGCGCGGCTGAAGCGCTCCTAGAGTTTTCTCCGCACTGCCCGCAATCGGCTTTTTGCGATTCCATGTCTTTTGCGGGCAGCTCAGCACCAGCCGCGGTCCCCTTCGTGTCAGCACGGGGAGGAGCAGCTGCCGCTGCTGGATGCAGGGAGGGAAGAGCTCCGGCTCCCCTGCGCAGCGCGGGCTGCCCCCTGCGCAGCACGGCCTGCTACTCACCTCACTGCGCAGTGGCGGCAGCGGGAGGAGGAGTTGCTGTCCCCGCCACCGTCGTGATCCCGGGCCAGGAGGGTATCCCGCTTGGGCGTGCGCGCGAGAGAGAGATGAGAGAGAGAAAAGGGGAGAAAAAGAGAAGCAGAGCCAGCCACAAGCGGAGGTGAGGGGCAAAGAGGATCACCACTCTCTATGATTTCTTCCCATCGTTTGAGATCAGACAGAGTTGGTACTATCTGGTTCCTGTTGCTTCAGCAACACAACTAGTAGAACTCAGAAAGCAGTATTTATTTAACAAAGGAAGGATGGAAGGGAGGGAGGAAGGAAAGAAGAAAGGAGGGAAAGGGGAGGGAGGAAGGGAGAGAAAAGGGAGGGAGGAAGAAGAGAAAGAAGGGAGGGAGGGAGGAAGGGAGAGAAAGAGAGAAGGGAGGGAGGAAGGGAGAGAAAGAAGGGAGGGAGGAAGGAAGGGCGAGGAGGGAGGAAGGAAGGAAGAGAAATGAGAAAATGATGGAGAATGAGAGAGGAAAAAGAGAGAAACAATTAGGAGGAGAGAGTGAGAGAGAAATGAGAGAGAGCTGGAGGGAAAGAGGGAAAAGAAGGAAACAAATGAGAGGGAGAAAGATGAGAGAGGGAGGGAGAGGGAGGGATAGAGGGAGAAAGATGAGAGAAGGGGGAGAAAGAAAGATGAGAGAGGGAGAGGGAGATAGAAAGATGAGAGAGGGAGGGAGAGAAAGATGAGAGAGGGAGGGAGAGAGATGAGGGAGAAAGATGAGAGGGAGAGGGAGAAAGATGAGGGAGAGGGAGAGAGGGAGAAAGAAAGAAAAAGAAAGAAAGACACACAGAGAGAGATACCTGTTTCCCATAGAAAAGAAAACACAGGGAGCCACAAAACCTGGGTAGGCATGGCTGGGGTGGTCATGTGACTGGGTGTGAGTGAGTGACGTCAAGTTGGCCACGCCCACCCAGGTTTTGTGGCTCCCAGTGTTTTGTTTTCTGTGGGAAATGGGTCCAAATCAGGGGTGGGTTCTGGTTTTCTTCGCTGCCGGTTCACTCAGTGACGCGACGTGCGCATGCGCTTCACGCATGTGCAGTGCTAAAACAAAGCTGCGCATGCGCAGAAGCAAAAAACAAGATGGCGCCACCTATAGAACCAGTTCGGGGGCATGGCAGGCCTGGGTCGCTGCTGGTTCTAGTGACCCAGGCCGCCAAGTTACTACCGGTTCTATAGAACCTGTCCGAAACGGGAGGAACCCACCTCTGGTCCAAATGGCTCTTTGAGTGTTAAAGGTTGCAGACGTCTGTCCTAGAGGAAGAGAATGGTCTCAAGTCTTTTGAAAATTACTCTGGATATACTTTTTCAGTCCTAAATTGGCATAACCTATTAAAGCTCTGCCTTTGTAAAACAGGGGTTGCACCCTGTGTGTCAGTGGAGTATTCCTTGACACCAGGGAATCTGCAACTGCACAAGTCAGCTGCAGTTTCCCACCATTTCCAGATGAAACCTTTCACATTGATCATTCTGTTAAACAGTGTTGGGATTTGTAGTCCAGGATGTTGAGAAGGACCAAATGTCCATATCCAAGCAAAGAATAATTTAGGCACTTTGCTTAAAAGGCAACCTGCTCCTATCATTCCAAATAACTACAGAGAACAAGCTTTTCACTGGATTGTTGAACACCTGCTGGTAGCTTCCAGCAAAAAGGAATGCCAGCTTGGTCCAAAAGGGCCTCCCCATGCCTCTAATGAATTTCCCTCAATGTATTTATGGGTCAGTATAGAGGCTTGGATATCTTGCCAAAGAAAAAGAAGACTTGCCAAGGGAAGGAGAAACTAAAATATTTTTTTTTAAAAAACAGCATAAAAAAAACAAGCATCATTGCTAACTGCTACTTCAGAAGGATTTGGAGCCAAAGGAGGAAAGAGCTGTTCCTCCACCCCCCCCCCCGACTTCTGGTGCTTTCCTGTTTCACCCTTGGGAGTTGCGTGTGTATGTCTGTGTGTGTGTGTGTGTGAGGGAAGATTAATCCACTGTCGGTGTAGATTATTCCTGACATGAGGGCCTGAATTGTGACAAGATGGATAGCAGGGTTACTGCAGCAATGCCGTGAGAACCCGGCCCCCTTGCGTGACTGCCTGCCTTCTCCCTTCCAGCCGCTTTTTCACCTTGGGACCGGCGGCCCTTAACTCTTGGCTGGCCATTTGCAAGGGAAGGGAAGGAAGAGCCGGAGGGCCAAGCAGAGGCACGTCTCTCTTCTGAAAAAGGCCGGTGTCTGGAGCTTGGCTGTGCCACTGCTGGTGGCTTACTGGTGCCCTTTGTTTGGTGTCAGCTGCCCATGTTATACAGAAGCACCAGCTCTCAAAACCAAGAAGCTGAGCTGCATAAAATCCTACAGTCTGAAAGCAATTTAAGGATGTATGCATGTCTATGTTTACACATTCCTTCTGTTATTAGATCCACACACATGCACACAGCCAGATCCAGTATGTAAAAATATAGAAAACATGACTGGTGCCAGCATTGGGAGGTGTTAGCGCAGCTGTGACTGAGATTGTCATTACATAACCCTGCATCTCTCAGTTTAAGACTACTTTATAACTGTTCTGCAAAGGAGTTTACCAAGAGAGCAAAGAAAAAGTAATAAAGATGTCCACAGCCCTTCTAAGCTTGTGTGGAAGTTTGTTATGCTTTTTCATGAACATGTTTGTGAAGTCACCAAGAACTGACCTGGACTTGAACATTTCTTTTTTGTAAGGAAATACACCATTATGTTACAACAGTATGTTTGATCAATGCAGTATTTCTTTTTTTATTATTATTTTTTTATTATTTTTCTCCACAATACATCCATACATATACCATAGTGCATAGCAGAATATACATAGTTATACATTTCTATTCCATAAAACATAAACCAGCATCCTAATCTGCACCTTTTATACTTTTGTTGCCGGTCTGTTTTTCCCTTTATTTTATGNNNNTATCACTCCCCTACCTCTCTCTCCTTCTCTCCCCTCTCCCCTCTACCTTCTTTCCCTTTCTCTCCCACTTCCCTACTTCCCTCCTCTCCCTTCTTCCCTTCCTTCTCTACTTCCTTTTCTCTCTCTTGTCCCTTCCCTGAGTGTATCTAGTGACGATCCATCTTATAGTTCACAGACAGGTAACTCATATCCCCAATTCCATTTAATTATCGGTGCAACTCTTAAACTTATATCTTTTCAATATCTTCATATATACATATATCTTATATTTTCCTAGGTATATAAACTACTATCTTAATGCTGCCTTCTCAACTACCTAACTTTGTCACTTGGATCACAGTATGTTTGATCAATGCCGTATTTCTGTAGGGAAACAGAAACCACTCCATGCCTACAAAACCCTCTTCCACAGCTGAAATCCAAATACAAGTAACCCTTTGCAATTTCAGACTTCAGACCAGCTCATGAAAGTAGAACCAACGGGCCAGATCACTGAACTCATTAAAATGTTTTAACAGCTCTGGCATGGAAGGGCTACAAAACTAATGCTGAAATTATACTGATGACCCTGAGAATAAGTGCCACAGTCCATAGGAAAAATTCTATTAAACATGAATAGGGATTATTATGTAGAAGCAACATATTGCAGAGCTTTTGTTCTTTCAGTAAACACTAAATAGAAGCTGAGGATTATCTCCAAGCTCTGTAATGCTTCTCCATTTGTAGTATATTGTTACCTGGTGCTCAAATGTAAAGTCTCCCCCCCCCTTCCTTATCTATCTAAATCGGTCTATTAATCTATCATCTACATCTCTAAAAATTCTTAAAATATTACGCAACAGAACATTAAGGAAAGGCAATAACATAAAGCAGCAGGTTGCATTTTCCAGACTGTCCAATAGAAGATGCCACACCTGTTACATATGAGCTGCATGTCTGGGTATCCATTACATTAGTCATACGTAAGCATATATTAAACACTCTCTCAAATTGTTGGTAAAAACCAGATCATTGACATGAAGTACCAATCTCTTATTTTTACACAAATTATGTTCACATACGGAAAAGCTTAGCATATGCTTCTGAAAATCACTTCTGTGGCCACACACAGTGATGATTTCAGCCAATTCTCTTCCCACAAACTTGCTACAAGATGTGGATTTTTCTTTCCAAAAATGAGAGATTTCTCAATAACACAGGCTACCCATTTGTTCCTCCAACTGAGAGCCTGGCTCAGTTCCTCTGGCACAGCAGTTTCCTCACATCTCACATATATTAGGGAGCAGTTAAATTTCTGTACAACATGCTAATTGTACAGCCCACTGTGTTGCCAGTTCTCTTGAATATGTATAGCAGATGTGTTTGACCTCCACAAAGCAGCAGTGGGATGTTCGTGACTACTAACTAAACCAGCGTCCTGAAGCTGTTTGGGTCAGTTTAGACAGCAGAACGCTGTCTCTCCTCCACCCTCTCATTCTACTGTGTTGTTTGGAGAAAAAACAGCAGACACTCATGTTCAGTCCAGGGAGGGTTTATTAGTCAGACTTCCCCAGAACCTCTGCAGTCCTTAAGCCTTAGTTATCATTTATTTTAAGATTACAGCCTAGAGCATATTCACTAACTTTTGACACTCGATATTCAGCATTCAGATAACTACATCTAAATTTCAATTTCGGATATATTCTAAGTGCTGAGTTGATATTCAAAGTATTTTCAGTACATGTTTATTTATATCCTGCCTTTATTATTTTTAAAATAACTCAAGGTGGCATACATAACCCACACCATCCTATTTCCCCCCCCCACAACAACAACCCTATGAGGTGGGTTGGGTGAAGTGTGATGCCCAAGGTTACCCAGCTGGCTTTCATGGCTAAGATGGGACTGGAAGTCACAGTGTCTGCCTTTCGAGCCTGGTGCCTTTAGCCACTAGACCAACAAGAGATTTCTGTATTAAAAAAAAAGATTTTCTGTTGACCTTGTGCATCTCTATTACACATTTGTAGAGGAGCAGAGATGGCTTCAGATACAATAATACTATATTGTAGTATCTGTTTCCTAATGTGGCCCATCTCTCTAATGTGGACTGGCAATGTGCGCATTGGCATTAAAGCCAATTTTTGCAGAACCCCTGCCAAAAGATGCTGATAATGGTCTTGGACCTCAACACTGTATTAGACCCGTGAGTGCTTCCATTCGCAGTACAGACGTATGGCTATATAATGCCGTGTCAATAATTAAGAAAGGCAAGTAGCATTTGTCTAGTGAGGATTAAACATTGTTGAAAACACAATGTCGTACTCATCTCTTTCCGCTTCGGTTGCTGAGGCGGGCACGCCGGGCGTCTTGGTTTCCATGGTCAGAGACGGCTGCACTTGGGTTCCGACTGGGCTGCTGGTTCCTGGAGTTCCCTGGATGGGAGTAAGGTCTGCCTCCTTCTGGGTTGCCAGGGACAGGCTTTCTTCGGAGATTCCACCCTCTGCCATGGTAGCCTGAGTTTCTCTCCACACACCCCAGGTGTCAGAGAGCAAGTGGAGAGTCCGGGCCTCAGGAATCCCGGTTGTTTTTGGTTAGTTTTGGGAGAGCTGGCTTGATGTCAGGGTTCCAACCAATGGCCTAATAAAATTAAGAGTCTCAAGCCATTTAGCAAGAAAAATCTAGTTGTTTATTAGGAGTACCATGTCAGCACTACTTCGGTGAAGCTCTGGCTTCACCCAATTCGCACCTTGCCTCTGATCCTGTTTTCCCCTCCCCCCAGTGTGTCACCAGTCACATTCCCCAACGAAGCAATTTCACGGGTCATAGAAATCACTCCCTCCACTGTTGCAAGTCTCCGTGGAGATGGCCTTGACTTCGGCCAGCTAGGCTGTTGTGCTGGCTTAACAAGGGTTTAGCCTAGAATTAAGAACTGTCTCTTTAAGACATAGCATTCTGGGGAATGTAGTCCATGCCATGTAGTCCATGCCATGTGATCATAACTGTGTACTCTTATTGGTCATTGAAGTATGCCTGGGGGGCAGGAGTAATTGAAGTACGTTATCCCAAAGGAAGTCATTCCAAGCATGCTACCGGGAAAAGATGTAGCAAGGAGGAGATGGGGAAGCATTAATCCTTTTTTAAAATATTCGTGATGGTTCCAGATTATGACTGTAGATTCAGAAGAACTTCTACATAACCGTGAGTGTTGTCAGAGGATGCCTGAAGAATAAAATATAATCTGATTGAATGTACCATTGCGTCTGTGTTAAACTGCCTGATGATAGCATAACCAATCTACGCTTGATTCAGAACAGTAAAAAAGGATTATTAGCCTTGCCCAAACCAACATGCCTATTCAAGCTTCGTAAATTTTATTGTTTGCAAAAGCGCCCCTCCCTGTGCTGGCTTACCAAGGGTTTAGCCTAGAATTAAGAACTGTCTCTTTAAGACATAGCATTCTGGGGAATGTAGTCCATGCCATGTAGTCCATGCCATGTGATCATAACTGTGTACCTTTATTGGTCATTGAGTATGCCTGGGGGGCAGGAGTAATTGAAGTACGTTATCCCAAAGGAAGTCATTCCAAGCATGCTACCGGGAAAAGATGTAGCAAGGAGGAGATGGGGAAGCATTAATCCTTTTTTACAATATTCGTGATGGTTCCAGATTATGACTGTAGATTCAGAAGAACTTCTACATAACCGTGAGTGATGTCAGAGGATGCCTGAAGAATAAAATATAATCTGATTGAATGTACCATTGCGTCTGTGTTAAACTGCCTGATGATAGCATAACCAATCTACGCTTGATTCAGAACAGCTGTCTTGTTTTGACAGGTGTGAATTCCTTGGTGCAGCTGCGAGGCGTGATTCCCATTCCCCTGCCTATGGCAACTCGGGAGCAGGCCAGCAAAGCTTTGTGAGTTGACACAGTTGATTCCCCCCAAAAAAGTACAGTAGTACCTCAGCACTCAATAGCTCTGAAAGTTGCTGAATTTGGCACTTCTTGCATTTTGATGTGAACATTTTGTCCCGGTACTCATCGTTTGTTCAGTACTTGGTGTGCAAGCTAGAAGTTGTTGATATTGGCTGCCTCGCGACCAACAGCGAAACAAAAGTCATGTGTTAGTCACATGGTTTCTTTGGCACTCGTAGTACTTGCCATACCTCCTGGAACCAATTAACGGGTCCCGAGGTACCACTGTAAATGAAAATGGCCCAGTTTGTTTCAGGTGGTAGCTAAATTGAATAAATGAGCTGCTCTAGTTTTTCTGGGTGTACCTTAAAGTATATCACCTGTAAGGAGCTATTACATTTGTGGAAATAACTGTAAGTAAAAAACTCAAATGGAAGTTACATTATTTGCATAATACTGTAGATAAAAAAATCTTGATTTTTTTTCCAGATGGGATTTCCTACATTACTCATTCATCGTTTTGTCTCAAAATATAAATAAGAATCAAAACACAAACATAGCAATCATCAAAATTGCAATCATAGTATGATTAACTTTAATTAAATCATTATAATTGTAATTATGAAAATATTTACAAGTGGAAGACATAGAACATACCTTTAAAATGTTTACAACCTTTGCTTTGCATAATAGCTAGCTTTTCTTGGCTGATGCAATATTTCAATTTACAGCTGTGCAAGTATATATATATATATATATATATATATGTGTGTGTGTGTGTGTGTGTGTGTGTAAAAAATACAACTTCTAGTTTATCCTTGAAAAAGAAACTATACAAATTTAAGAAAATTTCCTGCTAGCCACTCAACAATTGCTGCTTTAATTTTATTAGATAGTTCTGTTACTGATCAAATTTCTTCTATTTTTATTTTGGCTTCAGTCATAAAAATCAGAAAGTGTTGAATATTTCACACTTGATATATCCATAAACTGCATAAATTCTGCAAATGTTATTTCTCAGAGTTGTTATTATTCTATTGCACTAAACAACAGCAAGATTTTAGTAAGTTATTAGGTATGTTTTAGATAGTCCAGGAGTCTTCTATAGTTTATCCACAATAACGATTTATGATTGTTTCTTCTGGTACTATAGTAGAAGTCTCATGAAGAACAGGATCATATGGAAAGAAATACCTCTTTGGCCCAATTTTGCACAACAAACCAAAGAGACAAGTTCTTCAGTCTTTAGCATCTCCTATTCCATCAGCATTAATAGCAAACATGGCTTCTGCTTCAGGGAGGCAAGGTGAATCGTATATCTTGCATATCCTAGTTTCACCACGACCTTTTCTCAAGTAAAGCCTAACCAGACAAATTAATGGAGTTATTAAAATAAAAAGTAATGAACTATTAAATAAAACATTAGACATTTATTCAACTTATATGCCATTCTATCAACCAGAGAATATTCTGGGCAACATTCAGTTAATTATTGGTGTTTTAAGGTTTTCTTCATCCATGATATACTATTGGAAACTCAAACAAAACGGTCAGGTAGAATATGTAAGTGAGTTAAAGGAAAAGGCTGATGTGACAAACAGAAAAAAATTCCATTATCTTTGTTAACATACAGTTACATAACCAAATCCAATGCTGAATACTAGTCTCTTGTATTTTTTGTTGCTTTCTCTTACTCCTCCCAAGTGCTACAGTTAAGTACTGTCCCAGTGACATCAGTCACATAAAGATGGTTTCTTACAGAAAATCTGCAATTGGCCTGATGTGCCCACAGCACATTGATATGCCAAGAACATCAACAGCAGAGCACAATCTTATCCAAAATACTCATGTGTATTTGAATATCTGAAAAGGCTAAAGAAGCAATTAAATAAGCCTTCTATTAAGTCATAATAATGTCCATGTAAGAACTTATTGCATCTTACAAATATGCATTCATATTAAATATACATTTTTTTGCTTTCAACTACTGTTTTACAATATATCATTATGATCAATTTGTAGAGTAATTTTCTTCATTATGTTGGTAGCTGAAGATTCAAACTTAGCTTTATACTTCTAGAAGGTACAAATTGGAAGTCCGGTATAGAATATAATCAGGTCCAAAGAATCAAAGTAATTACTCCTCCTGTCCTTGATCAATAAAACTTTGACTTTGTTTCTTTTACCATTCACACAATGTTCCCTAGTAAAGGTTTCCACAAATGGGAAAACGATGGAGAACATTTTGACTTTGACTTGCAAACTTCCCTATGACTTATGCTGAGGGGGTTGGACTAAAAAGTTTTCCATAGAAGAAAAACATTTGATATAATCTTAAATTGTAACTTCTTTTAAATCATGCTGACTACAGAGACTATGGATATCAGCTTAATCAATCATGTGGAAATCTGCTAAAAAAGGTTAGTGAATCTCAGCCCCTAAAGTTGCTATTCAGGACTCCATCCAGCTGGAAACTTTATTTGGAGTTCATGAAAGAATTTATTTCAATCAATAGGAAACTTGTGTGTGTGTGTGTGTGTGTGTGTGTGTATTTCATCTTGCTCTGGGACAAAAGACTTCAGGTTCAGGGAAACATGTTAAAATGCTTTATTGTACCCTGAAAAAAGGGGGAAATGTTTTCACTGTCTTCACTACATAATGTGAATTCAATTCCAGCACCCACTACACAGTCTGTTAAAAAGCTCGAACAGATTAATTTCCTTCTCTTATTTTATTTATAATTTTAGGTGCTGAAAAACAGTTATTTCTTGTTGGAGCATTAAAAAAAAATCTTATCACGTTAAGATATTTAAAATTTAATAGCTGGAGCAGTGAAGGGTTGGACAATGAGTAAGAACACATAGTTATACCTAATTGGATAAAGAGAGCTGGCCACTACATGAGACAACCTGGTTGCTGTGAGTGAAAAGGGGGAGTGTTTCTTTGTTTCCCACCTTTTTCCTATGTTCTGTGTCTGCTCTCTGTGATGTACCTGACGATGTTCCTGCTGTGTTGATTTACTGGACTATGCTCCTATTTGCCTATCTTATTTAATGTAAGCATATTCATTTATATAAAACTGGTTCAGGTCAGAGTTTCTGACTCCATTTGCACATTGGCTGCTCAATTCCCTGACATATTAAAAATACTTTTCTACATAGTTAATTACTGTATTCTCCAAAGCTTGCAGATAAGATACATTCCATTCACTTCCAAATATTTAATTGAACATTTTGAAGACATCACATAACAATTGCTTATAATTACTATACAGTATTCATAATCAGGATTACTTTTAATTAGATCTTCTGCAATTCCATCATGTAAGCAGATTGTAACCCTGCTGGAACTTTATGACTACTGTTCACATGCAATTCTTGAGGCTATCATCTCTAGAACACCCTCTGAAAAGTCTATAGACCGAGTGGACCTGAGGCCACCTTGTGGTGGAAACGAGTTACAGGAAGCACAAAGATTCTAAGTTTTGTACTACTTCTACAGCATCTGCTATTTGTTGTAATTCATTTTTTTTATCGTCATCCTTTTTGCAAAACAAAATGTACCTCTCCATAATTTTTGTCTCTTAACTGTAGTCACCAGTTCTCTCCAATTGATGTCAAACGCCACCACCTAATTAAAGTCTTGAATTTCTTTTATAAGGTAAATCTAATGCACACCTGGATTTTTTGAACCAGTGGGGTTTATAAAATAAGCAGACTTTTAAAGAGATATTTAATAGCTTGAGGAGTATATTTTATATTCTGCTTTTTAATCTATTTAAAGTATCTCCCCCCCCCGTTTTTCTTTGTAAAAAGCACTCAGAAATGTTAGCTATCTTGAGTTAGAATAGAAACTACAAATCACCAATTTCTATTTAAACAAAACCTGGTTTCAGTTTCTGCAAAAATCTGACATCACATTGAAGCTTCATTCTAATTTTCACAAAAATTTCTAATTAAATGAAAGCGTGAAAACTCTCTTCACTAAAACTAGCATCTGCCATCTTACCTGGTTGTTGAAGCATGTGCGATAATATTCCCTCCAATAGGTTTCTTAGGATCTGCAGCAAACATTGCAGCTCCATCTACTTGTGCTACCACCTGGTTTGTGATCACAACTGCTACACCAAACTGTTGTGAAAGAAACATACAATCAGTTTCAGCTTCTTCACTATAAACTGAAAAAAAAAAAACGGGAGGCACGGTGGCTTAAGGATGCTGGATTTGCCAATCAGAAATGGTTGACACTGCAGTGGTTTGAGACCTGGTAGTATCGCAGGACAGGGTGAGCTCCCGTCACTCACCTCTAACTCCTGCCCTGCCCACCCAGCAGTTTGAAAGCATTGTTGAGTAGATAAATGGGTATTGCTTCGTTGGGAAAGGGTAGCTGTGCAAGAACGGGAACCCTGCCTGGACATGAAGTGAGATAGGCAGAAGAGGCCACAGAAGCTGTCATCAATGCGAACGCTGCTAGCTAGATGGTGCAAGCTAATTTGCCCCATGGCACACCGTGGACAAGCATGCAGGCACGAAACATAACTAGCAATTAGGTTGTCAGGATTAATCTGTAAAGCGTAGATCTCCCCCCCCCCTCCAATACAAAATAAATAACTGAAAAATCCCCACGTGGCTTGGGACTACACATTGCTACAAGGGTCTTTATGCAAAACATTGCAAGTGGAACTAATGATTTACCTCATCTGCTAGTCGAAGCAACATGCGCAGGAATCTGGCTAAATGCATCTGCCTGGCCGATAACTCCCCTCGGCCAGAGTAGTCTGTCCGGTAAAGAGCTGTGGCACTGTCCACTATCAGTAAAGCATATCTAAAAGAAAAGAGCAGAAGAACACTTTTCATGTACTGATTTTAATTCTTGCCCTCCAAACATGCTTGCTTTTCTGGATTGTCTGGCCAATTTTTAGCATGCTTCAATTGAATATGTAAGTATCAAAAAAAGGAATACAGGTAGTCCTCGATTTACAACAGTTCATTTAGTGACCGTCCAAAGTTACAATGGCACTGAAAAAAGTGACTTATGATCACTTAACAACCATTGCAACAGCCCCACAGTCACGTGAACAAAATTCAGACGCTTGGCAACTGACTCATTTATGATGGTTGCAGTGTCCCAGGGTCCTGGCAACGCCTTTTGCGACCTTCTGACAAGCAGTCAGTGGGGAGGCCAGATTCACTTAACAACCGTGTCACTAACTTAACAACTGCAGTGATTCACTTAACAACTATGGCAAGAAAAAGGGAGCAAAATTCACTTAAATGTTTTGCTTACCAACAGAAATTTTGGGCTCAATTGTGGTCATAACTCAAGGACTACCTATACATCCTACTGCTCTTCCTGAGCAAGATAAAGCCACGTTAGCAATATTTATAGCCTTACTAGGATGAAAACTGACAGACAATTGAAGCAGTGAGAACCACCTTGATTTCCTTCTTGGTATCCATTCAAGTTTCACATTAAGTTCTGTAAAGCAGGCATGCCTAATAATGACAAGCAGCCTCTGTATGGCTGTCCATCATCTCTTGCCAGGATAATGCATGTGGGCCTTTGAGACAGTTTTTTGAGTTCAGGACACTGCCTGGATTAGTCCCTCCAGTTTTCCTGGCAAGATTTCAGAGGTGGTTGATTCACTATTGCCTCATTCTTGCTAAAGTTGAGAGAAAGTGACTGGTCCAAGGTCACCTAGCTGGCTTATGCCTAAGGCAGGACTAGAATTAACCACCTCCCAGTTTCTAGTCTGCTGCCTTTAATCACAACATCAAGTTGGTTTTATCAGGATGATACTATTTGAAATGATTAAAGACAAAACACAGTTGTAATCGGTTAAAAAATATCCTCACATATGTTAGAACTAATATCAGAAAATGGTATGACGTAGGGGGAACAATAATAAAAGAAGGCACTTTCATGCAATTCAACATATGGTGATAAAGAGCGTATGCAATTTATTTACCAAAGGAATGCAACTTGTTAACAAAGCTTCTACTGAACCATTGCAATACATATTGTTTTGCCTTTAAGCTAAGACTCCTAGAAGCAGGCAAACCTGTGGTAATCACAGCTTGTTTTGAAAAGCAATTTTATCGTAAGAACCTTTATAGGGAAAGAACCAAAGAAGGTTATTATGCCATTATCTTTCCAACTTGTATAAAATGATGTGTATCCTAAATTGGATATCTTTTACATATAAATATTTTAATTTGTTAAAGGAGAAAACTGTTTCTTTGACTTTTTTTTTTTTACCTTGATTCTGTCATCATAGCAGATGCTTGATAAAGCAGCTGGGTTTGATGGTCTGTATTAAATCCTCGAGCATAAGCCACGTTATCAAGAACATCACTCCCAGATAAACCATATCTGGGGAAATAAGGCATAAATAGATAAATTTTACAGGAGTGGAAATAAATGCATGCGACTTAAAATACTGCCCACACCAATAATTTCCAGATAGAAGTACAGACCTCTCAGCCACCGCTAGCAAGCGCTCTGGACGGAAAGTGCCTTCTGTGTCTATGTACATGGCCTTCCCTTCACCACCGCCTCGATCAATAGGGAGCTTAGGGGGAGGGGGAGAAAGACCAATTCAGTTTACAGAAGTGAACTAAATTGCAAAATTGCATCTTTCTGCGATATGGATATTCCACACAACATTTTGTATCCAGTGTTATGCAAGGTGACTCCCCATCCAGTTACTCATCCTTTCTCTAAATTTGCTGCAGAGGATCTCCCAATCTACTAGGGCCAATCTGAAGTATCTATATGAGAAAGAATGAATCTGCCCTGTCAGTGAACAAACATCATTGGCTATAATCCATTATATCAGGCTGTTGGGGAGTTGTCTTATTATCACCTAGAAATACAAACTGATAACCAAACAAACCAAAATGTATTATTTTGTTTGCAATTCTTAAAAGAAAGAATTTATTAATAGGTTTGTTAAAAGGAAAATGAGGAAAGGAGGAACTAAAGAGGCCAATTTAAGATAAACATTAAATGACAACAATCAAACTACTAAAATATCTGTAAACCATCTAATAATGTATAGCTTATATACCACAATTCATATTTATTTAGTTGATGAATTTTATGGGGCACATTTCACCCGATAAAACATTAAAGATAATTGAGGAAAACTAAATTCATTCTAAGGGCCATTAGCTGAATGATGATATAGCAAATAAATCCACTGTTGTGGAAAGAGGGCCTATCAGTGGAAATTATAGTTGTAGAAATAATTAAGAAGAGTTTTCCATTTTAGTATAAATAAATAAAAAATCTAAATTTTCAGAGCATCTACCAAGCCTACAAGTTCCCAGTCCTGGATTTGCTACCGTGTTTCCCCGAAAATAAGACAGGGGCTTATATTTTTTTGACCCCCCAAATATGGCCTCGGCCTTATTATCGGGGGGGGGGGGCTTATTATTTTGGGGGTGCAGTAGGCGGCGAGCGTGGGTCTGCATGTCCCATCGCCGCTGCCTCGCCTCCCCTCCCTGCCGCCACCGCCTCGTGCAGCAGGACTCAGTAAGGCTTGTTGTGCCGTTGCATGCACGAACTGCATGACTGCCGCAAACTTCATCATACTGGCACAGCTGGGGTCCTTCTGCCTTTGGTGCATGCAACGGCACAACAGGCCTTGCAGCGTCCTGCTCCACGAGGCAGCGGCGGTGGCGGGACGAGTCTCACAGAGACTCATTTCTGGCAGGTGGAACATGTTGGGCCGTGAGACGCACGTCCTACCTGGGACTTGTAGCTCCATCACGTTCCTTGGCGTTGTGTCCAGAGAAGCCCATGGTAAAAGAAAACTTCTCGCGAGTTCAATCAAACTTCTCGAACTCGCGAGAAGTTTTCTTTTACAATGAGCTTCTCTGGACACAATGCCGAGAACGTGACGGAGCTACAAGTGTCAGGTAGGACGTGCGGCGCGCGGTGGGGCGCAATTTGGGAGTGGCGGGGCGGGGCGGGGCGGGCCGCGAGACGTGCGTCCTACCTGGGACTTGTACCTCCGTTGCGTTCCCCGGTGTTGTGTCCACTGACCCTCCCCCGCCTCCGGCACTCGAGCGAAGCGGGAGGGTGAAGAAACTCTCGCGGGCTGCCTGAGGAGGGGAGCCTCGATGCCTGCCTCGCCGCCCCATCGCAGGCAGGAGCGCTTCAAAACGCTGGCAGAGGCAGAGCCCAGAGGAGCCGAGGCAGTCCCGCGGGGTGTGCATGCACCCACCTCTAT
>QLTV01003461.1:229507-269242 GCA_003457575.1 Thermophis baileyi | reverse complement strand
CTCTGCCTCTGCCAGCGTTGTGACGCGCTCCTGCCTGAGATGGGGCGGCGAGGCAGCCATCAAGGCTCCCCTTTTCTTCCTCGGAGGCAGGAGCGCGTTTGAAAACGCTGGCAGAGGCAGAGCCCAGAGGAGCCGAGCAGTCTCGTGGGGTGTGCGTGCCCTCGACTCTCACTTGCTCTCGCTCTCCCGGCCAAAAAAGTGCCCGCAGCAAAAAGAGCGCCTCCCGGCATGCCCCCCCTTTCCCCCCGGAAAGTAATGGGGGGGCTTATTTTCGGGGGGTGGCTTATTTCAACGCATGTCCCGAAAAGCCCTGTTGGGCTTATTATCGGGACATGTCTTATTTTCGGGGAAACACGGTATTAAGTATCTCATTTAGCTTTCAGCTTCTAAAATGTCCTTGTGCTTAATCCAGTCCTTCTCAAATAGTGGGGCGCGCCCCCCTGGGGGGGCTCGGAACGATGCCAGGGGGGGCGCGTGTGACCCCGGGGAACAGTTTTCAACTTTTTTTTTCCACGAGGCGCGGCCACGCAGCGCGGGAGGAAGCAACCGGCAGCGAGGTAAGTTAGAACCCACCCCTGCCCTTCACCTCTTCCCGTGCCCGGGTGGGGGAAAAACACCTCAGGGCGCCCTTAGTTTTTTCTCCTCCCCAGTGAGCGAAAAGCTGGCAGGCCAGCAGGGTCCAGCCCACAAGCCCCCTCTGGCCCCGGCGCAGGAGCAGCCCAAGCCAAACAGAGCCGAGCTATCCTCCGCGCACGAAGATGAACCGCCGCTTGCCTTGAACTCGCCGCTCCCGCATTAACACCCCGGCCCCGCTCAACCATGCTTCTTTGCTGGTCCCGGTGCTGAAGCCAGAAAAGCGAGAGGGGCGGCGGTGGCGGCAACGGTGCTCCAGAATGGCAGATGACAGGGGACGCGCCGCTGCCGGGCCACCCGCCCTCCCAGCCCCAGAGCACTTTCTTCCTTCTGCTGCCGAGAAGAGAGAGAGAAAGAAAGAAAAAAAGAAAAAAGAGGGAGACAAGAAAGAAAGACAGAGAGAGAAAGGAAAGGAAAGAAGGAAAGGGAAGGGAAGGAGGAAAGGAGAAAGGAAAGGAAGAACAGTCGCGGCGGACAATTGGGGGCCGTGAAATGTTTACTTCTTCCTAGGGGGGGCGTAACAGAATATAATTGAGAAGCACTGGCTTAATCTAAAGATGTCCTGCCTAATTGGGATATTTAAAGAACTGCAGCATTCTCCACCTCAGTGAAATCAGGGTCTTCCAAACATCTAAGTCAGACTTCACGGTCAAAAGGACTACAGAATTCTAATCTTACTGCATTATCTTCCCAGTCCTGAGAACCATGTAATTAAAATATATGGAATAAAACAAATTCTGAAGATTTTTCTGCACAGTATTACACAAAGAAGAGTCTCCGTTGCTTACTTGACAGGTTACAGCCAATGTGTGACATATCTGAGTTTTTCCTGTGCGGAATTCTCCAAACATCTCTGTTATTGACCCAGTTTCTATTCCACCTGGACAAGAAGTACAAATTTCAGGCATATCACAATAACTGTAGACATACAAATATGCTCATGAGATTGTGTATCACACATTTAAATTCAAACCTAAGAGATCTGAAAATCTTTCTTATTTCTGCAAATATATCCCATATTGAACAAATTTACTTCTGAAACTCAAATACTTTTACATGTTTCAATTACAGGAAACATAATGAACAGAATTCAGATAGTGGACATTATTATGTAAATCAGCCATACTGCACAACAGCTTTTTTATTTTGGTTTATGAAAACTATTTAATATTATTCAACAACTAGATGTTTTTCATATGACCTTATCAGGATGCTGTTATTACTTTGTTGAATGAGATTATTTTTGTAGCAACTCTTTTAGGAGAAATTTAAGTATGGGGACTTTAGCTTGGGAAACAATCTGTACAATTTTTTTTTAGCAATCGTCTCCTAGTATTTTTTCAGAAGTAAACTTCACTGTTTTAAGTCTGCACAGCAGTGTAATATAAATATGAAATTTAAGGTTTATGGGACCTCAAAATATGCTCTTTCCTATATTAACGCTAGAAGCAATCCAAAACCACCGTGTATATTTATGTCATCTACTTTTGATTTATAACATGTAATAATGACTTCAGGACCAATTATAAATCAAATGTTGTACCTTGAAGAAGCTTATCAAGTTCTTTGGATCCAGTGGTAATTTGAATGATCTCTGAGCGTCTTTGGTGAAACTCGGTAGCTGTGGTGAATCCCATTGGAACCAACTTTGCTGCTTCAGCCTACAAATGACAGTGAAATCAAAAGGTTGGTTTTATTTTACAACTCGGTTATTTCATTTGTATTCTTGTGTTAAAACTCTCACGTTTTCCTATAATCCTTTAAAATTTATAATCAACCACTTGCAAAAAGTATATGATAGAGTGGGCATGCTCCAGGTTCTCTCTCTTAAATGTTGTTACCTAATGGGGCCTTGGAGACGCTCTTTCTTGATGGCCCTTTGGAATAGCTCCCACCTGAGATTTGAGGGATCCCTACCCTTTTAGACTTCTAGAGGGCCGTGGAAAGCTGGCTGTCCCCCAAGCATTAGGCTAGGATGGAGTTGAGCTGAGAGGATTTTTGGTCTTATATCCTGGGGAGAAGGTCAATTCTATTTTATGAATTGTTATGAGCCACCAAGAATCACTATATAAAGTAGAGGCCCATATAAGTCAAATCAGTCAGTCAATAAGGTAATACAAATAATACTCAGTACTGCAGATGTTTCTGAACATTTTTAAGCTAAGCATGATTACCAGGATTTTATCTGCTTTAGCTTCACTGATGCCTTTAATATTGAGCAATTCCTTCTTTGGTGCATAGGCAACAGCTTCAACGGTGTGAAAACCAGCTTCTTCCAATTTCTTCACATCATTTGCATTTATTCCACACTGCTATAGAAACAAATATATTGTTATATAACTCATTTAATGTAGAAATCAAAGAGTTCTATATATGTCAGATATAATGATCCAAATGTAATAGGTAACAAAACTAAACAACCTAATATTCTAATGTAAGAGTGAGCTCCACTGAACTATGAGATCTGGTCCTGCAGTCTGCAAAGATAGCAGCTGACATTTATAATCAGCTTTGTTCATTTCTATCATTTCCATTAATTTAAATAAACAAAAACACAGCTTTAAATTCTTCAGCAAGTAAAGTTTTTAGTAAAAAATATACTCTAAGTTTTTTAAAATGAAACCAGTTATTTTTTTTTTGAAAATATATTTTACATAATGAATCAATACCTAACATTGTCTTCCTTTTTGTGCATAAGCAATAAGTAACAAAAATTTAAGATTTATCTATCACATTTATATGGCCTCCCATTTCACAGAAGCAACTCTGGGCAATTTACAATAAGCAATATATAAAAACAATCATTACAAAAGTATAAAACCATTATTAAAAATAAAAATACATTATTAAAAAATAAGTTATTTCAATAACACTAAGATTTGGAAATTATAATGATTTGGATAACAATTTGTCCTCCTTTTTTTCAACTTCTTTCAAAGATTGCATAAAAAAAAAACCAAATCGCCGGTTGTCAAGTAAAATATTTTATAATATCAGCACTGGTGGCAAGGAGCTTTATTTCATCAAAAAATTGAAAAAGCTAGAATTAATGGTTTCATTGAAACTTGCACTAAAACAGTAAACTGGAAAACTATCAATGAAGAGTATAAGATGGGACTGAAGATATGACTCCCAACACAGCTTTACAGTAATACATGTTAGTAATACATACCTCCAAACGAGAAATAGGCTGAGGACCAAAGCTTTCCTCCTCCGTTGAGATATCTATGCTCTCATCGCATTGCATTTGCATAGCCATGGCACAAAGGATCCGATATTCCTATCGAGAGAGAAAACAACTGCAGTTTGAACAAATGGCACAAAAGTACGTTAACGGTGTACAGCTTTTTAAAATTGCCCTTTAATTTTATAGTCGTATCCTCTTATGTTTTCATACGCGAAAAGTAACCGTACCTGGATGACAACCCACAAATACAAACGCTGTAAATGTTATGCATTTCTTGGCATATCGCAGTAATTGACACTGAACAGGAGTAAAAGTGAGATTAATATTTAAAAAAATATTAATAGCCCTCGTTTTATTCCTTACCGGAACTAAGACCACGGTTTACAAATCCCCAAGCAACACCTTTCTGTCCCCAATTCTCTTCTGCCAACACCGCGAGAGAGAGGCCCAAAGGGAGACAGACGGATTCCTGACGGCTTCTGGCCTCCAACAGCCGCCTTCTTCCGTGTGGAAACTGAACGAAGCTCGATCTTTAGGTCGAGTTGTGAATCAAGCCGCCGCTAGGCCGCTCGAAGGCCTGGCGCAGCCGAGATCCTTCGGCCCGCCGAGGCCGACCCGCTTAGGCTCGTTTGCTTCTTCCACCTCCCGGTTCAGATTAACCCGCCACAGGTCACGTGACCGACGCACTGGCGTACAGACGTTCCCGCGAAACGCGGGAGGGACAAACAAAAAAGTTACCTCTGCGCATGCGCATTTTCTAGCGGGTTTGGCGGAGTGGAAGGAAAGCGCTTGATCCGGCGGAGAGGCGTTTTTCCAAGTTTTTTTTTTTTAACAGTCTTATAGTTTGCTTTGATTAGGGTTGTCTCCTTATATTCGTGTGTGTAGATCGGTTGTCTAGAGGGACATAATTTTCAAAATGCCAACTTCAACCCGAATTCTTTCGTGATATATGCATCTTGTATCTGGATGGGTGCAACTTCCTGAAACTTTTAAAATGTATGTGGGGAAAGTGATGTAGTAATAAAGATTATACGCGGTATTCCTTCCTCCTGTTTTTCTCCACCCACCCCGTGAGGTGGGTTGGGCTGAGAATGACTCGCCCAAAGTCTCCCAGCTGTTTTCATACCTCAGGTGGGACTGGAACTCAGTCTCCTGGTTTCTAAGCCCATGCCTTAAGTCCTAGATCAAATTGGCTCTCTATTTACTCCTATGTCCTCCCCCCCCCCCACTTGAAGGAGTGCTGAATAAACCAGTTCTTGCGAAATGCACGTGGATGCAACTTGATTCATACTGCCTTATAGTTCTGCTTAAGCCAGTGTTTTTCAAACTTTTAACAACTTTTAAGATGTGTGAACTTCAACTCTCAAAATTTCCTAGTCAGCTTGCTGATTGGGGAATTCTGCAAAATGAAAGCCACACATCTTAAAAATGGCCACGTTTGAAAAACACTGATTTTAAGTTCTTAAAGAACCAGGAATCTATGACTGGATAACTATGGTGTGTAGTTTTATGTTGCAAAAACCCAAATGATAGTGATTTGTTCAATAAACTATGGCTTAATACTGTGCGATTATTTCTTTTAACATGAACCATCTTCTTAAGGAAACACTTAGCTTTCCACAATTATACTTGTGAAAAACACTTGGAATACTGTTAATTACAAACTCAATATGTGTGATATGGTTACAGAAGGCATTATTGTAGTTTCTGCCATGGCTTCCATCCTCTGGACTGGAACATCATGGCTTAAAGGTGTGATTCAGATCCTCCCTTTTGGCCTTCCAAAAAGGCCTGAAAACTCTGCCAACTGACCTGAGGCTCCAACCACTTCTAGAGGTGGTTAATAGATTAAGAGAAGACCCCTCCCCCTGGGCATCTTGCTCCCTTCCATTCCAGGAAAGATATGGGGGGGAGGGAGACATGAACTACATTCTGATGCAATCTATAGTGAAATAAGTAGAATGCCTATTGTGTTATACATTAAGCCTGCAAAGTAGCACTTGCTTCATTAGTCGAAATTCAATCATTGTCAAATAGTGTAATTTGAGGACACCTTGAGGTCCTGAACAAGGTCTAACATATTTTGATACCACCATAACATCAACATTATAGTATCACACAATAACCACCACAATAAATTCTTTGGACAAAACAGCAGTCTTAATAGATCATTCCTATTAAGCAGAAATGAGCGTGTGCATAAAGGGCTAAGGGGAAAATAAAACATAAAAAATTATGGTATTTATAGGAGCTAGATGTCCCCATCACTGACATTCCAGGAATTAGTGCAGGCTGAATTTTTCTGGAGGATCTTTGGAAAATGATTGCTTGATACCAATATTATATCTTATTTTATACTGTATTGTTATTTTTCATTTTGATTTTCTATGAATGTACTCTTTTCTGATGTTATTGAGTCCATAGGTTTACAGGTAGTCCTCGACTTAACATTTCATTTAGTGACCTAAGTTATAACAGCATTGAAAAAGGTGACTTACGACTCTTTTTCACACTTATGATCATTGCAGCATCCCCATGGTCATGTGATCAAAATTCAGACGCTTGGCAACTGACTCCTATTGATGACGGTTACAGTGTCCCGGGGGACATGTGATCCCCTTTTGCAATCTTCTGACAAGCAAAGTCAATGAGGAAGCCAGATTTACTTAACAACTGTGCTACTACAGTAACTTAACAATTGCAGTGATTCACTTAACAATTATGGCAAGGAAGATTGTAAAATGCGGCAAAATTCACTTAACAAATGTCTCACTTAGCAACAGAAAATTTGGACTCAATTGTGATCATAAGTTGAGGACTGCCTGTATTTTTTCTTACTGTTTTATTGTATTTTATACTGCAGTCAGCTATGAGTCTAGATCAGTGATGGCGAACCTTTTCGGCACCACGTGCCAAAAAGGTCGCACAGAAACATTTGTGTGCGCATGCGCGTGCTCGTCGGGGCCGCACTCCGGAAAAGCCGAACTTCCGGGTTTTAGCGCGCATGTGCGCCCGACAATCAGCTGGCCGGCATGCATGCGCACACCGGTTTTCAGCACTGCCGTGCATGCGAAGGGATCGTGCTCCGTAAAAGCTGGACTTCCGGGTTCTGGCACGCATGCGCACCCGACAATGAGCTGGCTGGCATGCATGTGCACACTGGTTTTCGGCAGTGCCGTGTGCGCAAAGGATAACTGATTGTCACGCGCGCATGCCAGAAACCCGGAAGACAAACAGGCAAGGCTGTGCGTGCCGGGCGACATGGCTTTGTGTGCCACTTTGGGCACGCGTGCCATAGGTTTGCCATTACGGGTCTAGATAATATAACCACACACAAATTAAATGATACTATCTGCTCAATTGTGACCAATTCTTGTGATTCTCTGGACTAGCTGTATGCACATTTTCCAATCTTGTACAGCTTCTTTCAGTTTTTTAATGCTCTGACTGGTGTCAGCTTTGATGATTTGTAGCCACTATTTTTTTTGGTGGCCTCATTTCCTTTTACTGTTGACTATTCTGAGCATAACTGCCTTTTCCAATGTGTTTGATCACATTACATGGCTGAAATTTTGTGATTTTGCCTTTCAGTGATAAGTTTTATACACTCTAGCACTTGTTTGCATAGGAGTCTTCTCTGACACTACAACTCAAGCAAGTTGATTTTCCTTCTAATTTTTTCATGGCCCAACTTTTGCTATTCTATGTAGCTATGGGAAAAATGATTGTGCGGACTAATCTACATACAGTATAGTTGCCAGGCTGATGTCCTTGCTTTTCCATACTCAGTGTATTCAAATTAAATAAGTGTCAATTAAATTTCATTAAGATTTATTTTTAGGGACATGTAACATCCTAATATAAATTAAAACTATTGAAAACAGGTTGGGAGAATAATAAATAGAAAAGATAGAAGAAAAACAGGTTAAAGCATTATCTGAACTGGACATGAATAAGAGGAAAACACAGGAAGTAAAGCAGTGCATAAAAACATATTGAGGATTTAAGAAAAAAGGAATTAAAAAGTCTTTGTTTACTTATGTTTTCAGATGTGTGTATGGTTCTGAACAGGAAAAATGCAAAATCTATAAAAAGTAAAGTTTTATACTATTCTACATTAATCTACTGTTTTCTATAATAAAAAGTATAAGTATTATTGAACCACAATGATTCTACTACACATGCTGTTAACCTTTTTTTATCTGGATGCACAACATTTTGCATAGTTCACTTCTACTTATAAAAGCATTTTTACAAAATCTTTTTTTTCTCTTTTCATAAAATTGGTATGAATAAAGATAGTGTGTTTAACCCAACATTCTAAATGTTAACAGAAATATTCAAATAACAAAATGTGATTCACACAATTTAGAGGGAATAGTTTTTAAAAATAATAATAATAAAATATGTAAAATGTTTTTATTTTATTAAAATAAAAAATATTGTAAAATTAAAAAATAAAATAACACAGCAAGTAAATATTGAATTTAAGTGTTGGCAGTGTTTTTTTCATTTCTAAATCACTACCAAGATGGTAAAAGTACTGTTGTTAACTTTATTACACTTTTCTTTTTGACAAAATACTAAAGTTAAAAAACACTCCAACATCACAAAGCATTTAAATATGCAATATTTTACATATAAACATAATTTGTCCACCAATAAAATATTAGACAAGGGAGAAATATCCTAGAAGTTTTGTTGTAAGAATGTCAACATTACAGATACAAGATGAGCCTTCACAAAGATGCATGTTAATAATAATGTCTGCTGCTTTCACTGAAACTGAAGACTTTCCTCAGTCAGTATAATGGAATAAACATTTAATACATCCTATGATCATTTCTAAAAAAATTAGGAGACTGATCCAGGATTCTATATCCAACATTCAATTACTTAAGTGCCTTATAGATAGGACTCAAAAGCTCCTCTTACTCATCTTAGCATCCCTTTCCTGCAGTATATGTTTCAAAATTACATCAACTACAATATATACTTTATTATATTATAAAATAGTCTCTCAGAAATAAAAGGCAGTGCAAAGCACTACTGGAAAAATACAGAAAAGAAAAACAACACCAGAGGAACCACATTACAGTTTTGCACTATAGTTTGTAGAAGAAAGACTAACTATTTCTGCTTTTCTATAGTTTAAACAAAGATGTAATCACTCTAGTACTGCATGTTTGATAGTTGACATAAATTTTTTCCCAAAGAACAACAAACTATTGGACACTTGCTCTTTTATTTTTCGGAATTGCTGAAGGATATTGGAGTAGATTACAACTAATCTGATTGACCATTCTCTTCAAATAGTTGGCTCCCACTGGAACGCTGGACAAAACCACAGAAATTTCCTCATGGCTGAGAACAGAAAATGCATATATACAAACTGATTACGATGTTTCTGATAAACTTTTTCACAGAAATGAAGTATATATCATTACCCAGAGACATTCATCTTTGTTTTACTCACCCAAGATTGCCTGTGCATTTTTGGATAGTGAAAACTATTGGAGATGTTGGATAATTGGCAGATAAAGAGAGTTCAACTTCAAACTTTGCAAGAGGCGTAGAACTGGAGAACAAAAGGCTTACACTACATATGAAAAAAAACATACATAAAGTTAATAATTATGTATTTTACTAACCAAGCAAAATTCCAGTGTCATATGAAATAATTGGGAGAAGCAATCAGATTTAGAATGAAAAATTATGAACATGGATGGATAACTTTATCTTTCACCTAAACCAAATGATATAGTGATAATCTGAACTGGATTCTAAATTAATAATTTGGTATATAATAAAGGTGAATTTGGCCTATTTGCAGTAACTTTATCATGTAAACCAGAGGTGGGCAATTAATTTTCCCAAGGGGCCACATGAGAAACTGGGACTGTTGTGGAAGGCCACTACTGCCCACTCTGCTGCCATCTCCGCTGTGGGCCGGACAGGGATGGCCAAAGCACTGGATATGGCCCAAGGGCTATAAAATGTCCAGGTCTGATGTAGACAATCATGAACATATTCAACTTGTTCCCTCTCACAGACTACTTTACATTGTTTTTTTACTGAATGTTCAAATGGCCAGGTTTCAGATGGTGTATCAGCTATGCCTCTCCTAGAACAGAATGACATGTCTACTTACCATGATTTAATAACATCCTGGATTCATTGATATATAATAATGTGTTATAAATAGGCTACTCTTGAAAAATGTTTGGAAACTTTAGATATGGCCAATGGACTATTAATGTGTTTTTTTAAAAAAAACTTAATTGCTAGTTATTAGGAATCTTTGTTTGCTTCCACTTGATTTCTAGAGACATTTTAAAAAATATGAAATTATAGAGCCATAAATGGTCAGAAACTTAATGAAGTTCCTTAATAAATATACCTTGCAGATATTCTGATATATTATTGTTTTAATTGTGTTTTTATTGTTGCATCCCATTATATCCATCTATAATAATTCAATGAGGTGGTATACAAATTATCATTATCATAAATAACTAAAACTGTTAACAAAAACTCTTATTAGATTTTTTTTTCTCACGGTAAGCCCACATACATAAATTGTGTGAGTATTAAGATCTTCTTTCAACTCTTTACTACTAAAAAACCCCTCTGCCAGATCTGCCTGTTGAATGTGCTTGTTTTTAAGTTGCCTGTCAAATTTTATGTTCATAACTCTTTTTAGCTTTTATTTTGTTTACTATTTATTTTAATCTGGTTCTGGAATCCACTATTTGAATATTTCTCTGTTCTTTTATTTACCGCGTTTTTATGAATTTTGTAAAGTTTATACCATATTGGATAACTGTACATTTTTGTTCCTTATTATGCCCATTGAATTCTATTGACCAAAATTGTTCAACTTTTTTTTTCTACCTTCAGCAAAACGGATTATGGCTCCTGACGATTGCCTGGACAAATCCATCCAGTTTTCTTGGCTGCAATTTCAGAAATGATTTGTCATTGCCTTTGTGAGTGAGAGTGACTGATTTTTACCTGGCTCATTTTGTGCCTAAGGCAGGAACTAGAACTCATAGCCTCTTTGTTTCCAGCCCTGGGCCTTTAATCACTTCCAATCTGCCTCTTGTTCTAAAATGCACCATTGTAAACATTCAGTGTTGTCAGTTAAGCATAAAACTATGGAGTAATTTGGCTGAATTATAACATGTATTTACAAACTGGGAAGAGGTTTTTTTAAAAAATTATTTGTATGCACCAAGCATACAAACAGAAGTAGATTAGACAAGCACTTACTTTGTGTCATTCACTTCAGTCTTCAGCAAGTAAAATTTTCCACCCCATTTGTTCAGAAACTCTATCTCGTCTCCCAAAAGTTGACAGCGATTCACCACGAGAGAGAGATCATGCAGTATCTGGTTGAACAAACAAAATAAAAGTAATCTTGACATCCTAATACACACATAGATTTTCTAGAAAATATGTCTATGGAGATTCTCAGTCATCCAGGTCATGGTTGTCCCAAAGGTGCTTTTTCAAGAGGCAACTGGACTTTCTGGTTTTTCTTTGAAGACGTTTCGCTTCTCATCCAAGAGGCCTGAAGAAGCTTCTTAGACGAGAAGCAAAACGTCTTCAAAGAAAAACCAGAAAGTCCAGTTGCCTATTTAAAAAAGCACCTTTGGGACGTCTAGAAAATATGGTTTGTCAAAATGAACTTTTCATAAAAAAAATTCTGATGATTTTAGTCTTCAGTCTCCTCTCATCATCCTCATCCTCACCGCCAACATCTCCATTATTCGGAATACATGGAAGAAAGTGGTAGAGGTGCAGGGCATTGGGTACTAATAATTGGCTAACCCTGCCTCCCTCCGAACTTATCCTTTTTCAATTCTCCTGACAGCAGTTGTCTCTTGGCAAAACAAGTGGCTGGAACCAACCCATTATGAGTAATATATGGCTCAATATATCGCAGAGAAAGGTATGGCTTTTCTATACCAGGGGTCCCCAACCCCCAGTCCGTAGCCCGGTACCAGTCAGCGGCCTGTTGGGAACTGAGCCGTGGAAGCGGCAGGTTCCATTTGTGCAAGTGGCAGGCGTGTGCGTGAAACCATTCCCTCCCCCACGCCACCACCACGGCTGCCGGTTCACACAGCCGGAAAGGTTGGGGACCTCTGTTCTCTACTAAAAGCACTCTAAAGGCAGCATGTAGAACAATAAAGCAGACAAGAAAAAAATGCATTACTTAGCTTCTTTAAATAACTAAAGGCAATAAGTCAGCTAAGTGTTACTGCTACTAAGACCAAAATAATACTCTAGTCCAGTGATGGCAAACATTTTTTTGCTTGGGTGCCAAAAGGGCGCATGCGTGCGTGATAGCGCGTGCGTGCCCACACCAATAATGCAATGCCCTCCCCCCCGCGCATGCGCACACACACCCTGTCCCCCCCCCGGGCATGCGCGCAGGACTCCCTGGAGCCTCCGGAGCCTGTGGATGGCGAAACACGGCCCAACGGCCCAACCGGAAGTTCGTTTCCGAACCCTTTTGGCACACGAGCAAAAAAAGGTTCGCCATCACAGCACTAGAAGATGGGATAGGTATCAGCCAGGCGCGGGGGGCGGGAGGTCATTTTCGCGTTCCCCAGGCTTTAGGAAAGCCTCCGGAGCCTGTGGATGGCGAAAAACAGACCCAACGGCCCAACCGGAAGTTCGTTTCCGAACTTCCGGTAGGCCCGTTGGGTCCGTTTTTCACCATCCACAGGCTCCAGAGGCTTTCCTGAAGCCTGGGGAACGCGAAAACGACCTCCCCCCGCCCTCCGGAAGGCTGAAAATCAGCTGACCAGAACGCACATGCGCGCTGGAGCTGACATAGGGCAATGCCTCGCGTGCCCTCAGATATGGCTACGCGTGCCACCTGTGGCACATGTGCCATAGGTCCGCCATCACTGCTCTAGTCTAACCCATAGTTACCCATTAGAGTAATATCCAGATTTTTTTCCCAAGAATGTATAAGCTTCACTATATATTTCTAACGTCTTTGTTCATCTCATAAGCGTCATAAACCAATGAAATAATAAATTTGAGGACAGTTTTAAGAGCTTTACTGTCATGCCTGCTTTATTCTACATTAGTGTACGAATTCTAGACTTCCTTATAATTAGTTCCTTACCTGAGAAAGTTGATACACTGTTGAGCATTTCTTTTGCCATGAATTTTGACTGTCAATAAACTGAAAGATAAGCTTATGCACTAGTTTTGCAGTAGGCGCAGCTTTTGTTTCTGCAAAAAACATCAAGTAAAAGTAAAAAAATATTATCAGAAATTATAGTTATATTTAAATCATTTCCTGTTATTTTATTTATTAATCACATTTATATGGCTGCCCATCTCACACAAAGTGACTCCTGGTGGCATATAACAACTGAATAAAATAACAGATAATGTTTTAATCATTAATACTCTATGCACATGTCTCCTTTGTATAGTTTTACCAAGGACCTGTGCATTATCAGTTACTTGTAAAATCTTCCATTTCCCCACAACTTTGACTATTATTTTCCTAATGCAAAGAATATACTGCAGAAGAAATTAAAATTAAAATTAGAAAGCAAAGATTCCTGATATCAGCGTGTTTTTCCTAGTCTCTTCCATTTCAACAATATGTTTCTCATGAAGCTCTGGGTATTCCTTAAGATCATAAAATATTGCAATCTTACCATCCAATAATGTTTCAAAATTCAGACTAACAATCTCCCAGTAGAACTTGTTTTGGAAAGTAGCATCATCTACGAAAAAGCACACACAGTGTGAAGCACATCTTTAAAATGGGGTTACTCCATTTCTAGTAATGTATAGAGTTTCTATTACAAATAGTATGACTTAGGGTGATATGTGAATCAGATTTATTCACTTCTGAATACACTGGATAACCACCTATACATATTTCCAATATTGAGGAATATTTATATGGAGAGGCAACTTGTTATGTCAGCCTCTACCCTAAAGCTGTCCAGTTTAGACACCCCCTGATCATTCAGTATTTACAATCTATCCTTCTAGTGCAAAATGTTCCATTACAATAAAAAACACAATTTCACTAAATAGTGGTACATTATAGCCACCATGAAGAGTTAAATTCAAATAATTTTAAACAGTTTTTATAGAAATGCCATAGAAGGCAGGTAAGAGTTCCTGCTATTTTGCAGCTTACCTAAGGGCCATTTAAATCCCACAGTGAGCTCAATAGAATCATAAAGGAAAGTAAATAATGCCTGGTGATCATTCCATTCCTTTATTACCCACTCAGAGAAGCTGCAAGAAGAAAACATCACACAATCACAGATTGATTAAAGAGAAAATATTAGAAAGGCAAGATATGCACACATATTAATATTTGCTATTAATGCTCTTTCTACTTTTGGAAAGTGAAGTGTTTCTACACTAGGGAGAAAAAAAAGGTAAAAAAAAATAGGTTCCAAGTGGAAGAGGAATCTTCATTCCAGGAAGGAAGCAGAATTCTTTAGTCAAAGTCTTGTGCAGAAGCTCCAAAAGAAACTCAGACTTTCACAGATTAGGAGAGAACTTCTAGCAACATCAGTGTCTCTTTAATTGTAAGATTAAATCAATTAGATTAGTCTAGTGCAGAGGTCTTCAAACTTGGCAACTTTAAGACTCGTGAACTTCAACTCCCAGAAATTCTGGGAGTTGAAGTCCACAAGTCTTAAAATTACAACATTGGACACGCCTGCCATAGGGTTTGGTAAAAAAAAAAAAAAATCAAGATGGAGAAAATGTGATAAAGGAAACTCCCAGAATTCTCCAGCCAGCATAGCTGGCTGGAGAATTCTGGGAGTTGAAGTCCACGAGTCTTAAAGTTGCCAAGTTTGGGGACCCCTGGTCTAGTGGTTCAGGCAGGGGTTAGAAAGCGAGGGATGATGAGTTAAAGGCCCACCTTTGTTATGAAAGCCACCTGGGTGACCTTGGGCCTCTCAGCTCAACCCACCTCACAGGATTGTTGTTGTGGGGAAAAGAGGAAGAGGAAAGTGTGTTGAATATGTTTGCTGCCTTTTGTTATTTGTAAAAATTATAAAGGTGGGATACAAATAAAATAAAAATAACATAAAATAAACTCTGTCAGTTAACTTCAAAACCATGCCGAGACTTGCCTATATACACATCCCCACATAAATACTGAAACAGAGAACTTGGTCTTTTAACTATTATTGGAAAACTCATGAGTTTTATTTTCCTAGACTATTTTATCAACATCAAATAGTTTTTGAGTGAGTAATTACAGTATATTGTCATCCCTCAATGAGAATGAACAGTAGTCATGAAATAATCAAATTAAACTTTAGACAATTCTCTGTCAATTGAGACCATCTTGTGATGACAGTTAAGTTCCCAAAGGGACAGCATATATTGGGACAGTTCTAATTAGAGGATGAATGGCATTACAAGAAAATCCTCTTTAATTTACTTACTTGTATTTCTCTGTAAGTTCTTGGCAACTTCTTACATCTCTTTGAAGCTGGTTGATTTCAGAAATTATCTGTTGTTTTTTATCACTAAGATGTGATTGGTCTCTGCAAAAATGCAACATGTGAATAAAATAGTGGTGTTGAAAGCTGACATATTTTATAGGTTGCAAATATGGGGTATTTTGGAGTTATATATTACCTTTGAAGATTATCTTCTTGGGATTTGTAATTTTCTAGTTCTAAAATTAAAGAAAAATACTTTTAAAATCTGGCAATAGAATACAAATAAAGCTATTTATTCTAATTAAACACACCCAGTCCCAAATAATTCTATTTTTCCTTCCAAGATAAAATTATTGGAACTTCCACACAGCTGTAATTTCCATTCCATTCTCCAATCCCTCAAAAGCAGGTAATATGCAATTGTGTTCATGCCTGCCAATTTTGTGCAATACTAAGAACAAGTGTCCCATCCTAAGCAGCTCCAGGACTTGGAAAGAAAAAAGTTATTTCACTTTCCCCACTCCAAGGGACACAACATAAGTAAAATAGCTTGCCTATCCTTACTTCACATTGTATGAGTTTATCTGGTCATCTGCAAAAAATATTCTGAGTGATTATTAAAGGGTGGGCAGGGGGAGCAAATCCTGAAAGATCTGCTAGGATAACTTAACTTCAGAAGACAATGTGAAATGACAGTTCTTGCAAATAGGAAATAGACCATCCACAAACTCAACAGAGCTGCAACATTTCAAAGGAAGTATTAATTTTGCTATATTTAAATACAATGCAGCTAAGTCAGAAATAAATTAGTTCAACCTGGTGCGGTGGAAAGGGTACCCCTCTACAGAGGCCTCCTGGGTGGCAGAGAAGGACATGCGGGCCGCCCGACTACTCCGAAAGTTCCACAAAACCTATCCCCACAAACCAGGGGGGAAGGATGGAATCCAGGCATCCATGACAAGCGACCACGACTAATATATATGTGCTTACTGTCTTCCAGGTGTGGCCCTGGTAGGGGGAGCCGCCTGTCAAGGCCCTACTCGTTTGCCATACCTGTGGGGGAGGGGGAATTGGAGAGCGAGGCGGCAGGAACAGCCGAGCGGCACCTTGCCGGGCGGTGGCTCGGACAGTAACAAGGTTTACAGCTGGGACGGCTTTGGCCTCTACCGGGTGCAGCATGTTTCGGCAGCAATGGCGGTAATACCGCATTGCACAGCTGACCGGCGGCCTCCCGGAACCCAGCTGGCCGGCGCCGGATGCAATGGCGTAACGGAGCAGCAGCGGGCTACGGGCCAGGGGACGGACCGGGGCACCGGATGATGGGAGATGACTGCTGTAAAGGAACTGGATGCTGATGCCGGATGGTGGTTGAGTGAATGGGGCTGAGGGGGTGTGGTCCCGCCTACAAAAAGCGCTGGGAGGTGGTAGCTCCCAGCGCTGACTTTACAACGGACTGCTATTATTACATACTCAATTTGTGCCAGGGCTCCGGCCTGAATAAACCCTAATTTTACGGTTCTAGAGCGTGTTTGCTTCTATGTTAACCAGGCTTGGGGATTTGGACAGTTAAGAGTAAGAGAGGTAAACTCTGGCTAACAATGCATATTGTGCTAGCAAACGGGTATCAGTAGATTTCATGTACTTCAAATATTCTCTATATAAACTCTATGTAGGAATGTCATCACAGTTTACTTTATCAGGTTTATATGATTCCAATAATCAAGAGATTCTGCATGGTTTACACTTTCACCATAATGTAGACTAGATTAAAACAGCAAAAATAATCAAACAATAATTCCATCTAAAATATTTCTGTTAAGAAATTATAAAAGCCATATAATCACACAGGAGGAATACTATTAAAATAATATAATCTTTATTTTTAAGTAGTAATGGAGCCCAATGTTCTTGTTCACCTGAAATGTTTTTGTAAAAGAACACTATTAAAAATGTCACCCTCATCTATTGAAAATTAATTCAGAATCTTTTATCTCATTTAACAAAAAAAACCTACTTACCTCTCTCAATATGTTTTACTTTGGTCTCATCTTCCTCCGTGGCATAATTGGCAACCAACTCAGAAACATCCAGTGTAGCAGTTTCTAAAAATCAGGTAATGTTTAACAAAGTCATGTATCCAAACTATAACATACATTACCAAACAGTTTAGTAGAAAATGCATTTTTAAAATTAATACACTTCCAATTTTGAAGTTTATACCCCAGAAATTGAGTAGTTTAGTAACTAAACAAAAATGCTAAAATGCTTCTGGTAAGTATAAATGATAGATACAGCTTTTATTTTTACTATATTGCACCTACAGTTTGATATAATTCCAATTAAAAAAAGCAAGACTTCCAACTAGTGATCATATTGCATTGGTTTCAGGAGGACTGATGTACACTTATATCACTGCAACACAGAAACTAATTTTAGTAAACAATGGTTTACAATCCATCAAAAACTTAATGTTTGTGCATTCCATCTTAAAAAGAAGAAGGCCAGATGCAGGCTTAATATTATTTGGGATGGAGTGAGTCTGGTACATTGTGAGATGCTATGTCCGTGATAGCTAACCTATGGCACGTATGCCACAGGTGGCACACGGAGCCATATTGGAGGGCATACGAGGCGTTGCCCTAGGTCAGCTCCAGCGCACATGTGCGCGCTGGCCAGCTGATTTTCGGCCTTTTTTTCAGCCGTTTTCGCTCTCCCTAGGCTTCAGGAAAGCCTCCTGAAGCCTGGGGATGGCGAAAAACGGCCAAACGGGCCAAACGGAAGTTCGGAAACGAACTTCCGGTTGGGCCGTTTTCGTTCTCCCTGGGCTTCAGGAAAGCCTCCTGAAGCCTGGGGACGGCGAAAAACGGCCAAACGGCCCAACCGGAAGTTCGGAAACGAACTTCCGGTTGGGCTGTTTTCGCTCTCCCTGGGCTTCAGGGAAGCCTCCAGAAGCCCGGGGACAGCGAAAAACGGCCCAACCGGAAGTTCATTTTTCGCCGTCCGCAGGCTTCAGGAGTCTGTTGTGAGGTCTGTGCGCATGCGCGGGGGAGGGGTTGCGCACGCATGCGTGGAGCAGGGTGGTTGTGTGTATGTGCGGGGGGCATGGGTGTGGTCTAGCGCACGCGCACACACCCTTTTGGCACGTGAACCAAAAAAGGTTCGCCATCACTGTGCTATGTTATCGTGGTGTTACACTGGATCAAAAACTAACCTTTAAAAGACATTGTTGCAATTTAAAGCAAAAGAACGCTACTCACAATAATCTCTTTAGAAAGTTAGCTAGAACTACTTAGAGTGCCCACTCTACTACTCTGCAAATGACTGCCCTTGCGTTATGTTGTTTGTCAAGAGAAACTGCCCTGTCTGAGGCTACTCTGTGCACGCTACACAGATAGATAGGGAGCCTAGCGATATGTGTTGCATAGTTACTGGATGTTTGAGCCCCACCCATCTTGATAAACTATGTATCTTGGGGGGGAACAGCCCCACTGGGTGTAAGAAGGAGTGTGGCACGAGACCTGGAATATGGAAAGGTGTTATGTGATCTGGCACAGCCATTATTTGGCCAAATACCCCCTATAAAAAGATTGAAATCAAGGAGGTTTTTTAGACAGAAATCGTTACTACACCTCAAACAGAAAGATTAAAAAGATGGAAATCTCAAGTAAAACATCTTCATAATTGGATAGAACCGCTTGAGTTGAGCTGCCTGGAGATGTGGAGGAGGAGTGGACGGTCTGGAGGTGTTTAAACAGACTGTGCATTGGTTTGGCTAGAACTAAAGATTACATGAGAAAATGGGAGTTTCTCCCTGAGGATGAGGATATTCACTGCAAATGTGGCACTATTCAGACAAGTATCCATCTTTTACTGTGCCCTCTGGGACCAACTTGCACACAGAATGACTTGCTGGTCAGAAATATCTCTGTCATTAACGTGGCCAGGTTTTGGGCTAGAACTACCGGTATATACATCCATATATTATTAAAGTTTTTAAATATTAAATTAATAATTTCCCCTTTTCTAGTTCCTGCATTTCTGACACCAGATGAGAAACTAATTTCACAAGAAGTTCCATTTATAAATAAGGTAGTTTACCTATCATTAATAATATTCAGAGAAGCCAAAGATGATATCATCAAAATGTTCATTTTGCAGATCAGCATCTAGCTGCATACAGTATATCCTTTTCTTGAATTCCTTTATCTTTTAAAAACAATATCAGTTCGACGAATTATTTAAAAAATCACATTGTAGTGTCTTTCTGTCGGTCAGTGTATCTACCTACCTACCAACCATATCAGCATCATGAGACACTGTGAAAATTAATCAGCATATCAGAACACAGATTAAATAAACTGAGGTCATGATTTTTTAATTTCCTCATTATTATCTGTCATAGAATGTGCAAATTTAGTAAAATAATTTATTTAAACTAAGTGCTGCACCTGTGGATAATCTGTGTAGCATATCAATGATAAAGTGATCATAAACTCAGAAACAGTATTTTTGTCATACTTAATTTTAAGTATCCAATACAAACAGGGGTGAGATTAAAACATCAACTTTATAAGGAATCAAAGTCCTTCAAAATCTATTGTTATTCTTCTTCCCACTCGTTTGTTCACTCTGTTTGGGGTTGAACAAACAGTATGTCTAAATTGCCCAGTTTTGAATCAGCTAAATATAATTTTATAGAGCCATGATTCTTTTGTCTTCTCTATTTGATAAAGAAAATATAAACAAAGGCTAGGACATAAACATTATGGAAACCATACATTGTACCAAATTCTTGTAATTTTTATTGTAATAGAAGTTTGCTATAAATTTAGGAAAGCAAGCAACTTATACTAACTCAAGAAGACTGAATTGTCTAAATTTTTTTAAAGTTGTACCTTTCTCCAGAGCAAAAAGACAGCTATCCATTTCTTTCAGAAGTTCATCCATTTTAGCTAATCTTGATTGTAGTTTTTCACATTGCAGCTTATATAATAAAGAACATACTTTTTATTTGTAATGTAATATTTATATTATAGTAAATCTAAAATTAATATTGATTAATGCCATCTAATAACGTTTGTTTGCTAATGCCAAAATAAAAAAATGTAATCATATTCAAATATTACGTAAAGTGTTGGGTGATATATCAAGCAAAGGACAGAACTGACACACATACAGTACGTATTTAATGGCTGCATAATCAGGGTCTCCAGTCTATTCATCATATGCAAAATGAAAATGGTAATCTCCATCGTGGAATATGCTTCTTACTGACATATTAAAAATTAAGAAAACAAAGGATTTGCTACACTTTTTGTTACATTATTTATAGGAGAAGATTAAAATGAGTTTTGTACTATTATGGGAAGAGAAAAACTAACAATGAACAATGCTAGTGACAATGTAAGTAATTGTAGTAGGCCATCCACATTATATTATTGCAAGTTTAAATTTAGATGGAAATTGTATCGTGCAATTCATCTACATGAATTGTGCATTTCTATTTTATTGTTTGTTAAAGATATTTAAATAGTAATAATTCCAATTAGGGAGTATTGAGCTACATTACGTATTATTTGCAAGTAAATTATTTGCAAGGTAATTTGAATTCAAATCCCTGTTCAGATATAAATTTCATCTTGGAATAGTCAACAACTCGGATTATACAGAATGTTAAGCCACAATGTACTTTGCTTGTTTTTCTAGGAATAAGCTATTACATTTCAGACTACCTTATAAAATTGCATTGTAAAGGAAAAAAGATAGCTTATAAGGAGAGCAAAAATACAAAAATAGAATTCTTAATAATTAAAATTTTCAACAGTTATATCACATTGGTTATATAAAAATAATTTACCTTTGCATCGTGCACCAATTTCACATATAATTTTGTTTTTCCTTTGTGAGCAAGAACTTTACTTTTCTTGGTGAAACAGGATTTCATTTTGTTCAGCTCAGCTCCAAAACCTCTCAGCTGCAATGAAATTAAACTTTTCTTAGCTTAGCTGATAATTCATCAGCAGCATGCCACATTCACAATGGATTGAATTCAAATGTTGGCCACATCAAACAGCTATCAGAAACAATTTTTCTTATCCACCTCTTATCCAAAACACTTGTTTTGAATTCCCAAATGTAGTATTAAATGAATTGGTGGAATCTGAATTAACTTTATCATATAGACGATTTGGAAACAAGAGGTCCATCACAAGCTTCTGTTCAATTTCTAAGGATACCCCCAGCCTCATTTCAATCAATCAATCAATCAATCAATCAGAATAGAGCTGGTAGGGACCTTGGAGGTCTTCTAGTCCAACACCCTCCTCAAGCAGGAGACTCTACACAATTTGAGACAAGTGGCTATCCAGTCTCTTCTTAAAAACTTCAAAAATCCAAAACTTCTGAAGGCAAGCTGTTCCACTGGTTAATTCTCACTGATTAGTTTCCATCCATTGTTTCTTGTCTTGCCTTCTGATGCTTTGGAAAATAGGTTGACCCCCTCTTCTTTATGACAGCCTCTCAAATACTGAAATATTGCTATCATGTTACCTATCACTTCAACATCTCTATCCTATTTAACAAAATCTCCTTAGTAGTGTTTTTCTGGAAGATCTTTGTGGAATTGATAAAAACATCTGCTTCTACAAGACCTATTAAGAGCATCCAAATTTCTGGTCTGTTGAATAATGAAAGTAAAGTAAATGTCTTAAAATGTCTAATATCTTTGAAAAAAGAATTCATTTTAGTATTTACAAAGCATTATACCACTCCTCCTAAAAAGAGGTCTGAGAATAGTACAGTTTGGTATAGATTCTTTCAAAGGCTTTCAGTAATTAATTATACTGAATTGGGCACTATATTCACATTATTCTTCAGCTGGCTATTGCCCTGATGTTCCCCTTCTACTTCCCCTCCTTTACTAATTTTACTTAGTCGTCTACTTCAATAATTTAAAATTTATACTCCCAGAGAGAGTAAAAGAGCCTCATCTTTTTAGTTCTCCAACAAGCTTACTGAAAATAAAATGTCTTGACACATTTTAAATTTTTATTTAAAGTTATAAAATCTAAAAGAATAGCCCATTATCAAGTAAGAATGAGCATGTAGTAACTATCTGTACATAATATTTTTCTTATATCTTTCTATTTATATACAGTTTTCATTTATATAAAACTATTTTTAAAGTGAGCATATATAAGCAATTTCTATACAAAGTGCCATTGAAAAATAACCAAATATTCATAAATTAAGATAAGTTATTGACATATCCCAACAATTACAATTAAGCAGAATAAGTCAGTTGTCTATACCTCTTCCTTTGAACAAGTTTTCATTACTTCCCAAAAACTTTTATTCATATTCATCAGAAGTTTATCTTGGTCAGCTGCATGAAGTTTTAATCTGAAATACAAACAAACAAACATCTGTGCTAGTCTGCTGATAGAAAGCAGAAATAACTTGTCTGGGATCCAGTAAAACAAAGGGTGGCTATATCAGCTTTTCCTGTAAGATTTTCAGGGATTTTTAAAGAAAGGTTTCAGATACCCTAATATAAACAGCTTGAAAGAGTTGTTGGGGGCTCTTCTCTATTTAATTATACACATAGAGCTTTCTAATGCTTCCAAGAAATGCCTATGTTGTTCAACTTTGGGAATATCTATTAACTAATAGCCTATTTAATCTACAACTTATTTGGATCTCTCAACTTTGTGTCACAGAGATGTGCTGGATTGCACTCATAATGTTTAATGATACTTAACCTCTATTTTCACTCACTTCTGCTTTGCCTACATGTCTAAACACACAAAAAAACTGTAGAACTATTCACAGAACAGAACCAGGATGATTATTAATAGACATATTACATCACTGACTACTCTTGTAGTCAGCTCTAATTTTGAGGATTTCTACAAAGGCCTCTTTACTGGACGTCTACTATACAGCAAGAAAGCAGGCTTTTCGGAGGGCAGCACATTTGTGATTATGGGATATTTCTTTTTTTTAAAAAAAAAATACATGTCCAGTATCTGCATTACAATTGTTCAATTTTTCTCAGGGATTTTGTCTAATGCCAGAGCATGCTGCATAGCGATCAATACATAGGCAGTAAGTAATTTACAGTTCAAATTTGCTCTCCTTCTACCCTCGCTTTGGTAACATTATTAGAAGTTTTCCCTAAGCACAACTATGGGATAAAAAAAGCTAAATATACAGGTAGTCCTCAAATAACCATTTGTTTAGTGACCGTTCAAAGTTATAATGGCACTGAAAAAAGTTTTTCACACTTAGACCATTGCAGTATCCCCATGATCACGTGGTCAAAATTCAGTCGCTGGGCAACTGGCATGTATTTATGACCGTTGCATTGGCCCGGGGTCATGTGATCAACTTTTGTGACCTTCTGACAAGCAAAGTCAATGGAGAAGCTAGATTCACTTAACAACTGTGTTACTGACTTAACAACTGCAGTGATTAGCTTAACAACTGTGGCAAGAAATGTTGTACAATGGAGCAAAACTCACTTAACTGTTTTGCTTAGTAACAAAAGGGGGCCACCTGTAGAGAAGAAATCGTCTTTCTGAATGCAGAAACCCCCAGAATCTTCATAATAGAGATGTTATTCTATGCACCAAATATTCCATACACAGAAAAAGAGAGTTTTGTGGTCTATGTCCAAAGTGAGACATGTGTTTTGGGCACTTCTGTAAACAGACAGAATAGAGGGTTGTTTTGTTCTGGATTTGGACTGAAATACATATGTTCCAGAAAAAAAAAAAAAGAATAGAGGGTTGTTTTGTTTTGGATTTGGACTGAAAAAAAAATGTGCAAGAAAAAAAAAAAAAAAAAAAGCCAAAACCAAAGCATTTCCTTGGTGATATATGTGGACATCAGTGGCAGCAGCTGAAGAGAAGCAGGAATCTAGGGGTCTGGAAGCCTGTTCTTACTGCTTAAATCACTGAATTAAGGAACAGGTAATCCTTGACTTACAACCATTTATTTAATGATGGTTTGACGTTACAACGGCTTTGGAAAAAGTGACTTATGATCTGTCCTCAAAGTTATGACCATCGCACCACCCCTGTGGTCACATGATCACAATTTGGATGCTGAGCAACTGGGTCACATTTATGATGATTGCATCATCTTGCAGCCACATGATCGCAATTTGCAAACTTCCCAATCAGCTTCTGAAAAAGCAAAGTCAGTTGGGAAAGCTGAATTCGCTGGAGGACCATGTGATTTATTTAATGACCACATGATTTGCTAAATGACTGCGGTAAAGATGGTTGTAATATCAGGTTTGGTCATGTGATGACTCGCTTAATGACCGCATTGCTTAGTGACTAAAATTCGGTTCCAAGTTGTGATTGTAAGTCAAGGATTACCTGTGCTTGTTTAATATATTGGCTGTAAAAGCAACACCTGTAAAAAAAAAGGCAGAAGTAGTAGAGAAGACAAAGTTGCTAGAAAAATCAGTGTTCAAGCAGGTCAGTGTTCAAGCACTGTGAGGAAGTGGGGAAGGTAAACTGGTACAGGTGCCAAGAAAAAAAGCAGGAGGGGACAGAGGGAGTGACATGCATCATCCTTGCAGTATTCATCTCATCAAATCGGCCAGGATCCCTTTGGATATTGTTTTAGCTATAAACTGCAAAAATCAAAACATTCCAGGCTTTGAATGGTCAATCAAAAATGAATAGAAGTAGAACTTCATTTGTGTCCAGAACAAAACAGTCTCCATTTAAGCTACAGCTCTACTTTGTAATCTTTTTTATAAGAGTTAGTATTTCTGAAAGAATTACAATGCACACATTAAAGTGATCAACTGATATCAGTAATATTGCAATTCATATCAAGTTTCAAGTAGTAGATGTTAATACAAATAATGTCTGAAGAAAAATTGGAAGTATCTTACTCTTCTATTATCGTGTGAAGAGTTTGACAATCTTCCTTATAAACCTGTAATTTGGGATGATAGATGCAGTGGCTGAGAATCTCATCTTCTGGGATATATGATGGGTTGACTGTGTGCTATAGAGAAAACAAAACATATGTAGTTTCTTAAGAAGGAGTCTAATTAGAATTAGAATGTTCCTGTTTAGAATTGAGAAAACCAATATGCTCAAAATTGAACTGGAAGCAATACTAATTGCTTCTTTCTTGGTTCAGCAATTCCAGAAGCCAAATTTGCATAAAACTAAATTAAACTTTGGCTGAACTGAATGTTACAAAAGATGTTTATAATGGCTGGATGAGACCTATAAAGTACAATATGCATATTGATGAATCTTAAATAATCTCTAATATAAAGCCCTAGGCTTGTTTCAGTAGTAAAATCAAATCCTTACTCATATCGCAACATAGTTGCTAGGACCTTTTACACATACACACCTTGACCGGAAGGTGACTCTGGCGAGGCATTTGTATTAAAACATGGACTTGGAGAAGTGTGAAAAATTCACGAACTGTGATAGTACCTTCCAGCAATTTCTAAAATGGAAACGTTTAAGCATAAACATTAGTTTGGAGTTGAAATCAAATGTCTCAAAAAAATTGTTATTATATTTTTAATATACCCATTAAGCTATAACCAAAATTTAAGAAAAAAAATTAATTTAGTGTATAAAAGCATTATCTAAGATAATGGGTCAACAGACACAATTTCAGCAAAACAGGAAAAACAAAATCTAGCTAATTAAACATTATGAGAAACCTGCTAGATTTCAAGACCATTTATTATGTATCAATATATGTTTTGAAAGAGAAAGGTATAATTTAATATATACCTCTTGCAAATTTTGTTCGCAAATACTGTCCATGAGAAGCTGAGTCTCCAGTTCACTGTTTTGTTGAACTAGAAGGGGAAAAAAATAGGTGAGAGATGTGAGGAAAAAAATCCACATAAAGATATATCAGTAACAATCAGCATCACTTTACAGCCTAAATGATTTTAATTTTTACTTTATTTGGCACAAAGTTCTGATTTTTTCTTATTTAATATTCTGATAATGTTTGAGATAAATGAGAAGAAACACCTTATTTGTAGGGTTTATGATATTAATAATATAGTGAGAGTGAAGAAATAATTCTACAAGTATTTAAATTTAAAGTCATCTAGTTACTCACCCTATGTTTCTAAAAAACACAACTGCCAACTTATGGCAGTGATGGTAAACATTTTTTTAATCTCCAGTTTGCACTCTTTTTTGTATCCTGCCTAGAGACCATAGTGGGCATGGCCAGTGATGTCATGACATCCACAGAGCAGGCAGAACCAACCAACCAACCAACCAACCAACCAACCAACCAACCAACCAACCAACCAACCAACCTTCCCAGTTTTAAAAATAAAAACAACCCTTAAGCCTTTTCAGTTCTCTTCTTAAATTCCTCGAAACTTGGTCTCAATAATTCAGCCCCACCCACATAAGGAAGCCCAATAATTAGTTTGTCCACCCAGATTCATGGAAACAGAGGGACTGTTATTATATTATCGAAAATATAATATAGATAGAAAATCCACAGATTTGCTAGAGAGAATGTGCTTTGGGTTCAAGTTAAGACAACTTTTAAAATGTTAACAATATCCGTCTTCCATTCTCTTCCCCCACTTTCTGACTGTCTGTGTCTATCCTCACTATTGGTATCTCCAATAAAGATCCCTTGAAAAATCATGAGCCACAAACACTTCCCTTGTTCCCCTGCTAGGCTCCAATTTAAAAAAAAAATAGTTTATTACCTGCAGCTCTTTATTTGGAACTGTATCTATTTGGGAGGTATGGAGTATCCGATATGGTAATCAATATTCTGAAACTGGCATGACAAGTACAGCAGTAATTTTATGAATGAGCAGGACCACAGCACAGGAGCTACTTTGCAGCAAAATTCCACATATAGAGGAATTGTGTATAGAGCCTAAAGATTTGTTACTCCTAACAAGAACCATCTTTAGAGTGAACTACTTCTGAATAATATGAGCAATTCTAGTAGATAAGCTGCCTCTGAAATAAGGCCAAATACCTTCTGCCAACTGAAGGAGAAACTTCCATGGCATATACAATACTGCAAAATGCCTCTACAGTATTTCAGTCTCTGTTATTCAAGTCATTAGTTTGAAAGAAATCTTACTATTGCAACTTGTATCAACCTTAAATGAATCAAAAAGGTTGTTCTTGCTGCTTTGTTTCTTTTCCCGTTTTGTGGCCACCACTTCTGGAATATGTTTATTTTCATCAGTTTCTGTGTTGTTATGTGGTACCTCTGTGCTATGAAGGATCTAAAATTAAAAGTGTCATTATTCATAAAATATCAAATCACAAGAAAATATTACAAATATTTTACAGGTTATACATCTTTAGTTTAAAATTATATGTCTTTTTTCAGTTATATAACCTATTCATTATCACCATTTTTGTTAGAGTATTTTTATTCTCAAGGCACAGGTGCCAGCATTATAACTGAAATAATCTGTTTTCCAATATTACCTAGCTAATTTGTAGGTACTATTGATCTTTAAAATAAAATCCTATTGCTGGGTAATTTTTTTTTAACCCACAGATTTGCAAGAACCTATCAAAATAGTAAACTTTTACCAACCTGCTTTTGTTCTGCGATATCATTCCAGTCCATATCTTTCTTGAACCTTTTTTCTCCTTGAATGTCCTCATTTTCTTGATTTATAGGTCTCTTTAATTTTTGATTAGTTTCAAACATTTCATTATTAACAATCATTTTTTCATGTATCTCGTCAGGACATTTTCCTGGCACTTCATGACATAAAGATTCATTAGAATCCATTTCCTCTGCATATGAAGGAAGCAGTTCTTCATCTATGTAAAAAGGACACAATTTCTGGGTTATTTTGTCTGAGGAACTCTTTGTAAGTAAAGAGACTTCAGAATCTTGAATTTCTGACTTTTTATCCAATTTGGCAGCAGGAGTGTCTATGCTGGAAAGTGCAGGTTTTCTTTTATTTGGTAATTTAGGTGGGAAGATAGCCAAGGGCATTATTCTTATTTTACTCTTATCTGTATTTAAAGGTACATTAAGAGGAATACCCTCAGTAGAACTTGTATTTATCCCTGCTTTAGAAGCCATTGCATTGGATTCAATTCTTCTGTCTTCTTTCAACTTTAAGGCACAATCTGGCTTCATTATCAGCTTGGGCAATTCTTCACTAAGACTGGACTCGGCATCACAAGAGAACAGAACAAGTTTTGGTTTCTTCTCAGCATCTTGTAACTTTGGACAACTGCTGACAACACTAGATCCTTTATTTAAAATGACTGGCTCCTCCACTGGAAGTATATTTATGGGACTGGATTTCAAATCATTATGTTGATCTTTTGAAAAGCTTCCCCATTCAGGTTTCTTTCTGATTTTGTCACTGTATGGAAGAACATCCATTGCTTTTATAGTAATATCATCTAATTGTTTTGACTGAAATAATTTTTTATGGTCTTTTTCCATTTTGCTTTCATCTAATAGGTTTTTCTCTCTGTTTAAACCAAGGGCAATTTCATCAGATAGGGTTGGCACTAGAGAGGACTTTCTGATAGGAAATATCAATTTGTTCTCTTTATTTGAATCTACATTTGATATAGTTTCCTTCATATGATTATTAATTTTAGCTGTGCAAGACTCTAGTTGTCTCTCTTTAATATTCAAAATGTTCTGCTGCACTTGGACGATGGACTTTTCAGATGTAGTTTTGTCAATATTTAATTTCTTTTCACAATCAACTATTGAAGCAGAGCATTCCACGTTAGATATAGCAAGGGAATGTAACTCACATTCCTTTCTGTCACTCATAAACATCCTTTCAATTCCTGTTGTGTAGTTGCTAGTTACCTCCATGTTCTCATCATCTGAAAAGGCAACTGTTTTTTCTTTTGACATTCTGGAAGTGCTTGGTATTTGTTTTTCAGCAGACAGCACGTAGCAATTATGTTCCTTGTTGGTAACTGTGTGTTTTTTTATAAATTCCAGATCATTTGTCTTTTCGTGATTCTGTTCCATATTTTTTTCTAGCATCTCTTCCTTAAATTCCTGCAGATTCCCACAACTTATAGTATCAGAGTGCAAACTAGTAGCTTTTGTGCCATCCTGATAAGATGTGAATGCATTAGTTTCATTGAAAGGAAAAAGTTGCTTAGTTTGGCTAGCAACCTGGCAATAGTCAATTGTTTTATCAAACAATACTGCATGCGTATTAGTGTTTAGTGGCTCATTAGCTGTTTGATTTGAAGAGAACTCCCATTCAGCATTCTTTTCTGGTTCAGTCTTATTCTTATGAAAATTTTCTTCAGGATTTTTGGCAACTGTAGGAAATCCTGAAGTATCCATATTATTCTGAACAGATATTTGCAGAATCTTTTCATTATGGAAAACATCATCATGGTTAACTAACACCATGTGGCTTTTTGTAATCTCCATTTCATTATGTTGTTGGGCAAAAACACTATTAACTAGGTCTACTGAAATAGACTCACAATTTAAATTTCTTTTCTGTCGCAAAGGTTTTAGACTATTTTTGAAAATTTCAGCTGGTAAAGATTTTGTTATTTCCATATCATGATTGCTCCTAATCATGGTGTTTTCTGCAGGAACAAAACTTGAAGATTTACTTATTGTTTCATAATTATTATGTACAGACAAACTGGTTTCATTTGCGGGATCTAAAAACAATTTCTGAGGGGCCATCTTAGCATGCTGGATATCATAGTTGACTGCTACCGTATGACTTCTTGTCATTTCCATCTCATTTCCATCCAGCAAACACAGATCAGTTCCTTCCGTGGCTGATTTTACTAGAATCCCTTTGCCATTTTCTTTATTTTTTAACTGCAAAGTCTCAAAGCCAGTATCTTTGACAGATGTCATACTTATCGGTTTAGTGATTTCCATGTCATTATTATGCAGAAACATTAGAGTTTTATCTGCAGGAGCAAAAGACATGCTTTTATTTACTGCCATATTATTTGATATATTAATGTTGATATTCTCTTCAGAAGATGAAGTTTGTTCTTGAGGAGCTCTTTCTACTGCCTCTGTAAGGTTCTTCCTAAATTCTAGTTTACTGTTTGCATTTAAAGGAAATGCAACAGACTCATCACTATCTGACTCAATTGTTTTCCTTCCAGTTCCTGCATTCTGCTTTGGCACATTAAGGAAGTTAGATATACTTCTAAGAGTTTCACTTGCCACAGGATTAGTTATTTCCACATCATCCTTTAATGTAGATAGGATAGTTTTATTTGAAGATACAATTGATAGAACAGGCCTATCTTCTGCAAAAGTGACAGCATCATGATTTAATGCAACTGTGTAGCTTCTGGTAATGTCCATTTCATTCCCGTCATTGAGGGAAAACACAATAGTCCTATCTTTGGTTGGCCTAGTTCTACCAGATTTATTTTGCTTTTGCATAATCTGGGAACCAGAATTTTCAACATGCTGACTTATTATACATGTTATAGGTTTAGTTTCATCCATATCATTATATATATTAATAGTTTTGTCTACAGATTCTAAGGGAAACACTTCAGTGGTTCTATCATGCTGCAGCATGTTGTAATTTACCGTACAGCTCTTGGTAATCTCCATTTCATTGTCTTCACTCAATGGCAATGTCATAAACTTATCAGAATCTGAATCTGTTATGCTTTTCCTACTAGCATCTGTCAACTGCTGTGGTATACCCCGGAATGCAACAGGCTTCAGAGAATTATGTCTTAAGGATCCTACAGCTTTACTTATTTCCATATTCTCACTGGGAGCGAAGGTATTTTCATGTTCAGGTATTAAAGATACGGCATTATTTGAAAGCCCAATTGTTCTACTAATTGTACTATCTCCTATTGCTGAATTAGTCCATTTAGTGATACCACTAGTAGTATATGGCATTAATGGAGTCTCTACCTGCTTTTTAAAACTTTTGGAAACTTGACTTGTATTTAAGTTTATGTTTCTTGCAGAGCTAAGATTTACTCTTTGATTTAAAAGCTCCATGTTACCATGATCATTTTGCTGATCTGCAGTAGTCAATTTACTGACTAAGTTAGAATGGTGCATACTGTTTAGATAAGAATTCATGGAAACATGGTTTTTTGTAATGTCCATATCAATCTCTCTAAAATTAGTTCCGTCCATTAGCTCGAAAACATCATTTCTCTGTTTTTGAACTAAGCCATGAACAGGGCTATCTGTTCCTTTAGAATGTATTTCCCAGATTAAACCTGTACAATTCTTGGTCATTTCCATATCTTCAGAGAAATTAGTTTTATCACCATGGAGAATAGGCACAGAAGTGACAGAAGGTCCTGTAATAGTTCCAAAACTGGTTTGTGAAGGTAAGATGTCCCTGTTAGTTATCTTGACAGCAGAATTATGGTTAATATTTGCTTCCTTGTTATTTACATTTATTTCACTGGGAGGCATATTTGTGTTTTGCTGAATACCAAGCTGATAATTTGAAGTCCTTAGAGTATAGCTAACTGTGCTATGAGTAACTGATTTCTCCTTTCCAAGATTCTGTTGTTGATTTATCATGCTACTTGCGCTAGTTCCAGACGGCAAAAGTCTTTCTGTATTGGCAGTAATTACATCCATACTTTCAGCACATCCTAATTGCTTTGAAGCAGAAAGAATGGCTTTTTCAATAGATAGAGCAGAGGTTTCACCGTGTTGCCTAATATCAAGTCCTCCAAAGACAGTAGTCATGTTGCAATTTTCTGTTTGCAAATGAGAACATGCATTTTGTTTGGAAGAATAAGTACTTCTTTCTGAAGCTGCTGCATCTGAAGGGATAATCTCATCACAGGGTGCTGAAAACAATTTAGTGGACCTTAAACTTTCCAAAAAGTCTCCTAAATTAATTTTGTGTGTCTTTTCAGTATTTGTCTTCTGCTGAGATAAATTGCTCTCATTCATTTGTACAGAGCTATATGAGAAGCAGGTCTCAGTAACTTGTGAAGCTTTTTTTCCAGGTTTTAGCTCAGACAAAAATGATTCAAAATTTATTTTCTTGGGTTTGTCAGTTTCTTGACAGACTTTGGTGTCATGGGTAATCAGGATTGTGTGACCAGATGTCATATCCATTTCATTTTGTTCTGAAAAAATCAGTGTTCTATCCACGATGTTCAACTCTTGGCTAGGGTTGGCATCAAGACACTATAAAAAAGAAAGCGCTGACATTTTAACTATTACTTATATTTAAGCTATGTTTTACAAACCTATGTTATACTGAAAACCAAAGCTCAGTCCTTTCTATAAATAAATTAAAATACACTACTTATTTTAAATTCATCTTTTGAATTTCATAAAAATGGGAATGGTAATAATAATTCTGGGCTCAAATGTGATTGCATTAAACAGAAAACTGTTACAAAAAAGAAAGAATCCTGAATTTTGAAACTAAGCAATTTTTATCTGCAATAAAGGAAGATAAGAGAGGCATTTCCAGAATAGTTCAGATCAATTACATATATTTAATGTACAGATTATACCTCAGGTTTCAAAGAAAAGAAAGTTTTAATAAGTACTCAGGGCATCACAAATTCCAAATGCTCTCAATAATCATTCTTATAAAGTTATTTTAAAGAAAGGAGAAAATCTTCAAGATATGTTTACTGGCAGAAAGGTGTTTAAATGCATTACATTAAAGCAGAGAAATGAAGAGAAAGTTTTGAGGACTTGTATGTCAAGAGTATAAAGTGAAAAATATGGAATTAAAAATCAGTGTTGAATCTAAATCAGAAAAAAACATTGAAAATATTTAAATTTGTATTTCTCTTAGGTATGAACAGGCATTGTAATTTGCAAGCCAAAGCTCTTCAGTTAAATCTTCTGTCCAAGCAATTTGAATGAAATAAACTATCATCCATTTAAATAAGAGCTTAAAGTATTATTTGAGTTACTGCCAAAAGTAATAAGCAACTATGAAAGGAACATTGACATGGTAGTTATCCGTCAATTCATGGAATTACTGAAAGCAGTATTAGCTTTTTTTGGAAAACTTGTACTAATATTTATAGATGTTTTTATCATACCAATAAATCTTACTGTACTGTATTAAATTGATATGATAGATTACATAGATTAAAAATTAGTGTATTTTACCTCCATCTGTTGCAAAGTGTGGATAGGACCATGAAGTAAAGTGTTCATCCCTTTGAGGAAGAAAATAGGATTAAATCCTTTTTGTTAGCGTTATGTTAACATGCCATATAATTTTTTTATAAAATCAATCTATTCTCTCCCCTAACCTAGTGCTAGCAAAAGATTACATTTTCTAGATGCAAGAAGTTTCTTTATAGTATCCATCTTGTATCCCATTTGGTTTCCATTCTGTTTCCTGTTGTTCAAGCAACGGTACTCATTACAAGCCACAATGATATATGCATAATCAGGCAAATGATATGATTATTTGATTTTTTAATTTTATCCTGCCTTTATTATTCTTCATAAATAACTCAAGGTAGCAAACATACCTTTCTCCTCCTATTTTTCTGTGAGGTGGGTTGGGTTGAGAGAGAGGACTGGCCCAAAGTCACCAAGCCTGTTTTTCATGTCTAAGGCAGGACTAGAACTCATGATGTCCAAAATAAATATGTAAGTTGTGTCACTTGCATGACTTAACACACTTTTTTTGTTCTCTTTGCAAATGCCCATGTCCTCAAGTCTTATTTTTCACTTTCACCTTCATATAGGGATACATTCTTCCCTATATGTGGATCTGTGATGGCATAATTGTAAGAATGCAGTACTGCAGGGATAACTCACTGCTCACTCCAGGAGTTCAATCCTGACTTGCTCAAGGTTGACTCAGCCTTCCATGGATGGTAAAATGAGGATCCAGTTTGTTGGGGGGAATATACTAACATTGTAGTATAATCCTAACCCTAACCCTAACATTGAATGCTGTAAAGCACTATGGGGCAGAATATAAGTCTAAGTGCTATTTGCTATTGCTAATGCATTGTCTAATATTGCCCCTTGATATAGCTCTTTTCTTCTGTACAATTTGTTCTACCATTTTGGTAGAACAAATTGTACAGAACAAAACCACTGGCAGTTTTCTTCATAAGATTTTAACAGTCTTATCATATAACCATTTGATGTGAGCCTATTAGGATTCAGAAGCTTCTCTGTCCAAATTCAATGTATTTTATATTACTACTTAGCAATGATGTTTTTATAAAGCACAGCTATCAATAAAGCTTTGAATATTTATTGATTGGATGGCCATATAAATTGAAATACCTGTATAAATAAAAAGTAATAAAATAAATATTACCAGTTATCTCATACTTGGTAGCTTCTGGTTCTTCATTTCTGGAAAAAAAAACCGACTTAAAATTATCTTATTAAAAGGCTAATTAAGCAAAACAAGCAGGAAATATAATTTGAAATTATAAATGCTGGAATTAGTAGAATGTTTCTAAGAAATTTAACGTTTAATAACAAAATCATGGATATTGTTAAAATATTGATTTGTCTGAAAACATCTTATTAGTGAAAACCTTCTAGTTTCAATTGAAGTATGGATCAGTTCATTTAGTCAACAAGTTTAGAATTGTGAACAGGAACACTAATAACATGATAAAGATGAATTTATTAAATGTACTAAACAAACAATCCCAATATTAGTATACATGCATACAAAAGAAAGTGATGGGCCATTTTAAAAGAAATTATTTGGTATTCTATTCATTCAATAACTTACTCATTTAGCAGATTTTGATTTGTTTCATTTGAAGGTTCTACAACTGAACATTGTGAAAAATGATCAGAGTTATAAGAAACATATATGGTAATCATAGTAATGTAATACATCTATTTTATCCATATGTACTAATTAAGGATAATTAAAAAATTCTCACCTGCATGATTTAATTCAACAAACGTTTGAGGATCATGTGGAAAGACCCTAAAAACAGTGATACATTTAGAATTTATACTTAAAATATAAATTTAGAAGAAACTATCTTTAACCCAACAGTATTTTCACTTCACGAGAAATACTGACACGAAGATCATGCACTTTGCTTAACAAACAAAAAAAAAAAAAAAAGCAATTTACAGTCTTATATTTTGAATAGTTCTTAAGTATGGGATGGATATGGCAATTGGTTTATGCAACATAATATTAAAATCATATACACTGAGTGGTTATTATAAACATTGAAAAACTTTGATATGCTCCTTTCTTATTATTTAGCTCTCAAGAAAATAATTCAAATATTTATTATTCTTAGCTGCTTGCAAGATGATAGATTTTTTTTTTTTAGAAATGGATCCGCTCAGTCAACCATCTTGGTCTAGTTTCTTTCCTACTGCACATATAGCCAAAAAAAAAAAAAAAAAAAAAAAAGTTTGAATACAGCTGTGCAGCTATTCAGATTTCAAGGAGAAAAGGTGATTGGGAATGAACTGCAATTGTCAACAACCTCATAAAGAAGTTGCACTTTTAAATGTGAAAAAGGTTTATTTTATTTAATGAAATGCTGACAGATGCAACTTGTGAACTAAACACCTTCTAAATCAGGGGTGTCAAACTTGTGGCCCGCGGGCCGGATGCACCACGTGCTGGCCCCGTCCCCACCCGGTTTAGCGAAGGGGAAAAAAGTCCCGATATGTCATGTGACACCACAAGTTTGACACCCCTGTTCTAAATCATCTTTTCTCCTTGGATTCCAGATAGTTTCACAGCTGTACTGTATTACCCAATCTTGCAGTCAGCCCTAACTTTGAACTAACCTATACTCTGTTTCAAACTTGATTCTATTCAATGCCTGGAAAGTTGCTCTTACCAAGTCGTTTCTGGGCATAAACTGGAGACTCTTCGGAAAATGTTACATCTGCTTTTAACAGTTAAGATGTTTGGACTGCATATCCTAATCTATATACTTTATTTAATTTTGAATTGCTAGTATTAAATGACTTAAATGTTAGCAATTTAACTACATATTATTAAATATCTGTAAATGAAGACAACTTATTCTTATTTAGTACTTAAGAGATTCCTCTTTAGGATTCCTTTCTTTCTTTTGTATTAAATTAAGCAATATTTATATTTAAAACAATTGAAAGATTTCAGTACAACTTCTTGAAGAATATTCTGTAGCTGCTATCATATATTGCTTTTTATATTCAAGAATGCATTTATATTTGAAATACATTTTCAACAAACTCACCTTATGTTCTCTGCAAAACTCACCCGCCTGGAGTTTTTCTGACGTTTCTCAACATTGTATTCCTGTACATGCACAACAAATTAAATTCAAAGGCAAATTCTCTTTTGACTAGAAATCCGAAATGGGTAACATGACATATAACTTACTGCCTATAACTAAGCATACTTTAAAGGATGGGTGTATCTGTGATATTTAATCACATGTAAACATGGAACAAAAACCATGAACATGGTTTGATTTCCTCTTGGTCTTGGCATGTAAATGTGCTGTGTTTGCAGTACAGTTCATCAGGAATGGGAAAAACACAATGTTTAATTTTTATTCTATAAAACACTATTCTGACTATTCTGGGAGTGGCCTGTAATTTTCTAGAAGCACATCTTCCAAAACTGGAAATGATTCAGTGTGTTCTAGATGTGACTGGAGTCTGAAATAAGCCAAAAAATTATATGCTCTTCCTGTTTGGCATTTTACAGGAGAAAAAATGAATTTTCTATAGCACTAGAACAGAGTTGTACAAATAACTGCAATCAAGGTGTGTGCTTAAGGACCATGGTGGGTAGTAGAATACAATCCAAGTTATATTATGGAATAACATTGTAGAATATTCCCATAACATTGCAACCTCATCCTAAATAAACTTCCCTGGCACTGTATATCTCATTATCTTCAGTTGGATTTTTCCCACATAAATATGTTGTATTATTTTTTTTTGTAGTTACTATAACCTATAAAATATGGGTTTTTAAAATGAGATTCTCTTCCAATCAACAAATGCTAGTGCTTACCTGAGTAAATTCATTTCCTGTGCCTAACTCACAAAGAGGTGTTCGGGGAGTTTTTAAAATCTAAAAAGAAGATATAGTTCAGAAAATAGTGTTCACATTGCCAAGTTAATTTCTGAAGGAAGCAATTGTTTTCATAATGATAGGTACATTGATTTTAACATATAGTATAGAACTATAGCTTACCTCTATTATTTGGCTTCTCTCTGTTCCAAGACTGAAAGCATTTACCTGCAGGATATTTCTTAAATAGTCCAATTATTGTAATCGAAATAGCAACCCATTTTGGAAAAAATCAAAGAGTGGATTCAAAATGGATTCTAACATGCTTCAACTATTTAAGAAATGTCCTGAAGGTCATGTCTTGTAGATACACACCAAAAACAAGATGCTAATTCACATCTTATTAGTAAGCTTATAATAAGCTGAACATTTCAGCTAATATCCAAATAGTACATGCTAATACACACAAACGCACATCCTGCCTTTATTATTTTTACAAATAACTCAAGGTGGTGAACATATCCAACATGCCTTCCTCCTATTTTCCCCACAACAACCCTGTGAGGCGGGTTGGGTTGAGTGAGTGACTGGCCCAAAGTCACCAAGCCTGTTTTTCATGTCTACGGCAGGACTTGAACTCATGGTCTCCTGCTTTTTAGCTTGGTGCCTTAACTAAACTTAGGCAAAAATATAAAGAATATCAGTCTCAACATCTTTTTGATAAATTGTTCATGTTATAAAGTAATGCTTTTTTTATAACACTTGTTATAAAAGTACTATTACTTTCTTCCACAAGGAAAATATAGTGGTAAGTTATACTTACTGATGAAATTCTTCTTTTATTTGTGCCATCTGTAAAGTCTCTAAAATAATGGAAAAAAGAAAACTATATAAAAGCTAATATCCATTATTACCAACAGAATGTTTAGGAGTACGTGTATATATTAAACTTATAACATGCATACAATAAAAATAGTTACTATTTCAAAAGATAAAATAAAAACAGCATTTAAAACTTAAGGAACAGCTATAACCACATTATTGTGAACTACATAGAGTAAGAAAAACCCATCACAGAAAAGGCCTCCACTAGAAGCTCAACTTACTTCTCCTCATTCTTCTCAGCATATATCCTGTCCATTCTGGAAGCCTCTGGTGTCTGCAGTATTAGTCAAAACACAATGGGACATTGGTATATCAAAATACAATGGCAAAGCACAAGCTACCTTTCTCCAGGCTGGAAACAATATAAACACACCTTGTATAATACAATGTAAATGAGAAAATATTTTTGGTTGTCAATGACCTAGCAAACAAGACCCTGAGAGAAAACCTAAAATACTGAAATTACTGAATTACTAGAATTGAATTTTAACAAATAAGCTTTGCTGCCTTGAACACAGAGTACCAAAGTGATCGTTTCAAGCATGGGTTGATATAGTACAGGTAGTCCTCGACTTATGACAATTGAGCCCCAAACTTCTGTTGTTAAGTGAGACATTTGTTAAGTGAGTTTTGCCCCATTTTACGACCTTTCTTGCCACAGTTGTTAAGTGCATCCCTGCAGCTGATAAGTTAATAACCCATCTGTTAAGTGAATCTGGCTTCCCAACTGACTCTGCTTGTCAGAAGGTCGCAAAAGGTGATCACATGACCTTGGGACACAACAACAGTCATAAATATGAACCAGTTGCCAGGCATCTGAATTTTGATCACATGATCATGGGGACGGCCGCACTGTTGGTAAGTCAAGGACTACCTGTGCTTTGAATGGGGTCCCTTCCAAGTGTGAACCCGAGACCAGGGATGAACTCTCGCTGCAATGAACCTTTTTCCCAGAAGGGAATCTGGAAGCGCAGCCGCTGAAGATCCATCTGGAAGGCAGCGGCCTTCCCCAGAGGGAGGACCACCAAGTAAGTACCTCTGCTCGTACCTGGAATGGCCAAGGGGCTGCTTGTGGAAACCTTTGAGTACAGGATAAAAGAGACTCTTTGGCATTTCTGCGTTGGTTTGCCCGGGAACTTGTACCTGGCATAAAAGGGGGGTCGCGGATTCAAAAGGCAAGGAAGAGTCCCGCGCAGAAGAAACGCAGGGTAGGGCCGGAGGCTGAGACTGCAGAAGCTAACTGCGGTCAAGCCTCTCTGATGAAGACGAGGATTCTCGCTCGGGCTGAAATAAAGCGCTCTTCCCTTCCCTCCCAACTTACAACAGGAGTTACTGCTCCTCTGCGGGGTGGGCCGCGGGCAGTTGAGGAGCAGAAATCTTTGACAGAAAAGGGGAGGGAAAGATGGGGGGGAGGGAAAGATGCTCTCTGATGAAGACGAGGATTCTCGCTCGGGCTGAAATAAAGCGCTCTTCCCTTCCCTCCCAACTTACAACAGGAGTTACTGCTCCTCTGCGGGGTGGGCCGCGGGCAGTTGAGGAGCAGAAATCTTTGACAGAAAAGGGGAGGGAAAGATGGGGGGGAGGGAAAGATG
>QLTV01003461.1:212425-225466 GCA_003457575.1 Thermophis baileyi | reverse complement strand
AAAGATGGGGGGGAGGGAAAGATGGGGGGTGGGGGGTTGTTTTGAAGTTCCTAAGAAAATGGAGTCATCCGAGGCGGATCTCCGGCTGCCTTCCACGGCTAGCCGTGAGGAAAGGGGCTTGGGGCGCGGGCGGAGGGGGGAAGATTCAGGAAAAGGCTTGGCTCGGACGAGCCTTCAGGAAAATCAGCCGCCAACCGCCTCACCTAATCGTAAACTCGCGCCTGTCTTGACCATACACCGGTTACTTAGGCCAACACCAAGGCTTCGTTCCCGCAGATCCCTTTTTCGCTGTCAGGCTCGGTCGACTTTCCCAGCCATTGTTGCCAGAGCTTGCAAAAGCACCGAGGCCTCCACAGCCATCGGATTCAAACCAACCGCCAAGCTTCACGCATGCGCCGTCGCCTCTAATGCGCCTGAAGGCTCTCTTCCATCATGGCGGTTTCTTCTTGCCGTACAACATCATGCTCCACCCCCATGTGGCCACCAGTGTTCTACGCCGGACTAATGTGGGGGGGGGGGGGGGAGAAGGAGGAATAGCAAAAATCCGAGCAAATAATTTATAGAATCCGGGCGGTTTGTCGTGTATCGGCACAAAATACTACCTATCGATTTGCCGCTGCTTAGAAGCGAAAGCCTACAGGCAAACAAAAATGAATAGGAGACAGTCATTGGTAGGAATCGTTTCTTATAAGGTTGGAGAGAGCCTAGGCTTCCGCGACGAGGTGGCCGAGTGGTTAAGGCGATGGACTGCTAATCCATTGTGCTCTGCACGCGTGGGTTCGAATCCCATCCTCGTCGTTGTGTTTGTTTTACTTCACCAGCTTTTATAAAACCGCAACTGCGTCTTTATATTATATATATGCTTTTAGAAAAATAACAGATCTTCTAACAGATTTGAATTAATTGCTGTTACTATACAGTTAACAAAAATGAACACTACAAGTAACCCTCACCAATACAAATAATTATAGATGAAAAGTGAACACTGGAAATCAGGCATTCATTTATTTTTCTAGGAAAATATGGACTAATTATTCAATTTTTCCATGACAATAGTCATTTCAAAGACAGAGTGTACACATTTCATCTTTCAGACAGGTAAATAAATTCCTTATTTTTAGAATATAGCTGATTGATTTATCCAATTTAAAACAACTCTTGGCTGTTTACAACAAACCTAAAAGTCAAGTCACAAACATCAACCTCTAAACAGAACACATTGCAGCTTAGGATCAACATCTCCATAAAACCTCTCAAAACACTTCTTAGAATTATTTCAGTGCTGAGAGTTGCATGAGTTTTGGATTCCCCTTTCGAGAGAGCTCTTGCTAGTAGATTTAGGGTTCATTTTTAGTTTTAAAATACAGGTCATTCTACATGCTTGACATCTTAACTAGTTTAAACTAGTTTAAACTAGTTAACATAGTTTATGTTGGGATAATTTATTTTTGTGGAAAAAACTTGCTCAAGATCCTGGCTCAATGCCCATAGGGGCAGCTGATCTTCATTGCCTTTTGAAAGCCAACAGAGTCTGGGCCACTTTTTTTTTAGGAAGGTGGGTGGGTAGACTGTTCCATTAGAGAAGGCACTCTTTCTGATCCTATCAAATGCCACTGCTTGACTAAAGGAATCCAGGACACAGCACAACTGCTGAGAGTTCATGGGTGGCCACTGCCATTCTGAGCCTTTCAGAAATGAACAGAAATGCAATCACTGCTACCTTACTTCTACACCTAAAGCTCAATCTTTACTTAAAGGGTCGGATACTGTAATCCAGCGGTTCTCAACCTGTGGGTCGCGACCCCTTTGGGGGTCGAACAACCTTTTCACAGGGGTTGCCGCGCGCGCTAGCCCGCCATCTTGGAAATGCTCCTGGTTCGGCCGTGCCTGCGGGTCGCCGGACAGCTGGTAGCCACGGAAGCGGGAGACTTCGCCCACCCGCCCGGACGCTTTGCGCATGCGCAGAGGGTAAAAGAACTCAAATGGCGGCGTCCGGGCAGGTGGGCGAAGTCTCCCGCTTCCGTGGCTACCGGCTGTCCGGCGACCCGCAGGCACGCCCAAACCAGGAGCATTTCACCTCTGGTGCCACGCCCCCTTTTTCACCTCATCGTGCGCGAGGCGGGGCGGGGGTCGCGGTGGCGGGGCGGGGGTCGCGGCATTAGAAAGGTTGAGAACCACTGCTGTAATCCATTTCCCCCACAGTCCTATGAAATTGCAGCCCAACCATTTTCTCCAAAACTGAGATGTTAGGAATTGGATGATTACCCGGTATCATCTATCATTAAGACCACCTTTTCATTTAAGGACAAATTAACTACTTCCTGGCTCCACTGCCATGACACTTCTCAGCAGGCCTAACAGAGTAGGATGGACAGAATCAATGTACAAGTAGCTGAGTTTACAATGCCAAGGACTCTGTTTACTGCCTTGGAATCAACAAACTCCTCCTAGATAATACATCAAGATCATGCCTCAGTCAAATCCATAGGACCTACACTACAGTCAGAATCCAAGTCAGAGCAGATCTGAGCAACTTTTTCAGAAGTTGCCTTGAATGCTGCTGCAAGATGGCCCTCTAAATTTTCTCTCCCTAGGGCATGGGTGTCAAACTCGATCGTGTCACGTGACGTATCACAACTTTTTTTGCCTTCGCAGAACCGGGGTGGGTGTGGCCTGCATGTGACGCATCCAGCCCTCGGGCTGCCAGTTTGACACTCCTGCCCTAGGAGGATATGGCCCACCCAGAACAGAGCCAATTATCTGTCATAAGAGCAGAAAAATAACTTTTTCCCACTATTATCGCCAGTGAATTGTGACCATGAACAGGGAATCTTGGAGCCTGACCATTTCATCAACCTGTAAACCTGTAAATTTTGTAAAATACATGTGGAATTAACATAAACATCCTTGTTAAAATATAAACTGCAATCTTGAATTTATTTCCCAAAGTTTTTTCCCCACAAAGTATTTTCAATAATCTATTAGAGTTCCCCAACCTTTCCGGCTTTGTGGACTGGGGGGGGGGGCGGTTTCTCTGCGATGCTGGCATGTGCAGGCCTGTTGCTTGTGCAAATGGAGTGCACATACTCACCCGCTGCTTGTGCAAGTAGTGATCCGTGTGTGAACATGCTCGCCCAACTGCTTCTGCAGCCGTTCTGAACGTCTCACGGCCCAGTAATGGGGGTTGGGAACCCCTGATCTATTAGTATCTTATTAATCTGCATTATATACTTAGAAATACTCAAATCTTCGAACGATATTTTTCTGAGAATATTTATTTTGTAAGATATTGTGAACAAATGTGTAATACTCACACTCTAATGACCGCCTGACACCTGAAACTTACTTTTGAATTTCTTGAGTAGTCCTAATTTTTCTATCTTGTGAAGTTCATGACAAAGTCAGAAATTACTAGCATATACTGTATATGTGTATACACTATTTTTCCCTATGCTTACCTTCGTACTTGCAGAGCTGAATGTTGTTTCTAGCTATCCAGAGATTTCCAGCATGCTTTCAATTTTACTGAGCTAAATCAATTACATTTCTGAACTCCATTTTTGCCATCTTATTATTTATGAAAGTGATCACAGCCACTAGTATGAATAGAAATCTTCATGGGATTCATTTTTCTGTTGGAATGGTCACACTGAGTAGAGCACTTGTGAAAAATATCTCATTGTATTCCTCCTGCCAAAGTGAGGGTCTGTAGTTACACTTCTTGCCTGCAAAGCAGAGTGCATTTTTCAAACTTTTGGCATACTCTAATAAATTCCATTACTCAAAATGTATTAAACAAAATTGGTAATTAACTGGCTGGCATTTCCCACATACGAAGAACTCATGCTTCAGATATTTTAAATCATGCCAACTTTGTACAAGTAATTAGCAACAGATGTTTTTAATGTGTATATTTATTGGAAAGAGCTGAGTTTCATCAGATTTTTAGAACCAATGATTGCTCCCAGGAAACCGGAATAGCTTTATTATTACACAGCTTTTTAAAAGCAATGAAATAGGCAGTACAAGCTCCCCATAAGACACGTTAACTATGATTGCAGCTGTTTAATGAGCCCTTTTATTAAGTTAATTTATTGGAGAGGCTATGTAGCTCTATTAAGCTCTATTAAGAAACAGCTGAGTAGCAGTCACAATAAAATAGACCAGAGTACAGAGATATATGGCATTGAAATAGAGGCCCAATGGGTTGTGGGGACCCCAAGGGTGGGAAGTAGAGAATGGGGTATCTCAGGGGTGGCGGGAGGCCTTGGAAGGCCCAAGGCAGGGGGCTTGTGCCTGCACTAATCCCTCCAGGGTCATCCCTGAGGCACCCCATGCGCACATAATGACCCATACATTCATTTCCCAAATGCATTGGGATGAGCAAAGATGGGGCTCATTTATCCCGATTCCAACAGTACTGTAATGGGCAGGTTCCATTACTGTCATAACTCGAGGATTACTTGTATATTCTTACTTGGTAAGAAATATTGCTTCTCCAAATAATTGTTTCACTTTCTTCCAATAAAAAGAAAATGCATTCTTTGGAACAGCTTCTTCACATATACTGTCTCTTCTTCCGTTCCATTTGCAGAAAGTTTCTCACCCGCTCTTCACTTTATAAAATAAGATTCAAGTCTCTTCCCAATCATCCTGGGCCCAAGCAGGCATTTTGGAACAATATTCAAATTCCATTCCTTTATAGCGTAAAGCATGGAGATACATCACTAACTCTCTGGGTGATGGATCAGGCCTCACCATTTTGCATTCTTCACATAGTGGGTCCATCTCATTGTGGAACTCAGTTAAACACATGTCCCCAGTTTCAGTTTTATGCACTTTTGCTTGAGGGGCAGAATTCAGAGAAAGCGTCTTTTCTTTGTCTTCTGATTCTTCAATGTTGTCAGAATGATCAATTGCAGTAGTGACCTGCAGAGGCTTAGTTCCATTATCTGGAGTTTCCTGCTTTTTATCTGCTAAAACTGCTTTCAGGTCCTCCTCAACAATGTCCAAGATTCCCAGACTCTCTTTTGAGACATATTCTTCCACAAATGACTGAAGCAATTCATCATCAGTTTTATTAACACTGCCCCCCTTCCCCTTTTCAGGACCCCAAATTTCATTATTGTAGATAGGATCATTGACGATAGGATGCCCCAAAAATTGTAGATGGACACGGATCTGATGGGTACGGCCAGTGTATGGGAAACACTTTACCACACTAGTCTTGCCATTGTAGCTGAGCCGCTGGAAGACGGTTTTACATGGCTTGCCTTTGGGATCCACTCGACACAAACCCATTTTGTAAGACATAGACAAGATAGGTTCTTCACAGATCACCTCATTTTCTGGAAACTCTCCAACCACACGGCATACATACTCTTTCTCCAGCTATTAAAATTGGAGAAAGAAAAAAAAAAACTATTAGGGTTTAGAACGTAGGAGGAATGTGCATTTCAGAATGTTATTTATGTATGTAAGTAATTTATATGGCCATCTATCTCACAGCAGTGAATCTGTATGGTGTACAAAAATTAAAGCCCAACAATTAAAAATAATAACCCATGGCTGCTTGGGGAATGACATCTTCCAATCATAAAAATCATATCAATAGGGCTAGTCTAATCTCCCCGCCCAAATGCTTAAAGGCTAAAAGAGTCAGAGCCATCTGGATCTACAAGGGAGAAATTATTTGACATCTAGTTAATCTACTAACCATGTTCTGTACTGAGGCTAAAAGTTTTATCAGCATTAAGGTGGACAGGAAGCAAGCTTGAAGCACCTTCAGTTGGCTTTAAAGCACCTCAAAAGCCAGAGATTGATATTCATTTGTTTACTAGCTAAGGAAACAGTATTTTAATTGCCAGAACTTATTATTTACAGCTCATCTACCAAAGAATGCAATGCAGATATATGGCTTCTTAGCCATTTCCAGATTTTCTTTTTCTTTTCTTTCTTTCTTTCCTTTTTTTGTGTGTGTGTGTGCATTCAATTCAGTGTTGACTGCTAGCAATTTCCTGGACTGCTCCTGGCTATTTTCTTGGCAAGATTCCAAAACTGAGTTGCCATTGCCTGCTATCTAGAGCTGAGAATGAGTGACTAGTCCAAAGTCAACCAGTTGGTTTGGTTCTAAGGCAGGACTAGAACTCATGGTCTCCAGTTTTTGGCCTGGTGCCTCAACCATTATACCAAACAGGATCTCTTCTAGGAATTTATCAAATTATAAATAATTATTTTATAAATAAGAATTTTTGTTCGGGCAATGAAGTTCACTGAGCATGCAGTCAGTCTCTCTCACATTAACCTTACACCCTTAAGGATGATGGTTAAATCTGTATCTGTACTGATGCTGTTGGAAAAGCCCATTACAAATATCGAGATATCAACAAAAGCAATTTTACCTGTCGCTGTCGAACTTGTTCATCAATTCTCTTGGATACTTCTGCAGACTTGGCAAAGATGAGGACACCTGATGTCAGGCGATCAAGCCGATGAACAGTATGCAGCTCTTTCAGGTTATGCTCTTTGCCCAAAATGAAAATGATAGTGTTGTGCCGAAATCCACCGCAAGGGTGAACAGGTACAGATGAGGGCTTGTCTACAACCACAACTTCATCATTATCCTCTATAAACTCAATTGTTTGTGCTGTAACTGGAGGTTCATGGCGATGTATGGTATTCTCCAGAAAGTCATTATTCTGCAAACAAAGCAATTATTATACATTAGTTTAACCAGATAATTTTCTGGAACAATTAGCTTCAACAGTTATGGTCGTAGCTTTCCATATAATTTTTCAAAGGAATCATCTGAATTACCATATAAGAATATGCCTGCGTTCAGGGTGAACTCTTAACAATCGAGTGGCACTGATTTTTATTCTGGTAAACAAACTATCATCAAATTGTAGGCCACAGTCCTCTGTATGAAATCAGCCATGAAATTGTATCTCTGAGATGCAAAAACTGATGCACAGATCCTTATCGTCGAACATTACAAATGGCAGCTGTCCTCCCAGAATGAGTCATGACACATTTGTAATAGTTTAGGGCCTCACTGTAGTGCAAACCACACCACTCAAGCACTGATGAGGTATTTTTACACACCTATATGTACCTGTGTTTTCTTTCAAATATCTGTTACCGCAAAACGTATAGGGTTAGGTGTTTGTTTAAAAAAATAGATTTACGATACTTGCAAAAGCATGTTCATATTGAAAAGGGGGAGGGGAAGAAGGAGAGAACACGAAGATCAGAAAGCTGGCTACGGCTATACCTTCACTGCCTGACTTGGCTTTTTCTCTCTGCGTGACCGCATTCTCCCACGGGACGCTCGCCGCGTGGGTTGGGTCCAAGGCAGGAGCTCTCGGCCTTTGGCCTGACGCCCGGCCTCCTCACCTTGAGTACAACGCTGAGGTCTTTCAAAGGGTGTTTGTTGAGAAGCAGGCGTCCGGCTTTGGCTGCGGCCAGGTAGTACTCGATGGGCCGACCGCGGAACTCCGAGTGGAAGACGTCCAGAAGCTTCTTTCCCACCCAGCGCCCCTTGCAGTAAGTACTGTAGTCGAAGTAGTACGGGCGCACCTTGCGAAGTCCGCCCTCGAAGTAGTAGCTCGTTTCGGCGAAATGGGCCTCTCCAAAGCTGACGCCCGTATTCCGCTTCTTTGGCGGCGGCACGTATCGCTTCTCTCCCTCTTCGAGCGGACCCGGCCGCTTCTTCTGCCTCTTGGACAGCCGCCTCTTCTTCGCCACCGGAGGAGAGCTTTCCCGCTCTTTAGGCTCGGGGATCGGCTTCTCTTCCATGCTCCTCGCGGGCACAAGGTCGGCTAGAGCAGCCAAGAAGGCGCGCTCTGCGTTCGGCCGGGCTAAGGAAAAGCGGAGCAAAGATCTCCAAAACGGCCCGGGTCGCATGCTGAGCAGTAGAGGCGGAGAAGCCAACCACGTGGCGTTGTGGAGCCCCGCCCCCACGCGACCCCAGTCATCTTTACCCAATCACATTATTCTATGTCTCCGACGGATAAAGTAAGCGACGGAACGAGCGTGCGGTCCGCTAGAAATGCGGTACTGATTTAGGGGTGGTTACGCGTTTTGTTTTGCTGGACCCTCGAGGAGCAAAGCAACGCTCAGATCAACATTTAAACATTTTATTAGGTTATAAGATACAAAATACAAAAGTAAATAGGAAAGCAGTGGGGGGGGAGGGGAAGAGAAGTGAGGAAAGGTTTGGAAAAAGAAAAGCGTTGACTTCCGACTTCCTCTGTTGCAGTAAAATAAGGCATCAACATCAAACCACAACTTTTTGCTTTTTCATAAATAATACAAACTAGCCATTTCTATAAGCTCAGATCATGTTTCCAATGACTGGATTGAAGAGATTATCCGGTCTGTTAGTAGTACACTGCAGACATCGTAATTTGAATAGGTTAATTTGAATTAAAACGGCTTTTAATTAAATTTAAATTAAATTAAAAAGGGAAATTATTTACAAATAATTCCCTCAACACTGTCAAACTATTCACTAAGGCTGCATTACTATTACTATTAGTCTTCTCATCGTTCCTATCACCCATCTCCCACTTATGACTGCATGACTGTAACTTTGTTGCTTGTATCCTTACGATTTATATTGATAGTTTCCTTTGATTTGATTGCTTATTTGTACCCTATGACTATCATTAAGTGTTGTACCTTGTGATTCTTGATGAATGTATCTTGTCTTTTTATGTACACTGAGAGCATATGCACCAAGACAAATTCCTCGTGTGTCCAATCACACTTGGCCAATAAAGAATTCTATTCCATTCTATTTATTTGCACTTGCAGCACAGTTGCACAAATACACCAAAACTGACTTTTGCTGCCTTTACTATTGCATTAGCAAGAAATATTGTACGTTGCAAAGATACAATTAAAGATGGTAGTCTAGTATAAGGTTTAATTTATTAAACTCTCATGAGTCTCACTTGTCTAGAGATATAACGGGTGGCAGAGATCAAAATTTATGCCCAGCTGTTGATGAGTATGACATATACTCCCAGCTTTTCTCGTGTTCTCTTTAATATAATTTTTATTGACAACAATAACAACTAATACAAACCAAAGGACAATAAGAAAGAAGAAAAAATGACACTAAGAGCTAAAAAGTGCATAAAGGAAAACATAAGAGGAAGGTTTAAAAAAAGTAGAAAAAAGATATAAAAAATAAAAAACTGGTTTCTGATCTTTAGTTATATTTTAAGTTCGCTAAGATTACATCATGACTAGTTTATCCTATCAGAATAATAAATCACGTTCATTTTTTGTGTGCAAAAGAACACTAAGGTTTCGAATCACTAAGAAATATAAACCTTGTCTTTTTGCTAATCAACTTAATTTAGCTATTTCAGCAAGTTCTGTCATCTTCACCAACCGTTCATCCATTGTAGTATTGCCAATTTTTTCCAGCTTTTTTTTACAAGTTCACCAAACATGATAAAATGACAATTTCCTTGCAAGACCTGGGGAAGATGGACTCACATGGCCAGCAGCCTCCTTGTGAACATGAAGTGCTGTCATTTTATGCATCAGAATTCAAAATTTATCAGATGATGGCTTCTGGTTTGTGCTTGAGACTCTAACATAAACTAGACTCATTGTGCATCTAGTTTCCTTTATTAGCGTATAGTTTCTCACTTGATACATAAATGTTCTACTTCTACCATTTCCATTCCTTTTTATCTTTTATAACCTTTTATGTCTCATAGCTCTTATGTGTTAATACTTTGTATTGATTATAATTATATTTTTATGTTTCTTCTAATGATTATACCTCATCTCTATATGTTGGACTATAACAATAATAAAGCTTTATCATTTGCTGCATGGGGAATTGTAATGAAAAGGGAGTAAGTGGTAAATAGAATGAATCAATGAAATGAATAAAGAATCACTTTATGTAATATTTACAAAAGTAGTAAATGAAATGTTCTGATGGCCAATTTTACACACATACACACAAACACACTGAGTATTGGGATAATTAACTAAGCATAGGGAGATCCAGGTCCTAGTCTTCCCGATGAAAAATGGTAACATGATTTGTCTGAAAAAATGAATGTTTATTGAAATAAAATAGCTGTGCATAGGAGCATATATCTGCCCACTTTGTTATATAGAAATGAGAACTGGATATGTTGTAACAGTAAACTGAATGAACTTAATAGGAAACAAGGAGGGATGCAGGTTAAGAATGAATAAATGAATGTGGATTGAATACAAAAATGAGTAACCGATATGAGTTTGTTGAGGTAATTGGCCTTGTACAGAAAATAAATGAGGATTCCGTTGGAAACAGTGATGGGATTCAAAAATTTTTACTACCGGTTCTGTGGGCGTGGTGTGGCTTGGTGGGCGTGGCAGGGGAAGGATACTGTAAAATCTCCATTCCCACCCAACTCCAGGGGAAGGATACTGCAAAATCTCCATTCCCTCCCCACTCCAGGGGAAGGTTACTGCAAAATCCCCATTTCCTCCCGATCAGCTGGGACTTGGGAAGCAGAGAACAGATGGGGGCGGGGCCAGTCAGAGGTGGTATTTACCGGTTCTCCGAACTACTCAAAATTTCCGCTACCAGTTCTGCAGAACTGGTCAGAACCTGCTAAAACCCACCTCTGGTTGGAAAGCAATATACGTAGATAAAGGAAGAATGACTAGGTTGAGAGGAAGATGAAGTGTGAGAGATAAGAATTGTGAACAACAAAAGGCAATGTGTATAGTGTTGTATGGGCATAGTAGAACCAAGAATAGTTTGTAAGGAAAGAAAAATATAGAAGAGTACAGAGGATGGTATAGGTGTAAAACAAATTCAGTTATATTTCCTTTTCCATTATTTCTTACTTCTTTTCTGTTTTTCACAATATTGTTGCTTGTCCTGAAAGGGTGTAACATGATAAATATGTAGGTATGTAGAATTAAGGTTGTCTCTGGACAGATTGTGAACAGAATTTACTGTCAATATCACAAGTGAGATTGCAGTCACATTATACAAAAATCTACTTCATTCCCTACTCCCATGTTTCCTTTCAGCAGTCTAGTTTATGGTGAAAAGTATACCTAATTCTTTGTTGTCAAAGAATTGGGAATATAGAATACTAGAATTTATTTAAATCTACACAGAATCATAGAAGGACCCATTTAGGTCATCAAGTTCAACCTTTGGTTTCTATTGGTCCACCCCAAAATATCTTAGTTATAGGCATCAATTATTGATCTTTAAGTCTCAAGGAAATATTTATCTACTGAGCTTTTACTCCTTATTCTAATTTATACTTTTGCTTTTGGGCGCAAAGTGCCTTCAGGTGTTCAGTATAACTTCAGCTAAAATATGTAAAGACCACAGAAAAGTAGGCCATTAAGTACAGTTATTTACTTTTTGGTCAGGATTTGTTCTGCTGTATCTAAAACCAGATCCAATATTATCAGACTGTTGATAATAAGTAAGATTGTTACTGTTTTCTGCATTAACAGAATATGTGAAAAATACCTTCCAAATATTAAATCACAAATAAACAATTTATCACATTTATAAAAGCCAGAGAAAGTGCAGCTTTTTATCCATTGTTTATTCTACATTGGTACACACAAGAATTATTGATAATTGTGAAATGTGGTGTTATTCCTGAATCAATCAATTTCCATTGCTTTGTTTCCAAATTCCATCCAAGTTCTTAAAATTACACGTCAAATGTTACTTTCAAAGAGGAGAAATGAACATTCATATATAATGTACTGCAAATATCAATTTTTCCAAACATAGTTCATAGATTTTCAAAAGGTCCTTTATAAACTATTTAAATCTTTTAAAGTTCACCCCTAGAGAAAAAGAAATAATTGACTTTTATTATATCACACAATAATTCTTTCTTCCTAAAACCCAATGCTAATATTTGGCTGAGAGTGAAAAAATACTACCAAAGGTGGCTGTTTAGTGTTATATAAATACTGAAGATTTTGAGTAGTAAATTAATACTAAATCATGCTTTCCAGTTTTGGATTGAACAAATAATTGTGATTAAAGTAGAGCATAAATAAGAAAGAATGGAGGGAAGGGCAAAGCGGAACTCTCAGTCTTTTGTTTTTTTCCACAACTACTAAACTGATTTTACCATTATTAATTTTAATTCAAAGGAATAATTGTTAAATCTTGGAGTTACAATATTCATAATAAAACCCTTTAGAACATCAATATTAAACTGAAGTATATGTAAGTTCAACATAAATACACCTGCTATCCAGTCACATGCATGTTTTTAGGAAAGCAAGTTCCATGAAGCTAAAATACGGTAGAAACTAACTTGCAGTTTGCATGTATTCATAGCATTAAATGTTGGAAAATTAAAACTGCAACATATCAGAAAGATAGATTCTGAAATCATCATCATTTGGAGTAAAATTTTTGAACAGTGGTTTTGGCAAAATTATGAGCTCAAACTCTATTTGAGATTTCATTGCTTGTCTGCTTAAGGGAAGATAATTCTAGTTTCTATAGTGGTTTTGTTAGAGATTCCATTCTCGTATTAGTATCTTTACTTTGCCTAGAAAAAGCCAATTAGGACACCAATTCACTATTCTGGGGTAACTTTACAAAAGAAAAAAATGTTTTAATATTTTACCGAGGCCACTGTTTTTCTTTGTCTGTCAGAGGAACATATATCACACCCATCAGATGCTTTTCCACAATCTGGCCATCCATCGTTTTGTCAAATTGCATCATAACCTGGTTTCCATTTTCTGGCCCTACTGGCAAAATCAGTCGTCCTCCAGGTTTCAGTTCATTCAGCAACTGGTAATACACAAAAAATATCAGTAAACAAGGTAAGGCAAATTAAAGACAAAAAAAAAATTAAGCTAAACATTGAGCATCCTAGGAAATATAGTGAAAATAAAGTATTTCTTGAGACTCGGGAACCATTTATTTTTACCTCAACTTGTTTAGTTTAGTTTATTTTAGTATGTCAAGCATGTATGAGAAAGCAAGTATAAGTATGAACGTAACATATTAACATATAA
>QLTV01003461.1:188458-201857 GCA_003457575.1 Thermophis baileyi | reverse complement strand
CTTCATTGTCTCATTGTCCTTCAGATAATGAGCCGAGGTGGCGCAGTGGTTAGAGTGCAGCACTGCAGGCTACTTCAGCTGACTGCTAGCTGCAGTTCAGCGGTTCAAATCTCACCGGCTCAAGGTTGACTCAGCCTTCCATCCTTCCGAGGTGGGTAAAATGAGGACCCAGATTGTTGGGGGCAATATGCTAACTCTGTGAACCGCTTAGAGAGGGCTGTAAAGCACTGTAAAGCGGTATATAAGTCTAAGTGCTATTGCTATTGCTATAGTGCTATTGCTATTCTTCCAAAGCGCTTTTTTCTTCTTCAACCCTCTGATGATTACTACTACTACTACTACTACTACTACTACTATTATTATTATTATTATCATCATCATCATCATCATCATCATCATCATCATCATCTGCTATGTATTCTAACATATGCCAGCAAAACATGGATACTAACCTCACAATCGATACAAAAGCTACAGGTGGCACAAAGAACCATGGAAAGATACATGCTCGGCATCACAAGACAAGATAGAAAGAGTTGCACATGGATTAGAGAACAAATGAAAATATCCCCCTTATCTAGTTGATAGCATTGTGGCATTCAGTACCATTGACTATGATCTCCTTTTAAATTGTGAAAGGTGGGAGCCAGAGGCATTGTTTCATAGGGGTTCCACTCTTTCTTGACTAACTGGTAGTAGTCAGTGAGGAATGACCTGGGGCCAGGGGTGAAATCCAGCAGGTTCTGACAGGTTCTGGAGAACCAGTAGCGGAAATTTTGAGTAGTTCGGAGAACCGATAGCGGAAATTTTGAGTAGTTCGGAGAACCGGCAAATACCACCTCTGGCTGGCCCCAGAGTGGGGAGGGAATGGATATTTTGCAATATCCTTCCCCCAGGAGTGGGGAGGGAATGGGGATTTTGCAGTGAATGGGGATTTTGCAGTATCCTTCCCCTGGAGTGTGGTGGGAATGGAGATTTTGCAGTATCCTTCCCCTGCCACGCCCACCAAGCCACACCAAGCCCACCAAGCCACGCCCACAGAACCGGTAGTAAAAAAAATTGGATTTCACCACTGCCTGGGGCTCAACCTTCTCCCTCACTTTGTTTAACATAATATGAAATCATTAGAAGAGGTTATCTCCCAGTTTTGAATGACATAGCGTTGATGACACCCAAGCTTTATACCTCCAATCAAGGCTGAACAGGAGATGTGCTGGGAATCTTGACCAATGCCTGAAAATTGAGGAGCTGGATGGGACAGAACCAGGCTAGGATGAATCCCAGCAAGATAAAGGTGAGTTATACCTGAGACACGTTTTTGGACTCCCATTCCTGAAGCTCAGCTCCTTTCTGAGTCACCTGGCTCATTCATGGTTTTTTTTAATGAATAATTGTTCTTAAAATAAGGTTTTGCAGAGATTTAAAAAAACCTACGGAAACATAGAAGAAGAAATAGAAAAGAAATTATAAACGAATAAAAGAAAAAGTTAAGAATTAAAAAAAAAGCAAGAAAAAGAAAGATACCTAAGAATGCAACTTCCAATCTTATTTGCATTAGTTTCCTGTTCAGCCTAGAAAGGAGATATAAATCTGGGTATAATCAGTGATATGTCACCCGAAACTGGTGGATGGCCAATCATCCATGAACGTTTTATAGTTAACTGTCCATAAATCCTAATAAGAAAAGTTCTGGTTTCATCAGAATGTTAATGTTTAAAATTCTGTGCATCACCATATGTATTTGTACCCTGTTCCCCCCAAAATAAGACATCCCCTGATAATAAGCCCAATCGGGCTTTTGAGTGCATGGCTATAAGGCCAAGCGCTTATTTCAGGGTTAAAAAAAAAAATATAAGACAGGGTCTTATTTTCGGGGAAACACGGTACCTAGTTTTTTTTTTTTCACTTTTTCATGTCCACTAATATTTTGGACAGACCCAGTCTGGTCTTTGGGATAGCTTGTTTTACCAACCGCAGATATATGATAGGATTTCTATGCTACACCTTTCCTATTAGAAATTTAAAACAACAATGAATACAGTCTGCACTAGTAGTTAAGGCCCCAGGCTAGAAAGCAGAAGATTGTGAGTTCTAGTCCTGCCGTAGCCATGAAAGACAGCTGGGTGACTTTGTGCCAGTTGCTCTCTTTCAGCCCAATCCACCTCACAGGGTTGTCGTTGTGGGGAAAATAGGAGGAACGTGCATTGGATATGTTAGCTGCCTTGAGTTATTTGTAAAAATAATAAAGGCAGAACACAAATAAATAAAGCTTATTATGCAGATAATCCAGCTCTAAAATGGCTAATTTTCTGTGGAGTCATAAACGTTTAAGAATTTATTTTCAGTTTATAAGATTTTCTTCCCAGATGTTTAAAGTTGAATCTTTTTCTGTAGAAAATTTCCTGAGCATTTTGATTATAAACACTAGGAAAAAAGGAAGAGTCGGCAAAGTTTTGTATGTGCTACAGCAGATAATTTGACACCAAGAATTTTAAATGGGTAGAGTTTTGAGAAAATTTAAACATCTGTGTTATTTTTTAAAGTTACTCTTCTTGTGGTCCCAAAGTAAAAAAAAAAAAAAAAAAGATATATGACAATATGATATTACCGTTATATACCTGGTAACTCACGCATCATTTTCTTTTTCTTTTCTTTTCAGAATTGCTGCATCATGATCATGACTGAAAGTGTTGATTCTCTAGTTACGGTTTCCAGCCAGGACCTCTGGACTGAAATCTGTTCATCTCTGCCACATCCAGATCAGAATGAAGAGTCCAATAATGCATTTGCAGATTCCTTTGCAGATTCTTATGTTCACGTGATGGAGAATCAGATGGAAGTAACAGGCCCCTCTCTGCAAGTGAACGAGAAGCCCTGGGTACCACTGAAAGATTCAGAGCTCTACTTGGCCTCTTTAGGTCAGTATCGAAGTATTTTCTAATCTAGGATTTTTCACAGGAGTTGATACTTTCTTCAACCTGGATATGTGTGACTTTGAATCCTATAATCCCAGCTACAGCTAATGATATTGTTGGGAGGATCATATACAACAGAGAATGTTGAATCTACCCATTTGAATCTTTTTTGACACATATTTCTATATAATTTTAAAGCAGTGTTTTTCAAACATGGCAACTTAAACAGGTGTGGACTAGAATTTCCCAGCCAGCATTCTGAGTGAGGAATTCTGGGAGCTGAAATGCACACATCGTTTAAAGTTGTCAAGCTATAAAAAAAATACTGCTTTGAAGGATTATGGTCAAAGTCTTTAAGCCTGATACAGATGCACTTTTTAAACAGTACATCTGTGAGGTTCATCAGTTGCATAAGTGATTATTGTATTTTCATGTTTTTCTGGATATTGTCCGATAGTCTATGACATCAGAAAGATTCGCATTTTATTTTTAAGATTTGTGACACTAAGCTATATCATATTTTTCTACGTGAAATTTTACAGAGATGCAAAAGAAAAATCACTGCCTATTTTATCTAATTTGGTTTTTTTGATGAAACACTGTGAGAAATATAACTGAAGTTATCATCTTTTTCAATAATTTACGTGTTGGAAAAAAAAAAGAAATCTAATCTATCTATCAGCCAATTGGGAAAAAGAAGAATGGGCATTCTTCTTAATGCGGATGAAATTCCTAAAGAATATAAATATTTCTATTCCACTTTTTTCCTGCCTGCTGTGCATGTAATGTCCGTTTTCTCATGTGAAATATTTGTAGGAATAATCGTGAGCCATGATCCTTAAAGGAGAGTAAAACCCTTTCTTCTTTAAATATAAATGCTACTTCGGTGCACAGGTTTCTCGAAGTATATTCTGATTTGGATTTGGGGCAGTAAAAGAAATTTTTTAAAACAATGGCTTGGTCCATGCTGATATTTTTTTATCCAGTCCCCAACAAAATAAAACTCTGATATGCAGCTTTGACATTAAAAAGGTCTGTCAGAGTATGCACACTGTTAACATGGTTACAATTTATACAAAATCTCCAGAGTTGAACTGAACACTGCTCGCTTTAACCTGCCCACTGGTTTTCATTTCTCTACAAGGTGCATTCTTCCTTTATTAGTTTGTTTCTTTCCTCAGAGAGAAGATTAATGAGAATAAAGGGTTTGTCTCAGGAAGTGACATCCAAAGATATCCTGCATACACTTTCTCAGGCTAAGAAAGAAAGTTGGGACAGGTTTCTGCAGGAGAAGTCCGAATCTGACTTTTATATGGAGGGAACGGATTCTGATGAGAGGTAATGCTTGTGTAATAAACATTTTATACATAACACCTCTTTTAAGTATTTGTCTTGTAGAAATTGCAAGTATTATGGGAGAAAGGATATTCTGGGGGGCATCTATTTATACTGTAGGGGCTTCTGATACACCTAAGAATGTTTTTGGTGATAAAGGTCAGCTCGAAATACACTTAGAAGGAGCTCCAATTGAATTCAACAAATATGTCTTATTTTCTTATTTATCCCAACCAAAAATGTTTTTCCATCTCCACATGTGCAAGATTGGGATTAATATTTGTAGCTAATCTGTTGAAATGATGGCATGTGTTTTGGATACTTTGTGAGTGAGATGCCATTAAATCAACCTTGATTTCTGGTGACTCTGGACAAATACCATCTCAACATGTCTCTGTGTAACCTGTAGTTGTACTAAAGATGTTCCTGTAAGGTTTTTTTTTTTAAATCCTCTTTTGTCTACCTCAGTGATGGCTAATCTTTTCTGGACAGAGTGCCAAAAGCACGCATGCGTGTGCCCGAACCCCCAAAATGCAATCAATGCGTGCTCGCCCCCCGCATGCGCGTGTGACCCCCCCGCACATGCACTTGCGACCCCACACATGCGCATGCGACCCCCCCCGTGCGACTCCCCGCATGTGCCCTGCTCCCCATGCATGCACGGCAGAGACCCGATGACCAGCTGGCTGGCGGGAGGCGCACGCGCATGCGCGGCAGAGCTGAACTGGGGCAACAGCTCATGTACCCACAGAGAGGGCGCTGCGTGCCACCTGTGGCACGCATGCCATAGGTTCGCCATCATGGGTCTACCTTATCTGTAATCTTCCCCTTCTATTTTCCTTCAAATCAAAGCATTTTATTTCGTTCATTGCCTGCTTGTAACACAGGTACCAAAGATTAAAGTTTCTGCTTGCTGTTCATTAATTTGAAGTGACAAGCAAGTGATTGATTGGTTCTTCTTGCAGTCCAACATCCTCTTAATTATGAATTACAAATCTGTAATTCAAAACTACCTGCTTTCTTTCATTTTTTTTCTCAATGCTCAATTACTGGAAAATCTTTGAAAAAACTGTTATTTTAACTTGGGGCTTCTCATCCTTGGCAATGTGAAGATGTGTAGACTTCAACTTCCAGAAGTCTCCAACCAGCCTTAGCATCTAAACCAGGGGTGAAATTCAAAATGTTTCCCTACCGGTTCTGTGAGCGTGGCTTGGTGGGCGTGGCAGGGGAAGGATACTGCAAAATCTCCATTCCCTCCCCACTCCAGGGGAAGGATACTGAAAAATCTCCATTCCCTCCCTGCTCCTGGGGGAAGGATATTGCAAAATCTCCATTCCCACCCCACTCTGGGGCCAGCCAGAGGTGGTATTTGCCGGTTCTCCGAACTACTTAAAATTTCCGCTACCGGTTCTCCAGAACCTGTCAGAACCTGCTGAATTTCCCCCCTGATCTAAACATTGCTAAGGTTGAGGAATACTGTTTTAACTGTTCTGAGGTTTGTTTTCAAAATATCCTTATCCTTCATTAACTGGGTAAGTGTTGTTACCTTTCCCTGTAGGGTTAGTTTCCTCCTTTTTTCCAGTTTCAAGATTCCAGTTTCTCAGCACATACAGTACATGCTATTCTGCACTTTTCTTAAAGCTCTTCTTTTTTTAAAAAATAATAACATTTATATCCACTTATAGAGATATATTTCTGTTTACATATTATGCAAAAACACACATCCCTGTTTCTCCTACCTGCTTCAACCACCCTCTCCCCACCCCCCCAAGCTTTCCTTGAATACATTGCTGGCTTTTCTATGTTTCTGACTCTGACTGCTTTTCCCTACTGCTCTTTCTCAGTTCAACTAGGTTGATATTTCTTCTTTTCAGTTTTGGTTAGAAGCCTGGCTAGCATTTTCAAAGCCAGTGAGACTGCACTAGCATGTTATAACAAAAAAAAATTGTTTTATTTTATTGCACCCTTTTCTTTTTCCTGTATGGGTTTGGAAAAATGCCCCTGAACTAGTGAATAATAAATTAGAACATGCATATTGGGTAAAACCTGCACATTTTCAACTTGCATTTTACATCTCGAAGCTTTTGTTCAGGAAAATTGAAATAATGAGCAAGCTGTTACCTTCTAGTTTGCAAAAACCCAGTTCTATCCTTTCTCTTTGATTTTGCTAAGCAATTACTGTGCCCCTGTTACCTGGGAAATCTGGTTCCAAAAGTGAATGTTTCCTTCTTCACTTTTCTACAGACTTGTTAAATTGGAGTCCTACGGGAGAAGTATCTTGATTTGACTCTTGACATTTTGTATACTACTTTGAACGTTCGTGGCAGAAACCTTATTTAAATAGGAAACTAAGTTGTCATTATCCGTGTGTGTGTGTGTGTGTGTGTGTGTGTGTGTGTACACAATCTCCTATGGATTCCATAGGGAGCAAATGTCGGGACTCTGCTCTCATGAGACTTTGCAGCAGCATAAAAACATTAGTTTTAAGCAAAGCCTCGATAGTGTTTGTCAGGTCTCAGTGCTTGTCTTGTTTCTAGTGTTTGTCTTGCTTTAATCAAAAGTCTATGAACCACAGTGTTTAAAAAAGACATACCCTACATTGGAATTGGAAATGCAATTGGAAATTGCATCCAAGTGGTGGGGTGTTTTTTTTCCGGTTGTTTTTTTTTTCCTTTTCCTTTGAAAATTACATTTAAAGACTTGTATGCATCACCACCCCATGGGAAAAAAATGTTTGCCAGACCAGACTCCTGTCCTAATAATATAAATCATAAAAGAGTTTGGATTTTACTGCCACTAAGGAGAATCTTCAAGGGAGCCATCTCTCTCTAAAGGAAGAGAGAAAGAGAAAGATAAGCTTGCTCTCAAGTACAGAAAAGAGACATTTTGACAAGTAAAGAAAGAAAAGAGATGGCTAGGAAAAAAGCCAAGACAATACTAGTTGTGAATAGATGCTAACTGTAGTTAGATCAGAATGCTTATCTTTCATCCCTTTGGGCAACTGAGCCCATCATATTCTTCCTAATCCCTTTCCTTACATCTTCTGTCTTTAAGTTGTAGGATTGATCTGAAAGCAGTTTAGTCTGAGGTTTTTGGAATCTACTTTGAGAGTCCCTTCGGCTTAAGAAAAGCGCTTTAAATAATGTTAGCTATATTTAAATTTTTGCTGCATTCTTGTCAGCTATTGACAATAGCTTGGTAAAGCTATTGACTTTATCAAGTCAGATGCCAGTGGCAACAGACAGACAGTGCAGTATCAATTTAATCTTCATTCAATTGATCCTTCTTGAGACTGATTCTCAAATAAATTGTGCTTCAAGATTCAGCTACAGATTTTTTGGTTCTTATTCAATAAAAGTGTCAACACACAGTGTGCATCTGCTGTAAAAAAAAAGGCCAACAGCATGTTAGCGATAATAAGAAATGTTACTGAAAAATAGAGATGCTAATACCATAATGCCTATGTATAAATCAATAATGTGGCTGCATTTGGAATGTTGTACCCGTATGAAGTTCTGATTACTACATCTCAAAAAAGATATAGAGAAGTTATAGAAGGTTCAGAGGATGGTATCTAAGATAATCAAAAGGCTGGAGCAGCTGCCCTCTTAAGGAAAAGTTGTGACATTTATGGCTTTTAGTCTAGAAAGGCTGCAAATGTTGAGTTGTGCAAAATTATTCATGGTGTGGATAAAGTGGAAAAGGACAAGCTATTTTCCCTTTCCAAAAAATACTAGAACCAGAGGTCACCCAATGAAATTGAATCCTGGAAGAACCGGAACATTACTCAATGTGTAATTAAACTTTGGAATACTCCTCCAAAAAATATGGTGCTGGCTACCATCTTGGCAGGTTCCAAAAAAAAGAGTTGGACCAATTCATGGAAATCATGGGTTTCCATGGCTACTAGCCTTCTGAAGGCCATATGAGCCGCAGTGACGCAGTGGTTAGAGTGCAGTACTGCAGGCTACTTCTGCTGATCACCGGCTGCCAGCAGTTTGGCAGATCGAATCTCACCAGGCTCAAGGTTGACTCAGCCTTCCATCCTTCCGAGGTGGGTAAATTGAGGACCCAGATTGTTGGGGGCAATATGCTGACTCTGTAAACCACTTAGAGAGGGCTGTAAAGCACTATGAAGCGGTATATAAGTCTAAGTGCTATTGCTATTGCTATTACGGGCAGGGGGATGCTTCTGAAGGCCATCTGCTGGAAGACTAGGAGACTTCCTTGTGCAGTTGGTTGGTCACTGTGAAGGTAGACTGCTGGACTAAATGGGCCAGGGGTATTATCCTGCAGGCCACTGTTTATTTTATTAAGCTTTCCAGACCATCAAAACATCTAAATAAATGATCTTTAGCTAATTTAGAAATTTTCTGAAGAGGTTCAGGACTCCCTCTTGTCATCAGCAGACTAGCTCTCTAAAAACTGAAAAGAATGAGCACCGCACAGATTTCCCGTGGAGGTAAAAACCAGAAAAACAAAGATCAATCTTGATCAAACCAAGAGTGGTAGAAAAAGAACACCCAGAAGAAAATTCACCGATGCATCCCTATGGAGAAGTACAGTACTTACTCAATAGTTTGGAATGCTATTCATTGTTCCATTCGTAAGCCTGCTTATTCCTGGTCATATGACCCTCAGTTGTCCTGTTACAGTATTAAGGGATTGGAAAATTCCTAAAGCTATATTTTACATGTTTTTCCTACTTTGTTTTATTTATTTACAGTGTTACATTTATAGCATTCCTATGTTAAAAAAAAAAAAAAAAGTCAAGGCATTTAATGTGCTGCTGCTTCTTATTGCATTCTCATAATTAACCCTGTGAACTCACTTGTGTTGAGGAACTGACCTAGTTCACCAAGTGATAATCTGCTTAATCGTATTATTAGCTATGCTATGATTCCTGCAGCTGGCATTGTGATAAGTCATTAACCGTAGTTTCCAAACCATAATGGCTTGATTCCCATAATCTACCATGGCTCAGCATGACCAAATGGGGATCCTACTGGAATTTTCAGAGAAGGTATATTTCTAAAGCAGATTCTGCCCTTGCATACATGAATGAATAGTTTAACCATTGCCTGTTTCAGGGGTAATTAGTGTTTCTCAACTACAGGCTCATGTGAGGTTTGAAGCGAACCTCGTGGTTCTATTCAGAAAATAACTGGCCTTGGGAGATTTTCCTACTGACAAAAATGGCTGATATGGACAGTCACAAACCAACTTTCCCCCAGAAACAAACTATCTTTCTGTGATCTTTGTCAGACCCTGATCTGCTGAAGCATACTAGCAAGTTAATTGTAGTTTTGTTTGCTTGTTTTTAAAAATTGGTGCAGGAAGCCTGATGTACTAATCTAAAGCCCTTTATTGGTGACTGTAGGCACCATATTGTCTACGCCTGTCTTATTTATTTACTGTGAACTGCTCTTGCAACCTTTCTCTTCTGCTTCTTCTCAGTACTTTGGAATACTTGAAACGTTGGCTACAACCAGAGAAGGTGGCAGTCAGCAGTGAGGAGATACAGCATCTCATCCCTCTTGGAGCTCCTCCTGAGAAGCAAGAGGCTGGAGAAGATGAAGAGCCTGCACCTATAGAACAGTGAATGTACTCAGATCTTGCCTCCAGCGCAGATGGCTGTTGGCACTTTGGGTCAAAATACCCAAAAGAAGGATAGAGTTTGATTGAAATAGACCTTGTGGATTTTTCTCTCCACCAAAGTTTATAATGTACAGATTCTGATTTCAAGTCATATAAAACGTTGCAGATTTAAGTTAATTGTGTGTAATTTGTTAAGACGACAAAACGTGGTAGAATAACTTAATTTGGCAAACAGGTTTAAATTCTCTTCCCTCAAATGCAGAGAAGATTTTGCACTTAAATGATCATCTATGGAAAAATTCTTAGCAATACTTTCCTCGCAAAATATAATTTCTTCATTCACAACTCCCCTGATTTACCCACGGATATCTTTTTCCCAGCTTGGGAAAAAAACCTCCGAAGATCTGTACCTTTTTCCCTGGGAAGTGAAAAATGTCTACCACCATTGTTTCTGGCTAAAGCTGAGCCACGCCACTGCAGTTTCATCCTTCGGTGGAATAAGCCCTTCCTAGAAAAAAAACAAGAAATGCTGGGTGGGGAAAAAATTGTCCTACTTTGTGTAGCTTTTTTCTGTTATGACTATTTCTTTTTTTATCATTCATTTCATCTAAGGATTGATACCATCTTTTCAAAAAAAAAAATTATTTTTGCTTTGGGCTAATAATTATTCACACTTTTTCTTCCTCTTATTTCTTTTGCTGCAAAAAGTAAAAGACAATGCATAATGAAGAAAAAACCCAGAGCTGTCAGTTGAATGAAGAAGACAAAGTTTGATATAAGGGCAGAACAGAAATGCGAGTTTTTGTAGTAACCCTCCCATTTCACTTTTTTTGGGGGGGGGGGGAGAAGACTGGTAGGAGGTAATTCTCCCATTCAATGCTATAGCATATCTTTGGTCTTTCTACCTCCCCCATTTTTATCACCAAGCCTTTATAGTTTTTGCATCCAATACTTCTTATCATTGGTTTGCTATTTGCTTTTTTTGTTTTTCTTTTCTATTTCTATGGAAATTATCATTAACAGCTGTATATGGAAATAATTGAGGACAGCCACTATCTGAATTTCATTGTTTACCAATTGGCAAAGTTATGTAGTCAAATCTGAGCGGCTACATGCCGCCTTGATGGGTCTGAGAAAGGAGAAAAACAACTCATTTTTTTAAGAGAGTGCAACAATTATTTGCGTTGGTTTAGCTGTAAGACAGCACATAATTATATTGGGGAAGTGATATGATCCTCCCACTGTGGGGTTTTGTTCTTTTTTGCACTGAAATTCTCAACTGGAAGTTCTGATGTCTGTTTAAATGTATGTCATTGTTATTTCTTCTCCAAAATTGTAGAGATACCTTGTTTTACGAAACAGATCAGGAAATAAAAGTTCACCAAATGTATTAGACAAAATGTTGAAAACTTGAGAAGTTTACATATTATTTCTTTACTGAATTGTTTTCATATGTAGCCTAACTGGATTTTCTGAATCTGGTAATATAATATGAATAGTGGATTGTATAGTTTGATTTTGCTTTGTCTGTAATCTGAATATTGTCTACTTGTATAATTAAGACTATTTGAAAGTTGATTGTGATGTTTTCTGTCACCATCCAGTGAAAATATATATCCTTGTGTAGATGAATTTGGGGTGATTTGGTAAATGTTTTAGAATAGAGATGACTCACAAAACTATTTTTTCACAGAGAAATAGGTGCATTTTGGCTGGTGGAAAAGAGCAAAAGTGAAGCATGTAAACATTTGTTTATGTTATTAATCAAAGAAAGAAACCCCAATCCACAAACATTAAGAAAAACTCACTCTCTTCGCTAATGTCATTGTGTCCATATAGCTTATAGTCCCCCAAAAATATTTAACAAAAATTGTGGGGTGATTGCCCTGGCTATTTAAGAATTGGTCCCATACACCTGTGTGCAGTGAATGCTGCAAAGAGGTGCATGGGACCAATCCTTAGAAAAGAAAAGATTGTTCTGGATATTTCTATGTGGATCTGATATTTAAATTGTCACTCTTTTCAGAAATTCTTGCGAGGCCAAATAATTTAGAGTTGTAAGATGGATACCGAAGCAGGAGGACACTAAAGGTCCAGGTGTTAATGTAAAAAAAGGCAGGTCACCCACAGGACAGTAACTATGTTAGTTATGGGAAACTCTCTGCTGCTTGAATTCGTGTGAACCAGCCAATGTTGAGCAGCTTACATGAATCAGAAACTGGCAAAGGAAAAAGGCACCCTGGCACCTTTGTGCTTCTCATTTCCATAATCGGAACATTATGGTAGAATGGAAAGCTCTCTGAATAATTATAAGCACACTACTGTAGGTGGCTTGTGTGAAGAACATTTGAAAACGTAAGCAAAAAAGGAATAGAACAAGGTCGCTATGCCCCAAGTACTCTAAATACTTATGATATTTACAGTACTAATAACAATTGTGCATGATTTCTGGCTAAATGTAAATGGCAGAGCAATTAACTAAGTGATTTCCAAATTTACTGGGAAATTGTTATCTTTATTGACAAGTCAACTAGGACTCATTCAAATGATGAGTAGGGTACGATTTAAGATATAAGGTTAGTACTAATAACAGCAATTAACACAGATTGAAAAGAAACATCCATCAAAATCCCCACGTGGATCATTGTTGATGGATGTTTTGTACCTTCAGAATCCTTGATATTTAGCCAAGAATTTTAGAAAGTCTGATAAAAAGGCTCAACTGTCCTGATATTTGCCAACCAGAAATAGTTAGAAGTATATTATTTTTGAAGTTACAACTAACCGTAGTCCTTGACTTATAACCATAATTGAGCCTGTCAGTTTGATCATAAGTCATGACGGTTGTTAAGTAGGTCACGTGGCCATACCTGACTTTACAACCTTTTTGCAGCAGTCATTAAATGAACGCTATAGTCATTAAACAAACCCATTGTTTGCTATAGGGCGTTTTTTGCTGGAAACTGAAAGTAAATGTTGGTTTCCAACAAAAACATCATAAATTGTGGCCCCATGACTATGGGATGCTGCAAATGGCCATAAATGTGACTGGTTGCCAGTTGGCCAAATGTGATCATTATTATTATTATTATTTATTAAATTTGTATGCCACCCAACTCCCAAGGGACTCTGGGCAGCTCACAACAATATAAAAAACCATTAAAAGAAAACATAATAAAAACAGTTAAAAAACTCATACACACCGTTTCATGGCTGGACCTCGCCAATTACAGAGGCGAGATCAATGGCCCCAAGCCTGCCGGAAGAGCCAGGTCTTCACCGCTTTCCGGAAGGCCAGCAGGGTGGGGGTGGTCCGGATCTCAGGAGGTAACTGGTTCCAGAGGGCCGGAGCAGCCACACCGAAGGCCCTCCCCCGTGGGCCTGCCAGCCAGCACTGTTTAGCTGACGGGACCCGGAGGAGCCCAACCCTGTCGGATCTTACTGGTCACTGGGAGCTATGTGGTAGGAGGCGGTCTCAAAGAGAACCTGGCCCTGAGTCGTGTAGGGCTAGAGTGGAGATGTCGGAGGTCGCCGTATGAGTACAAAAAAAA
>QLTV01003461.1:149481-169449 GCA_003457575.1 Thermophis baileyi | reverse complement strand
AAACAGTTTTCAGTTTGATGTTAGAAAAAAACTTCCTAATGGTATCTCTTTCCCTTCACTGAAGGTATAGCTGTATATGTAGCCAAACCATAGAATTGATCAGAAGTATGCAATTAATGCAAATAAGAGTTTTGATCAATGGGACACATGCAATAGATGTATCTATCTATCTATCTGTCTATCTATCTATCTATCTATCTATCTATCTATCTATCTATCTATCTATCTATCTATCTATCTATCTATCTATCTATCTATCATCTATCCATCATCTATCTATCTATCTATCTATCTATCTATCTATCTATCTATCTATCTATCTATTTATCTATCTATCTATCTATCTATCTATCTATCTATCTATCTATCTATCTATCTATCATGTATCTATCATCTGTCTATTGATATGGGGGCCTGATGGCTCAGTGGTTAAAGAAGCTGAGCTTGTCAATTGGAAAGCTGTCAGCCTGGGTTCAAGACCTGAGCTCCGTGCAACGGGATGAGCTTCCATTACTATCACCAGCTCCTAGCAGTTCAAAAGCATGCCAATGCAGGTAAAATAAATAGATACCACTTTGGTGGGAAGATAACAGCATCAGTATACCGGTATAAGTCTAAATGCTATTGCTATTGCTATTCCATGTGCCTAGGCATATACTCATGCTGGCCACAAGGAAATATCTTTGGACAACGCTGGCTCCCTCAGCTAAGAAATGGAGATGAACACTTCCCCCTGGAGTCAGATATGACTGGACAGGGGAAAGAGAGAGAGAGAGAGAGAGAGAGAGAGAGAGAGAGAGAGAGAGAGAGAGAGAGAGAGAGAGAGAGAGAGAGAGAGAGAGAGATGTATGTTATAGATGATAGATAGACAGAAAAATAGAGATAGATGGTAGATAGATAGATGATAGAGCTAGAGATGTATATGTTATAGATAATATAGATATACCATGATATAGATATAGATACTTAATTGAGGAATTAATGAAATAGTAATTAACATTAACTGAATGTGGAAGCTAGCATTTTAGGAAAATGAACCTTTAAAATGCAGTGTTGTTCTTATCAAATCTTTTGAGATAATGTTCTTGGAATTGTTCCCTATTGTCATTTATTTATGTTTATGCAGGTCCGTATGGACAAACAAACATAAATAAGGATGCAGTGAAACCCATAACTTCATGCAACAAGTGAATTTTAAGTAAGGCTTTGACATAAGAATCGCCCAATCTAATTGTCAAGCTCAGATTGAATTGCTATCCAGGATTAACCAGAGAGAAAGGCAAAAAGCAGAAGGAACCCAGAGGGAGAGACTGGGGAAAAGGGCATGTTTGTAGCTGCAAATAAAAGTACTTACAGAAGCCTTGGAAAATCCTTCTGAGGGAAAGAATAGCCTCAAAGGAAGTCTAATGAAATGTGATATGTCAAGAAGTTTCAAGGGATGAATTTTAAAGAGTTCCTAAGAGTGCTAGAAGATGGAGACTGAAAGCTGCAAAATCTTCAAAACAGACAAGAAATTATTTTGGACCCAGCTCCAGGTGCCCTTCTACACTTCTAATCTCCCCATGTCTTGGTGACATGCTGAATAAGTAGAGTCAGGCATTTCCACAAGGATGAACAATGCCAATCTCTCTATTTTCTTTTTAACAATTTCCCCCTTTTTTTAAAATGTAAAAGATCCTCACGATCAGATTCTGACATGGCGGTCCATTCCCAGCTCTTGAATGACTCCTGTTTTAATAGCTCAGATCACTTATTCACTGGCCTGGATCTCCTCTTTGAGCTGAAGCCGCTTTTCATTCCTCTCTACGCTCTCTTGGTGACAGTTGCCTGCACAGGGAATCTCCTCCTCCTCTGTCTCATCAGCTTCACCAAAAAGCTGCACAGCACCACGAATTTCCTTATTGGGAACTTGGCAGCTGCTGATCTGATTATGTGCATTTTCTGCGTTCCACTGACCGCCGTGTATGCCTTTGAAAGCCGAGGGTGGCTTTTTGGAGCCTTCATGTGCTACTTCGTCACCCTGATGCAAGGGACAACCGTGTTTGTGTCTGTCCTGTCACTTACAGCCATTGCCGTCGATCGATATGTTGTAATTGTGTATCCCATTCGTCAAAGGGTGAGATGCAAGTCCTGTATCTATATTGTGGCTGCTATTTGGCTCTTGTCTCTTGTGGTTTCTCTACCGACCTATTTCCATACCTATTACTTAGATCTCAACAGCATTGGCCATGACATGATTATCTGTGAAGAAATCTGGTTGCACCGGAAGACAGAGAGACAGCTATACTCTTGCCTGATGCTCCTCCTCTCTTACATGCTTCCACTTTCGGCCGTGCTGTTCTCTTACTGTGCCATTTCTTATCATCTCCAGAAGAGAAAGATCCCAGGAGCTGTATGTCACAACCAAGAAAAGTGGATTACAAAAAAAGAAAAAACCTTCCAGATCCTTGTGATTTCAGTCCTGTGTTTTGGTCTTTGTTGGCTCCCTCTCCAGGTGGTTAATTTGATTAGAGATATGGATGAAGAGTTTGCTATCCTAAACAAGCGATATGTGAATGTCATCCAAGTTTCATGTCATGTGGCTGCCATGAGTTCAGCCTGTTTCAATCCTTTCATTTATGCTTCCCTCCATGAGAAATTACGTATCCATATTGGGAACTATTTTGATCAGAGAAAGAAGTCAAGCCTTGTATCCCACAAGACCTCACAACTAAATACCAGTTCTACTTTGGCTGCCAGAAAGAGGAGGGCGTCAGCTTATTTTCCAAAGCACCAGAGGGCAGGACAAGAAATAATGGATGGAAACTAATCAAGGAGAGAAGCAAACTGGAATTAAGGAGAAACTTCCTAACAGTGAGAACAATTAACCAGTGGAACAGCTTGCCTTCAGAAGTTGTGGGTGCTTCATCACTGGAGGTTTTTAAGACGGGACTGGACAGTCACTTGTCTGAAATGGTATAGGGTCTACGATTTGAGCAAGGGGCTGGACTAGAAGACCTCCAAGGTCCCTTCCAGCTCTATTCTGATTGATTGAACATGTAACATGGCTGCCTTCTCATTCCCATTCCAAAAGTGGATCCCAGCTCATCCCATATAATCCTGTGATCGTGACAAAAGGCATGAGAAAGGATAGACAGCAGTAGTTTTCTTTATTTATTTTCCTGAGGAAATCAAATGAGAAATAAGTAGTTCTATCTTCTATCTTCATTCAAAACGAGTATTTGGACACATTGCATACATGTTGATTTATGTAGTGGAACAGTGTATATTTTGAACACCAAACATAAGTGTCAGGTTAGAATTGGCTTGTGTTCAGTTGCTTTGTTCTTTATTCTTTCTGGGTCCTTTTGGTTAAGAACAACCTTAACTTCTGGTTTGTTTGTTTTTTGGGGTGCCTTTGTTCGCCAAAGTTGAAAGTTAGATGTGGCTGCACATATTGCACTTTTACACAGTATATTTTTACATTTGATGGCAATGATTAAAATTTATAAATCAAAACTGTTTTCAAGAGTAAGTGATATACATGGGAATGATTAACATTAAAGTATTGAATAAGATAAATGCTTATGCCTACCAGATTTCTCTGTACGGATTTACTTGAAATGTGTTTGGTTTTGTTTCATTTGTAATTGCTTAGAAACAGTGATATCAGCAGGGCAACATCACCAGGCAAAATTTAGGATCCTTAATCCTGGAGCCCCCATCACATAAATAGAGCTTCAGTATTCTTCACCCTTATCATATTGTCTTAATCCCCTTTTTTAAAAAAGCCATCTGGAAACATAGAACATGGCACTGTAGAATTGCTGTACAACATACCCAAACTCTTTTAAAAACAAAGAAAAGGGGGGGGGGAGTGCCTGTGGTATGTCCAGGTAAAGAGAAAGGGACAGAAAGAACAATAAGCATGAGGCTGGTAAGAAGAAACAGAGAGAAAAAAAATCAAGAGGAATAAAATTAGGGTGGGGTGGGAGGAGCCAATTAAACTACAGTAATAAGATAAATTGAATAAGTTCCCCTGAAATCTATGGAGATTCTCAGTCATCCAAGTATGGTTGTCCCAAAGGTGCTTTTTCAAGAGGCAACTGGACTTTCTTTTTTTCTTTGAAGACATTTCGCTTCTCATCCAAGAAGCTTCTTGAGCTCTGACTGGATGGTGGGGAATGGAAGGATTTATACTCCTTGCAGACAGCTGGTCATTTGCATTCTTTTAGTGCAGGGTGTCAAACTGGTGGCCCGTGGGCTGGATGCATCACGTGCAGGCCATGCCAGTTCTATGAATGGGAAAATGTTGCAGAACGTCATGTGACGGCACCGTGATGCAGTGAGTTTGACACCTGTGTTTTAGTGAGTCGTCCTTTCAGCTGTTCCAAGAAAGCTCCACACCCATTTGCACTACTCAGGTGATCCTAAGGACACAGATAAACCTCCAGGTAGCCTTAATGACTCACTAAAAGAATGCAAATGACCAACTGTCTGCAAGGAGTATAAATCCTTCCATTCCCCACCATCCAGTCAGAGCTGAAGAAACTTCTTGGATGAGAAGTGAAATGTCTTCAAAGAAAAAACAGAAAGTCCAGTTGTCTCTTGAAAAAGCACCTTTGGGAGTTTCCCTGAAGGCATCTTATAGAATTCCCACAATTCTAAAGCACTGGTGGTAGAAGATCCTTTCTAAATATCCTCACACAGTATTGGATATACACAAAAACATCAAAATGAACATAACAGTAACTAATGGTAACATTTGACATACGAAATACAGTAAAACACAATCATATAAGGTTAGGAAAACAAGAGCCATTTTCATTAGCATCTTTTCAGATCTATTCAAAAGCAATCAGCAGAGTAATGAACAATCTGATCCTACACACACACACACATACACACACACACAAATCAGATTTAAAAATGAATTTATTCCAAATGCTTCTCAGTTCCTCAGTAAAGGCTCTTGAGTAAAGCAACCCTTGAATAAGACGACAGCTTTTCTTATGGATCATTAATAATTACTGACACATAAAATGTTATGGTTATCCCATGGTCAACAGTTCAGTACAGGAAACAAATGAATGTTATGACACAAGGATAGGAGACGTGTATGTGAATCAGATTGTTCATTACTCTGCTGATTGCTTTTGAATGGATGTGAAAAGATGCTAACGATAATTGAACTTATTTTACAGAACGTGAAATCTACTTCATAAATGTAATCACTTAGCAATAGCAATAGCACTTAGACTTATATACCGCTTCACAGTGCTTTACAGCCCTCTCTAGGCGGTTCACAGAGTCAGCATATTGCCCCCAACAATCTGGGTCCTCATTTTACCCACCTCGGAAGGATGGAAGGCTGAGTCAACCTTGAGCCGGTGAGATTTGAACTGCTGAACTGCAGCTAGCAGTCAGCTGAAGTAGCCTGCAGTACTGCACTCTAACCACTGCACCACCACAGCTCTATTTGAATGTTTCTCAGGTTTAATCGTTGAATCCAACCATTTACAGAACTTCAGATTCACACATTCATAACAGGTGCCTTACTCTTTGTCCAGTCTGAAAAGTGTGATGATACTCCTGTTCAGTTGTGTGTGTGTTTTTTTTTCTAAACATCTCTAGCTTCCTCAGTCACTTCTAATATCATGATCAGCCCCCTGATCATCTCCATTGTTCTAACTTGTATCTATTCTAGTTTGTTCTGGTGCCCAGAACTGGGCTCAGAACTCAAAGGAGGTTTGACTTACGTAGAAATTGTGGAACTGTATGATAGAAGACCCTTCAAGGTGATAGGGTTTAAGCCAGTGGGGAAATGAGCCGAGGTGGCGCAGTGGTTAGAGTGCAGCACTGCAGGCTACTTCAGCTGACTGCTAGCTGCAGTTCGGCGGTTCAAATCTCACCGGCTCAAGGTTGACTCAGCCTTCCATCCTTCTGCGGTGGGTAAAATGAGGACCCAGATTGTTGGGGGCAATATGCTGACTCTGTGAACCGCTTAGAGAGGGCTGTAAAGCACTATGAAGCGGTATATAAGTCTAAGTGCTATTGCTATAAATCCAATTTTTTTACTACCGGTTCTGTGGGCGTGGCTTGGTGGGCGTGGTGTGGCTTGGTGGGTGTGGCTTGGTGGGCGTGGCAGGGGAAGGATACTGCAAAATCTCCATTCCCACCGATTCCAGGGGAAGGATACTGCAAAATCCCCATTCCCACCCCACTCTGGAGCCAGCCAGAGGTGGTATTTGCTGGTTCTCCAAACTACTCAAAGTTTCCGCTACCGGTTCTCCGAACTCAAAATTTCCGCTACCGGTTCTCCAGAACCTGTCAAAACCTGCTGGATTTCACCCCTGGTTTAAGCACTAACCCTCTTTTTCTTTCAAAGAATCCAAGATGAAACATTTTCAATTACCCCAAGAAATGTTAGTTGTTTCAAAAGTCCTTACCTATTCCGGTTACAAATTTGGAAGAACTTTCTGTAATATAATTACTGTCTGGATGAGTAAATGCATTATCATTATAACCTGTGTTAATCAGTTGTGGTCAAGCTTTTCCTAAGAGCAATCTTACCGAAGATGTTTGCAATTACTGCTAGTTCTCAAGTCACAACCATTTGTTTAGTGAGGACTACTATAATTTAAAAAGTATTGACCTCAACACTATTAAGCAATTATGAACTGGGCAATGCCGCATACTTCATAAACAGAAAACACCATCTTTTAATTTCAGACATGTTATTCTCTAAATGTGTGTGTGACTAGACATAGTGGATATTTTTAAGTAGAAATTTCTACACCACAAATTATTTTTCCACTCTGAATGGCGATTTAGCTTGTCTTTACTAGGCTTTGCAAAATAAATTCCGTTGAAAAATGCAATTCGTCATAAAAAAAACAGTTATTAGAGAATTATATTTTTCTGAGAGCTTATGGTTAAGACTTTGTTAACATATATACTGTAGAATGCAAAACTCTGTAGAATGTATACTAGAGGCAGAGAAAACGGTGCCATCTAGTGGCCATCTGGATTTATGCAATTCAGTTATGGCAGCCCTGACCTGTTTTATCATGACAACCTACGATGGCTAGATTCATGCAAAATGCTAAGCAAACAAACCATATTTGTGTATGATATGCCAATCCAGAAAAACTATGTTTTGGGGAGTCCTCTTATAAAATGACACATCCTCATAAAACAGAATACTGAGTTCACATATTATGCTAAACCAGAATATAATCTGGTTTGGGTTAAGGACAAAATGTAGTACAAGCTATAATTGTTTGTAAATAATTTGTGTGAATTCAGCAATTTAGAACTTTCTGCACAAGTCATGACTAACATGAGACTGAAAAACAGAAGAGGAAGAGAAAGAGAAGGAGAAGGAGAAGGAGAAGGAGGAGAAAGCCCTTAGTATTATAATAGTGCAATTTCACAATATTTTTCATGATTTCCCAAGGTCAAGGCCTAGATTTATTTTTCAAAAATGGAATAAATATATGAATTTCACAGGGAGCACAAATTGTTAGCACAGATTTTAATACTTAGCATTTTCATGTGCAAGTGGCAGAGATTTTAATGCTTAATAAAAGCATTGCCGCACAACATAATTTTCACATGGTTAAATATTATTTGTAAAGGACTTAATAGGAAGATAATGAATACTATTGCTTATTTGCTGGTCTGAAAACCTCATTAGAAATTTGTGACCCCAAGTAGTTAATTAAATAAACTAAAAGCATACTACAAAAGAACATGGCTATTAATCATTTGATTAAAAGATCTGTGCCCCATTATAACAGCCAATTTCTATATATTTAAGTGTAAACTGCCTATGAGATGCATGATCAGATTTTGCATTTGGCAAAATTAGTCTGAAAAATAGTAGTACTGATTAGTCTAAAAAGTGTATGTGGTAAGTGAAAGACAACATTGTTGTGTGAGGATAGCTCAGTGCAAACTATGCTCCCATGTGCTATGCCTTGATTTTGCCAAGTAAACCTTTCTGGGAAAATCATTTTTCAACTTAGGAATCAGTTGATTGCTTACCATTGATTTGGGCTGACTCTTTCAGCTAGAATGCTATTTTACTTCTACAAACCATAATTACTTCTGGTTCTCTAATTGCAAGGAAAGCAGTAGAAAGATAGATCTCCAGCTTATGTGTGTAGGAAAGGGCCCAAATTATAAGTTTGTATCAGAACAAATTATCCATGGGTCCTATAATTGATCAACTGATTACATGCCATCAAGTCTTGTTGACCCTTAACGATCACATAGATTTTCTCCATTGTCAGGGTATGTGGATTTAATAGCTGTAAGCTGATGAGAGGTTGTAAGCGAAGGCAACCGGAAACTGATGAAATGGGAATGAGGCAGCAGGGTTACTGCTACTTTAAGAAGCTGGGTAAAAAGCTGCCTATATAAGGGAAGCCATTAAAAGGCGTTTCCCTTCTCCTCATGTTCCCTCTCGTCCGTGTAGTCTCATTGCTCTTCTCTGTGTATCAGTAGCTGTATAATAAGGTATTTAACCATGTATACGTTTGTATATATTTAGCTGTACATAAACCACTATTAAGTATCTAAAAGCTCTGTGTGCTGTGTGCTGTGTGTTTTGCTCCTGGGTTTATCTCATAATACTAATCACGCTGCATAAACTCTGACAGGTTATGGGCCCAGCCCACAGTGAGAAGGCCAGAGTGTTTAGTGAATAGTGAGTCTAGAGAGAGAAGAATCCCAGTGTGAGCTTGCACCAGTGGTTTAAAATCATGGTTAGCAGGCAGCATGGCCTCCGTCGGTGTAATGGGAGGAGGTTTCTTGGTGTCTCGGTTGAATGAGACAAACTACCTCTCCTGGAATGTGAAGATGGAGATGTACCTGCGGAGGGAAGAGTTGTGGACGATTGTTTCTGATCCACCAGCAGTCCTGGATGATGGGGATCAGAGGAAAAACGAAAAGGCATTAGCCAGCATAATCCTTGCCTTGGAAGATAGTCAGCTAATACACGTGAGGGGTCTCCAGTCTGCGAAAGAGTGCTGGGAGGCATTGCGCAGTGTGTATGTGAGAGAGACTGCAGGCAGCAAAGTGTTGCTGACTAGAAGGCTGTATAAGGCACAGCTGAAGCCGGGAGAGTGTGTGTCCACACATTTGCAGAACATGAGACGGACATTCCTCAGGTTGGAAGAAAGGGGAATGAAATATACGGAAGCACACAAAGTGTATGTTGTGCTTAGTTCCCTGGACAGTTCATGGGACGTTCTTGTGAACAGTCTTGAGTCCATGCAAGAACAGGACTTAACGATGGCGTACTTGACTGGTCAGTTGTTGGAGGAGGAGCAGAAACAGCTGGAGAGGAGACCAGGAAAGGGAGGGGAGAACGTTCAGCACAGACCAGCATCTGCAGCTGAAAGAGTTAACTTTGTGAAGAGATGCTACACGTGTGGGTCTACTGAACATCTCCAGAGACGCTGTCCTGAGAGGAGAAACAGAGGAGCAGCGAGACAAGGGAGCAGAATTAATCAGTGAACGTGGAGTGGTTCTCCAGCGTCGTTTTCCCTGGCAGCGTCAATGTCTGAACACAACAGGAATATGTGGTTGTTGGACAGTGGGGCAAGCCAACATATTGTTAATAATCCACATGTGTTTTCTGGTTTGAAACCAGCAAGGAAAACGTGGGTTGGTCTGGCTGATGGACAGAAAGCTGCTTTAAAGGGGGAAAGTAATGTGTATGTACCAGAAATAGATGCTACATTGTACAACGTGTTATATGTACCTGCTTTAGAGCATAATTTATTAAGTATATCCATGTTAGACAGGCAGGGGTATGAAATAATATTTGCTGGGGGACTATATACAATTAAGAAGAATGGACAGGTATGTGCACAAGGAGTTAAAAAGGATGGCCTGTACGTTCTAGGAAGGCATGAGAATAGGTATGCACAGACATGTACAAAGGCTCCTAATAGGGGAGTGGAGCATGCTAGTTATAGAGGGCTGCAGAAGATGCCAGACCCAGCTAGGTGGCATAAGCCACAGCAAAAATCAAAGCAGTGCAAGAGATATTTAGAGTGTGCTGTTTGTAATGAGGCACAATACAGGGTGTATCTTGTGAGTAGAAAAAACGCAAAGCAAGCAAACAGTGTTAGATCTAGGAGACCTGAATGGTATAATAAAGGTTTAATTCCTGAGCGGTGCAAAGTTGGTGGGGATAGAGTAGAAGGTATTTATAATAAACCCCGTAATTACCAAGAGTCATGGTCATTGCCTAAGGAACAATGAGATAAGTGGAGAAAGCTGCAGTTAAAGAGAATGACAGGCAGGCAGATAAATCAAACCGAGGAAACTGAGCTAGTGAAAAGAGAAAGTAAAGGTATCCAGCCAAGAGATGGTAAACAGGCTGTAATGGAGATTAATGAGACAGAGTGTATAGAGTCAGTAGATAATGACCGTAGGAGTGATTTCAGCAGCTATAGTAGTAGCGTGTGTAGCAAGGAGAGTAGTAACCGAAGCAGGAGGTGAGGATATAATATAAATAGAAAGCATTGGGAATATGTTACAGCATTTAACTGTTCAGCTTTAAATACAGCCATATGATGATCTCAGTTTGAAATGCTAGGTGGATAGTGACTGGGCAAACAATGTGCAAGATAGGAAGTCTACTACAGGGTTTGTAGTGTTGGTTGCCGACACCGTAATTGGGTGGAAATCCAGGAAGCAACCATCAGTGGCACTTTCAACCACTGAGGCAGAATTCATAGCCTTATCTGAGGTTTGTTCAGAGATAATATGGTATGTGCAATTACTGAAAGATATGAATGTAAATGTACAAGATGCTGTTCCAGTATTTGAGGACAATGCTGCATGTATAACAATGGCGACAGGAGATCGCATTAGGAATAGAAGTAAACATGTAGACATTAACTACTGTAACGTTAGAGAAGCTGTAAAAGAGAAACTGATCAAATTACAGCATTGTTCCAGTGAATGTAGAGGGAGAAATAGCAAAAATTGCCTTTTCTCTTCTGAGAGCACAACTACCAAACGAGGATGAAATCTAAGCCTGTCAGGGTATGTAGATTTAATAGCTGTAAGCTGATGAGAGGTTGTAAGCGAAGGCAACCAGAAACTGATGCAATGGGAATGAGGCAGCAGGGTTACTGCCACTTTAAGAAGCTGGGTAAAAAGCTGCCTATATAAGGGAAGCCATTAGAGGGTGTTTTCCTTCTCCTCATGTTCCCTCTTGTCCATGTAGTCTCATTGCTCTTCTCCGTGTATCAGTAGCTGTATAATAAGGTATTTAACCACATATAAGTTTGTATATATTTAGCTGTACATAAACCACTATTAACTATCTAAAAGCTCTGTGTGCTGTGTGCCGTGTACTGTGTGTTTTGCTCCTGGGTTTATCTCAGTGGTGAAATCCAAATTTTGTAACTACCGGTTCTGTGGGCGTGGCTTGGTGGGCGTGGTGTGGCTTGGTGGGCGTGGTTTGGTGGGCGTGGCAGGGGAAGGATACTGCAAAATCTCCATTCCTACCCCACTCCAGGGGAAGGATACTGCAAAATCCCCATTCCCTCCCCACTCCTGGGGGAAGGATATTGCGAAATCTCCATTCCCACCTCACTCTGGGGCCAGCCAGAGGTGGTATTGGCCGGTTCTCTGAACTACTCAAAATTTCCGCTACCGATTCTCCAGAACCTGTCAGAACCTGCTGCATTTCACCCCTGGTTTATCTCATAATACTAATCATGCTGCATAAACTCTGACATCTTGTAATAAGCTGAGTTATTAACAGCGTGTGCATTAGAAGAATTGCATAAATTGCACTATTTCTGTTTCCTTTCCAAACATTGCAGGCATCAATATAGGAACAGGAAATATAGGAAATATATAAATAATATATTATAGTGATGTATAATGACAATCTGATGGGTCTGTATCAAACTTCAGTCCTCATCCTCAGCGCCTGTTATCAAGGGATGATGGGAATCATAATTCATCATAACTGAAGGATGCCTGTTTGGGAAGCACTAAACTGAATTTCAGCTAAGGGAGACACAAGGTAACTGGGGGGTGGGGGGGAAGGCTGATAGCAGTTGGCAATTTTAATGAGTGCCAACACGATTTCATTGGATGCTGGAGCTCCATTCAGATGAAAACTTCCAGTTGGTGTGTGCATGTTTGTGTATGAAAATTATAGCCTGCATACAATAACATGATTCTGAATAATTAAAAGCTAAGCCTCGGCAGTCAAAATGAAGCTGGACATTCCTCGGTATAAAATTAATGTTTTATTCTCCGTGCTGAAGGCTATTATCCGGCTGCTTTTTTCTGGTAAGTGCATGATGGAAATGTTTGGCAACAAGTGTCACATTCAGCATCTTTAGGCTATGTGCTAAAGGTAGGCTTGAGAGCATAGGCAATGCATGATGCAACTGCAGAGCACAAGTGGTACTTTCCAGAGCTATATCAGCTCCCATAATTCCCAGCTAGCATTAAATCTTCACCATTACTATCAGCAACAACACTTTCTTTCTAACTGGCAGATCCAAGTTCAAAAAATAAATTGTCAAACCCACCAGAAACCCTTAGATAGAGCAGAAATTGATATGTACCAGTGGTGAAATCTACATACCTTCCCTTCCGGTTCGGAAGCGCACGCTTTGCGTGCGTGCGCTTGCTCCGCTCACACGCACGCGCCCATCACGCGTGCTTTTTCACCCTCGCTTTGCACATGCGCAGAGGGTTAAAAACAAGAAAATGGCAACGTCCGGGCAGGTGGGTAGAGCTTTGCGCTGCCGCTGCTACCGGTTCTCCGAACCACCAGCGGCTGCTGCTACCGGTACGCCTGGACCGGGCCGAACCGGTAGCATTTCACCCCTGATATGTACCCAGAGAAATGTCCTATTAATGACGAAGTGAGAACTAGTCAGGCATCAGGAACAAGCCATGTCTGTTGCTTAACAGCTTTTCCTTTTGTTGTATTGCTTTGTTTTAAGCCAGAAATAACCCTTTGCTTCTGCAAGTGCTTCTCTTTTTTAAAGGACAGAATGATTGCTGTTGCACATTGACAAGGTTTTAAAAAGAAATAATCCTGGGCAAGAACATTGCTTTCTTTTCAGCTGAAATCACAGCCTGTGTCACTGTGGGCTTTATTATCATTTTTGTTTTAATGACATAGAATAACATAGAATAGAGTAACAGTTGGAGGGAACCTTGGAGGTCTCCTAGTCTAACCCCTTGCTCAAACAGGAGACCCTATACATTTCAGACAAATGGCTGTCCAATCTCTTCTTAGAGGCCTCCCGTGATGGAGCACCCACAACTTCTGAAGGCAAAAATTTCTGCTGGTTAATTACTCTCATTGTTAGGAAATTTCTCCTTGGTTCTAGGTTGCTTCTCTCCTTGATTAGTTTCCATCCATTGCTTCTTGTCCTTCCTTCAGGTGCTTTGGAAAATAGATTGATCCCCTCTTTTTTGTGGCAGCCCCTCAAATATTGGAACCCTGCAATCATGTCACCCCTAATCCTTCTTTTCATTAAACTAGACATACCCAATTCCTGCAACCGTTCTTCATATGTTTTAGCCTCCAGTTCCCTAATCAGCTTTGTTGCTCTTCTCTTCACTCTTTCCAAAGTCTCAACATCTTTTTTATAATGTGGTGACCAAAACCGGATGCAGTAAATGGCACTAAAGTCATCTGGAGTCCCATGCTTTGGCATGGCAGCAGTTTTGCTTGATGCACATACTTATTTCCCATTCTCATGGCAGACTGGATTGTGAGTTAATCCAAGGGGAAAAGTAAACAGTATGATGCCGAAGATCCATCCTAGAGATGAAACTGTGAAGACTTCAAGAAGGCTTCCACAGATATGTGAGCATAAATGGCAATTCAATTGTAACCTGTCAGAAAAAACCTGTCCCATAGCCAGTCACAATAGATGACGCCCCTGATCACCTTGGCTTATCTTGAAAAAAGCTTAGCAAGATCAAATCTGGATGCTATTTGGAAGAGGATCCACCAGGAAATTTCAGGTTTTATTTAGACCATTTTGGGAAGTTATAAAAGCATACCCAAAAGAAGGCAAGGGTTAACCATTTCCATATTGTCCCAAGTGATGTTATTTGAATTCGTAACAACTGGTTCTTAGACAAGTAAGGTGTGGGAAAAACTGAGAAGTAGAAGGTGGGACTGAGAGGACCAACATGCTGAGACATATCCTTCTGTAGTGTGTGGAGATTATCCTTCCTCCTGTTTGGCTCTCCACTTTACTGGGAGGAGATGAGCTTCTGGAATGGCATTATCAGGCCTCTTGTGAGAGTGGTGCTCCTTCACTTTTCTGAATGTCCTGTCCTGTCTGCCATATTTCACTTAAGGTAAGCAAAGAGATGTTCTGGGCTAGGGGAAAAAACTAACATCAACTATGAGCCAGACAGAAGTGGATAGCTAAACACCCCTGATTATTCATCTACAAGAACATGTTATCTTTTTATCTTCAGCATAAATTGTATTTCTGAAAAGGTCTATGTTGTCAAAGGCTACCATAGACTAAATTTTCTTAGGCATTTACTGGATGATGTCAGCAGAACCTAAATCAAGCCATCAGGATGGGCTTTTTATTTGACTATTTAGGGATGGTATGACTGAAGGAGTTTTCAGCTCATTTGAGGGAGATTTTTTTTTAAAAAAAAAAACCTCTCTCCCTCCTCCTATAATAAGACAGCCAACCCCGTTATATTATGTGTTATTTAGGACAAATTGTGCACTCTAATCATTACTTGCTGATTAGGGGAACTAATTTTGTATTGTCATTTCCCCCCCCCCCTCCTTTCTTGCAATTTTAAGATAGCCTTTTTCTGCACAATCACAAGAGAGGTTTCTAAGATGTAAGAAGATGTGGAAGAGAATGTTTTGGTCTCCCAACTGTTCACTCTCACAGAGCTTGTCAAGGCCATTCACAAGATGGAGTTTAAAAAAAAAGTCAAGATGTGACTTTGATTGCATGCTTGCCCTGATGGTTCATCCCTGACAGAATGAATCAAAACAGGCCTTATTTTGGCAGCTAAAAGTAGAATCAGCGTCAGATGATATGTCTGAAAATAATGCCATCAACAACCTGCGTTTAGCTGCTAACATCTTATCCTTCCCTTAAAAGCATTTAAGGGCATGTTTTCATGTGGAACAGAGAAAATTTGCTTTCCTAGGATTCATTTTTAATGCCAAGATAAAGAAGCATCTCCGACTTATGTGACAAATCCTAAAGAAATTTACTGCTCTATGAGGTAAGCCTTTACCTCTCAGAACCCAGGTTGTCCAAAGAGGATGACAAAGGAAAGTAGAGGAAGTTTTGCCAGCCCTGGTGTGCTGCTATCATGAGCAAGTAACATGAAGAAAGAGAGAATAATAACTTGCTGCAAGCACAATACAAAACATTTTGTGTTTTTTAGAAGGTTCCCTGGACTAAGGCATTTAGCACTAACTATATGTCTTGCTCACTTTCTTCCCTTCTAAGTGAATTCAGGAAGTGCTTAGGTGAGAATGCTTCAGAGGTGGGTTTCAGCAGGTTCTGACCAGTTCTGGAGAACCGGTAGCAGAAAGTTTGAGTAGTTCGGAGAACCGGCAAATACCACCTCTGGCCGGCCCCAGAGTGGGGTGGGAATGGAGATTTTGCAATATCCTTCCCCGAGGAGTGGGGGGGGGATGGGGATTTTGAGTGGGGACGGAATGGAGATTTCGCAGTATCCATCCCCTGCCACGCCCACCAAGCCACGCCCACCAAGCCACGGCTACAGAACCGGTAATAAAAAAAATTTGAGTCCCACCACTGGAATACTTCATGGAAGCATAGACTTAGAAAGATATGGAGAGATTGTCAGGTTTGCTTGAAGATAATGCTGAAGACAAGAAGGTTTCTTAAATATAGCAATGAAGGTTGGCCCAAGGCAGAGGTGGGTTCCTCCCAGTTTGGACCGGTTCACCCGAACCGGTAGCAACCCACTGGTGACATCACGGAGCCGGTTCGGTCAGTGCCAGTCCGTGGACGCCATCATTTTTTGGGGGGGAATTTTTTTTTTCTAAATTTTTTTTAAATTTTTTTTCTTCTGCGCATGCGCAGAAGCTGAGTTTCTGGCACTGCGCATGCATCACCATCTTGTTTTCAGGGTTTTTTTGGATTTTTTTGGGATTTTTTGGCACTGCGCATGCGCGAAGTACGTGCGGCCACGCAGCATGGAAGGAAGCGAACCAGCAGTGAGGTAAGTTAGAACCCACCCCTGGCCCAAGGTTGTATAAAGATTTCCCTCCCCCAAAGATTTCATTCATTCATTCATTCATTCATTCATTCATTCATTCATTCATTCATTCAAATTAGAGATCCAAGGTTTGGTTCTGTTCTGTGATAGGAGAGGTTGCTTAAGACTGAACATTTTCCATGGCAAAGCTCTGGAACTGACACTTGGGGGAGTTCCAATCTGTCCCTTGCCTCTATTCTTTGGGTGGCATCTAGTACAAGTAATTCTTAGTTTCAAAGAGTAATTAGGATCCCTTGAATTGTTGATGTAAGAGTTTGGTGTTCTGCCAGCAAATCTGTATCTGTTATTTTTATTGCTGCTTCTGAACCAGCTTGAGCTGGCCAGTTACTCGCAAGGTCTCGCTCTTTAGAACTGTGCTTCTATAAGCAAACAGCAGCATTATTGCAAATTGATTTTTTTCTTCTTTTATATAAAAAGAGATTTCTTATTACACAGATACAACTCAAATTACTCACTATTTGAAGATATCTATGTATAACACTGCCACCCACATTTTCTCTGGGATGATTCCAGACCGACAAGCCACAAAGGCATCTGCAGAAATAATTGTGGGGTGGGGGTTGGGAGGATGGAGTTAAGGCTATGAAATATTTACTAAGTTTTGTTTTATTTTCTAAATTTCTATACTGCCATTTTATCAAAAATAGATCTGGAACAATTCCTGGTTAAAACAACAAGGGCATACAATTTAAAAACAACAATAATGTAAATTATGGCTTTGATTTCAGATACCCACCTCTCCCAGCAGGATTTTGCCCACCCCTGCATTTCTGCAGGAGAGTGACAAGAGGTTCTCTATCCCATATGAAGTAAAAGCAGTGGGGCCCCGGTGGGGGCCTTCTCTGGCTAACCCTACACTCTGGAACCCTTGCCTTTCAAAATCCCAAGTCTCACAACCTTTGGGAAACCTCTTAAAACCTGTCTATGCCACAGAGATTGTGAGGCTAATTTAAGGCAGAGTGGGAGCAGTTGTTGGAATTAAATCATTTCTGTATACATTTTTTCTTTCAAACGCATTTTCCTCATACCCAATTCCACCTTCCCTTGGGTTGCGTCTAATAAATTGGTCTGTTTTGCACTAGGAGGGAGTAAGTGCTTGGTTGGTGATATCAACTGATAACCCTGCTTTGGTCCCAGGATTAGAAGGGAAGAGTGGCTGGGACAATCATGAACTTTGCAAGTGCCTCTTCCTTGGTGATGCATTGGAGATTTTTCCCCCCGCCTCCTGAAATGTTTTTCTCCACAGCTTTAGGCTGGATCTGGTCCATTGTCAAACTTGATCTTTCTTTTGCCAGGTTTTTCCCCTGCAGTGAATTTGGTCCTGTTCTCTTATTTTCCAGAAAGTTATCCTGCTGATGAACAAATACATGGATGGACAGAAAGACAGAGTTCAAAAGGCTTTTACATGATTTCTTTGCAATATTCAGTTGAGTTGCAAAGGATACTAAACAAGGGGGAACAAGTGGTGCTTTTTCCTTTATTTCACTCTCCTGTTGGTGGCAAGGTTTGGATGTATCAGAGCACTCAGACATCAAAGCACCCAGATTTTAGCGCAATGGCTAAAATCCCACTATAGTACTTAATAGCCCTCTACTTGAATTATAAAAGATCTGGCCCATTGTAATTGCTCAAAAACCTGCAAGCCTTGGATGGTTATTCAGAAACTAGGAAGTAAATATGTTTATTCCCTGCCAATGTTCTAGGCATTCTAATATTTGAAATGGCCAAAGGTTTTAGTCCTAAGTGTCATGTCAGCAGTGGTGAAATCCAATTTTTTTTACTACCGGTTCTGTGGGCGTGGCTTGGTGGGCGTGGCATGGCTTGGTGGGCATGGTGTGGCTTGGTGGGTGTGGCTTGGTGGGCGTGGCAGGGGAAGGATACTGCAAAATCTCCATTCCCACCCCACTCCAGGGGAAGGATACTGCAAAATCCCCATTCCCACCCCACTCTGGGGCCAGCCAGAAATGGTATTTGCCGGTTCTCCGAACTACTCAAAATTTCCGCTACCGGTTCTCCAGAACCTGTCAGAACCTGCTGGATTTCTCCCCTGCATGTCAGGTGTCAGGGATTGAGCACAACATACTGTACATCCATTTCCTTTCCCTCTGTAATGGTTTGTAAGAAAGACCTTGAGAAATGGGGCAAAGAGATGTTATCTGGGAAATGGTCAGATAAGAGAGGGCATAGCTCGCAGCTGTATAATGGGTGGAGAAAGAATATTTGTTCTTGAGCATACAATGAGATTCCAACAAACACAGAGTAATTAAGTAGCAGAACAATATATGGGCTTAGCCCCTCTGCTAATGAATGCTAACAGAAAATTGTTCTACCAGATACTGTTGAATCAATATAGACTCAATGGTGGTTTGTAAAATAATTGACAAGCACGTGTAAAAGTTACAATGTATGGTAAATACAAATACATTAAAACAATCAATAACCAATCAAATGTATAATTATATGAGGGTAAATTGTATCAATGATAAAACACTTAAGAGAACCAAATAAAATAATACCAACAATTAATGTAATTGCATAATATAATGTAACATAAAGACATAACGTAACATAAAAACATAACATAATATAAAAACATAAAACATAACATAAAACATAATATAAAACGTAACATAACATAACATAACATAACAACACAACACAACACAACACAACACAACACAACATAACATAACATAACATAACATAACATAACATAACATAACATAACATAACATAACATAACATAACATAACATAACGTAACGTAACGTAACGTAACGTAACGTAACGTAACGACGAACAAAACATAACATCGTAACATAACGTAACGTAACATAACATAACGTAACGTAACGTAACGTAACGTAACGTAACGTAACGTAACGTAACGTAACGTAACGTAACGTAACGTAACGTAACGTAACGTAACGTAACGTAACGTAACGTAACATAACATAACATAACATAACATAACCACCAATATAAATAATTCCAAGTAAAACAAATTAAAGATAACCATAGCAAACTATTCAACTGAACACTCTTTGGAAAAGTACTATCTCCAGTAGCTTCAGTAGCTTTAAAAAGGACAGAGCAATTTGTAATTCTAAGAGAAGGACATTCCATGAGGCCAAAATATCAATTGAGAAAGGGGCCTTCCTGCCCTCAAATTTGTTTTTTAGAAGTAAAAGTAGATTTATTAAGAAATATGTAGAAGAAAGTCTTACCTCTGCCTAAATTACATGTTAAAGAGAGGGAACTAGCTGTTCCATCTAGCTGGCACTGACACATCTGCTGTTTACAGAGAAGAAGCAGCATACAGAGAGGCTCAAATCATCAATATCTAGACAACACTCTCTCTGTGGTCTACAACCAGCTCATCAGAGATTAAAATCCAGGACAAGCTTCCTTAGGTCGATGGAAGATTTCGAAGAATTTGAAAGCAGAATGGACTTATGGAAAGCTACAAAGAACCAACATTTATTTATTTATTTATTTTTATTTATTTATTTGTCAAATATTTACAAGATAGCAGATATGGGTATAAACATAAACATAATCAAAGTGAATACAGATAGATGAGGACAATAGGACAGTAGGACAGGGACGGTAGGCACGCTGGTGCGCTTATGCACGCCCCTTACAGACCTCTTAGGAATGGGGTGAGGTCGACAGTAGA
>QLTV01003461.1:108621-147934 GCA_003457575.1 Thermophis baileyi | reverse complement strand
CTTAAGGGTGTCTTTGATGAGTAAGGATAGTTTGTTTGGTTGGTTGGTAGATGTTTGTGGTTGTGCTTGTGGTTGAGGTAGTGGTTGTGGAGCTTGCGATTGTTGAATTGGAATATGATTTTGAGCATTTGGGTTTCCATTTTTCTGTGCTGTAATTTTTATATCCAAAGATGTGAAGCGTGCTTCTAAACGTGCTTCCATGGAGTCGATATATGATTGTTGTGCTTTTATGGTTGTTTCTAAGGTTTGGAATCTATCAGACATGGTAATTACGTTATCCAGTATTGGTAAACATGGTGGACATAAATAAGGAAATGTGGAAGATGCTTGTAGGAAATTGGCTACATGTTTGTTTATTTCCAGGCAGGTGTGGTGGGCATACTTTGTGCATATGCGGCATTTTTTGATTTCCTCATCCTCTTTGATGGTTTTATTGCATTTATAGCATTTGTCATCGTTTGTAGAGGTATCTTCATTTTGTGGGTGTTTGATTGTGGATTTTTTTGAGTTTTTGCTTGGCATGGTCAATACATTGGATGGAACCAATGGAGGAGTTGGTACCTGAGTCTGGCAGAGAGCTGGGACGTATGGAAATCTTTGTATAGCACAGGTACAACAAGATTCAGAGACACTCTGAACAAATGGGGCTATCAGGTGGCTTCTGCCCTTTGCAATTGTGGTGACTTGCAGACAACAATACATATGTATACCTGCCCTTTGTGTCCTAATCAGTGTACACTTGAGGATTTCATGGCAGCATGACAGAATGCAATTAATGTTGCTAGTTTCTGGGCAAGATTTGTTTAACTTGTACATACTTTAATTTTGTATTTTATATTTTCAATTTTATGTTGTTTAGAATGCCTCATTTTAATTGTGATGCTTCTGACATGAATAAACAAACTAGACGGTCCAGAACTATAATTCACAGCTCCTCTTCCCATTAGCTAAGCTGGCTGGATCTGATGAGAGAGACTTCGCTGCTCATGCTTGGCATACACCATCTGGTTATTTCATTGGGTTCTCTCATACAACACATTAAACCTTTCTGAGTGGTTTATATGAGCATGCAAATCCTCTCCTTATTTCAGTCCTGCATTGTAAATAAGGAATTTCAGCTAGGAAATATTTTTTTAAGTCTCAGCCTTGAGCAATGGATGTCCACCATAACTTTTTAATGTGCTGGGCAAACTATCAGAAAATCAGTACACTTTAAACAAGGATGAAATGTAATTTTCAGGGATAAGGCATGTTCAAGTATCCTAGTGTAGTATAGAAGCACATAAAGAAGAAGCAAGGCATAAGCTAATGATGAGTTCCCAGAGAAGTAGATTTTTACTTCTTCTTTGAGGTCTATGAAATATATAACTGGGTGGCATGCTGATAAAATTACGTTAGTGGGTACCTTAATGTATGGTGGGGATTTTTGTTATCCTAGTAGCCGATTGCCATAATAGCTATTGTTCAATGGAACATATAGGCTTTGATACATATCTTCTTACCAAATACACTGAGAAACGTCTGAACACCCTAATTTACAGTTGATTTTACTCTTTTTTGGTCCCGCACACACACCAGATTTTCAGTTGGAGATTTTTCAGATTTTCTTTAAGCAGCAGATACATCAAAAGCCTCTTGAATTCTTTGTTGGTGATTGCCAATTCCATGGAAACAGGAAATATGGTTCTTAGCAATGCCAGGTATTCATGTCTAATGTGGTTGGCAATGTTAATGGAGATTTAGCTACCAGAGACTTTTCTTTCCTGTTATTTAATATCCCTCAAAGCAGAGGTGGGTTCCTCCTGGTTCGCACCGGTTCTATAGAACCAGGAGCAAACCGCTGGTGACGTCACGGAGCCGGTTCTGTCGGTGCTGGTCCATGGACGCCGCCATCTTTTTTTTGGATTTTTTTTGGATTTTTTTTATTTTTTTTTCTTCTGAGCATGCGCAGAAGCCGAGTCCCCGGCACTGCGCATGTACTGCCATCTTGTTTTCAGCTTTTTTTAAAAAAAAATGCAAATTTTTGGCACTGCGCATGCGCGCCCACGTGGCACGCAATGCGCGCGCAGCCACGCGGCGCAGGACAAAGCGAACTGGCAGTGAGGTAAGTTAGAACCCACCCCTGCCTCCAAGCTGTGGCTTGGAAAACAAGAAGTCTAAAGGCCAAACGTCTGCTTCCAACAATGGAGGATGCAGCCCAGACTGCATGAGAGAACAAGATAGGATAAAGAATGTGTATGTGAGGCAACCTGCAGTCTAAACCACACTCTTTTTCTGTATTATCTGCTTAGGTTTCAGAGGCAATGTTCTGTCCTCACTACACATTACCCTGTGTGTACTTTGATATGCAACTAAATCCTCCTATCCTTTAATAAGCCAGGCCATAAACTTAAATCTTGATACTTTATTAAAGAACAGAATAAAGTGAAACAGTGATGCTATGTATGGGATATAGATTTTACCTTCAGAAGAATATGTGTCACAGACTAAGCTTCTAGATGTTTCTGTTACCTCAGAACTTTACAAAGTGGCATCTGGCTTCTCAGGATGCACCTTTTTTCCAGAATAAAGGATGATGGGAATATGGGTGCCTTGAAGTGTCAAATCAATTTCCAAACAATGAAAGATGGTGTTTGGCTACCCAGTTGGAGCTCAATACACATTAAAGTCAGGGATGGTTTTCACTTACCTTCCCTACTGGTTCACAAATGTGAGTGCGCTCACCTCCACACATGCGCACAGCCACCCACGCATGCGCTTTACTCGCACGCGAGCCTTCCGTGCATGCGCCCGGCCTCAAAAACGTGCACAAATAGGATAGCATAGAGCCAGGGCAGGTGAGCGGGGCCACCCGTGATTTCCACTACCGGTTTGGGTGAACTGGACAGAACCGGCCGGATACCACCTCTGATTAAAGTACAACAACAACAACAACAACATTAAAAATACGCAACCATTGCTGGAGGCATGACAGAATTTCTGTCTTATGGATGGACAGAAGTGATTCTCTCTAATAGTTAAGTATTGAGGCCCTTACATTAGCTTCTTTTGAGCATTTTTTGTGGAGCTCATGAGATTCAGAAGCAGGAAGGAGAATGAGAAATTGTCATTGGCCCATCATTTTCTGCTTTTATAACTTTCTGGATATCAATTCAAAAAAAAGGTAATGATTGGGGAGCGAGTCATGCTTAAAAAGGAGGGGCAGGAGCAGTGCTTTTTCAAGTAAAGGTGTTTATCACTCATGTTTTATTCTGATTACACTTCAGAATAATGCAAATACTCCCCCCCCCTCTGGGCAGGAGGACCTTTGAGCATAATAATGTATTGATCAAATGCGAGAAGTACATATTGTCCGGAACCATCTTTCTTAATCTTGGGAAATAGAAAGTAGGTATATTATTATTATTATTATTATTATTATTATTATTATTATTATATTCAGGTAGGATCTGGTATTAGTAACCTCCTGTTGCTATAGAAACCAATAGGATGGAGGGAGGGGGAGGAACAGGCAAATAGACATGATAGGTCTGTTTGAATGCTAATGCTGTACTAGAGAGTTGTGCTTTCTCTGCGTAAACCTTGGCATTCTCTCTTTAGCTGGCATGCTCACACACTTTTAAGGGAAAAAAGAAGACCTTCGAGCCCAGTGGGATGCCTTAAGCCTCCACAACAGTGTTTCTCAACCATGGCAGCTTGAGGAGGTGTGGATTTCAACTCCCAGAGTAATGGATGTCACATAAGGATGACTATCAGAGGTCATAAAGAGCACTGTTTGAAGTTAAAGTCTTCCCCAGTTAAGCATATTGATACTATTGGCAAGGAAATGAGCTGGAAAGATTTATCTTCAACCTCATTGCTCTAGCTTGGGTAGAACGACAGGGTCAGGAACTGAGGCGAGACGATTATTAGAATGGAACCCCTTTATTAGAACAGCTGTCAACAGGACAGACAATAACCAACAACTGGCAACTTTATGTCAAGCCGCTATTTATATAGCGGCTGTCAAAACAGCCAGCCGGGCTGTAACTTTCCCGCCGGCTCTAGCTGTCGGTGGGCAGCCAATAGGAAAACAGTTTCTAGTTACTAGGCAGAATTTGAGCATGGGGACGCAGCACTCATATTGAGAACTTTAGCCCCAACACATCCAACTATTTCTTTTTGACTTTGTTTCATAAATTGCTATCAGAATAGGCTGGAATTCTGCCTGCAACTGTCTGAATTCTTCTCTGGAAAAAGAGAGGGCTTTAGATCATCCAGAGGGCTTCTTACAGATGATCTCTGTGATAGTGAGTAGGAGTAGGAGTAAAATCCAGTGGATTTTAGAGCTCTGGGAGTCAGCAGAAACAGCTTTTTTCAAGCCATGATCATAAGGACAAAGGGATCGCCCACCTCCCCTCTTAATCACTTTGATTGGAATTGGCGTGTAAATTGCTTTTTGGACATTAAGAAGTTTCAGGAGGTCAAGTTATATGTACGGTAACTTTATTTCTAATCAAGGTCTTAGTCAAAAACTTTACATGCCATTTTGAACAAATTAGCAAGAACTGTACAGCAGACAAAGGAATCAGAAACATAGCTCTCCCTGCCCTTTGCATACTTCATATACTTGTTACGTTTAGCTAAGTAGAATTGGTCCCTTGTGAATATTTGTAAAACAGGAAGTCACTGTGATCATTTCATTCCCTGGTGTTTCTGTGCATAAATTCTGTGTATTTGAATAAAGAAGTAGCAGTATGAGACAGCAGACGTTTTGCTGCATTGAAACTTCATAACCATAGCCACTCACTAGAACCCAAATTAAATGTGTCCATTTATTTTTCTGCACATCATTTTTTACTGGGTGTAGGAAAATCCCAAAGCACATTCTCATATATCAGAAGTTTACATCAGTGGGTAAAAGACTGTTATACTGTAGTTCTCTAAGCACCAGATATATTGGGAGAAACATAACAATAGATATGTGCCCTGTATTTAGATCAATGCTCTCCTGGCTTATGAAAGCTTCTTGTGAAGTGAAATGTGGATATGTTCTCGCTGTGATCAATGCTTCCCTTTGGGAAGGGGTAATGCCCCAGCTTTTTAAGGAGACTGTGATCCACTCCCTTCTTAAGAGACCATTGCTAGACTCCACCCTATTGGATAATTTTCATCCTGTCTCCAAACTTCCCTTTCTGGAGAAGGTTCTTGAGAAGATGGTTGCGCTGCAGTACCTAAGGTTTCTGGATCAAACCTTTTCCAGTCCAGAGTTGAGGTCTGAATATGGCATGGAAATGGCATTGGTCACCATTTTTCTTAATAAGTAAATAAAATAAACAAAATACAAAAACACAAAATACAAAATACAAAAATTAAGATACAGGGATTGTATATCAGGTGAAGTCAGTCTTGGTGGGTCATATACATACCAGCACAGATGTTTATGCCTAAAAACTGATAGGCGAATCATCTGTCACAAATTTTTGGTCATCCATATAGCTGCTGGATTATAAGTGCCAGCTACAAGAACAATTTCTAGCTGCACCAGTGACTATATCGAGTGATTTACACTAATGACATCTTTTTCCTCATGTTGTTCCTTGCTTTTGGGTAATGACTTCTAATAAACAACTTTTGAAGTTTCTATGGTAACAGATTTTTTTTATTCTAGCCATCTCATTCAAGCAATTATTTGAACGAGAACACAGAACTTATTTTCATAGTTCAATTCCTCTCCTGTTTCCTTCAGCCTCATATAATAAACAGAAAAGTAAATACGTAACATCCTTTCTTAATCTGATCGTCTAGATTAGAGTTTCTCAACCTTTAAAAGATGTGGAGTTCAGCTCCCAGAATTCCCAAGCCAGCATGCTTATAATGGTTACATTTTATTTCGTCAAATAATTCTAGCAATGCTATCAACGCAAATCAAGAAAATACAAATAGATTTTTCAAATTATTTCTCTGTATGCCAGGTTGGATTTTTTGTTTTGTGTAATAACATATGACCAATCTGGAGAATGTGAAATTTAGTCACAAATATTAGCATTTCTGAAGGAAACCTGAATTTTGAAACAGGAATGGAGGGTGAAACACTGATACCTGTCAAAATGTTTTTAATTCTGTTGTATTTATATACATGTTTTGAAATAATCAGTATTGTGTAATGGTCAATTTTGACATTCAGAAGCTCATCAGATTTCCTTCTTCATTTATATTAAGACTTGGTGAAGATACTGTCCATGTTATTTCCTGTCAGTGTTACTGCATCCATATTGCTCTTTGAGAAAATGGGCAGTCTAGAAATGTGAAATAAATAAATAAAAAATAAATATTCATGGAGTACCAAAAACATGCAGCAAGGCATTCTCCAATGCTCCCCCCACCAGTAATGGGTTTCACTTACCTTTGCTACCGGTTCGGTGATGTGCGTGCGCTGCTTCTGCGCATGCGCAGAGGCTTCTGCGCATGTGCAGATTGTCCGTGATGACATCCAGGCGGGTGGGTGGAGCCTCCCGCCATTGCCGCTACCGGTTCGCTTGAACCGGGGTGAACCGGTAGCAACCCACCACTCCCCCCCCCCGAAAAACCTATATTTCACTCTGACTGTGGATCTTATAGACCAGGGGTGTCAAACTCGATTTCATTGAGGGCCGCATCAGGACTGTGTTTGAATTCGGGTGGGTGGAGTGGGCGTGGCCAGGGTGGGCATGGCCAGCTTGACATCACTCATGTTGGGGGCGCTTGTGGTGGCCCGAGCGCTCTGCCAGCGAAAACGGGCTCCCAAGCTCTGTTTTCGGCTGCGACAGCCTCCTACAACCCACTGCCAGTGAAAACGGAGCTCGGGAGGGCTGCCTGCAGCCCTCCTGAGCTCTGTTTTCACTGGCAGAGGCACTGCGGGCTGGTCCTTCACTGTTTCCAGGGCAACCCTGTGGGCCAGATCTAAGCACCCCGCGGGCTGGATCCAGCCCCCGGGCCTTGAGTTTGACACCCCTGTTGTAGACAATCAGTTACTTACAATGCTCAGTGTCTTCAAGACTGTGGAACTGTAGCTGTTCTTGAATTCAACTTAGTTACACAAATTAGTAATTCTATTTGAAGCTGCTGGTGTGGCCATCTGGAGATGTCATATTTGATGTCTAGTATGCATGTGACACTTAATTCTGTCTTTTTCACCTGAATCAGGAGAGACTAGCCTGGGACTTGACAGTTTCCAAGAGGCTGTAATGAGGGTTCAAACAGACCAGAGATGAATTTAAATAGAGATAGATGTTGAATAGGTGCTTTCAGGGCTGGGTGCTTTGAAGGTAACCTGCTCTGGATAAAGTACCACTCCTTTTAAAGGAAAAGGTGATATGGAAATTCCCCTTGATAGTAATCTGTTGCTAGATACATATACAGCTTTAGCAAGAAGGAAAACATAGGTCCAGTTTTGGCTGGTGCATTAGGTATCACACATCTGGATGACTTTACTTATCTTAATAATCACTCAGATTACTGCAATCCATAATAGGCCAGAACACAATTATCAATTGTTAAGTAGGGTGGCTAAATGGGATTATATCAAATCAGTCCTTGAAAGGAGTACAAGGGCTACTTGGGAATTATGAAGTCCAATTTAAAACTCACCATGGGACAACTCACTGTGGAAAAATTCAGCAAATACAAAAGTTACATTAATTTTGATGCAACTGTGGCCAATAATAATAAAATAAAGAAAGTCATTCCAGTAATACAAGAGTTACAATAATTTTGTAAAAAAATGTGATCACCAATAATAAAAGTAACTGAATGAAATGATTAATACAGTATTGACTTGTCCCGCATCGAGTTATCCTGCTGCGAGTTGGCCATGGTGAGTTGGTTGTGGCAAGTTGGCCGTGGTGAGTTGGCCATGGCGAGTTGTCCTAGACCCGTCCTAGAGATAGGTTTGACTCACTATGAGTTGCCAGGAGAATGCCCTTCTTGGTGACAGTAGCACCTCAATCATGAAGCTCTCTCCTAAGAAATGACCCCATAAACTGCATTCTTTTGGAAAATATTTGAAGACGGGCCTCTGCACCGAAGCGTTTATGGTGTAGTAACTCTTCTAAGACTAGATTGCCTTTAAAGTTACTTGTTGTTTTGCTTTTTTGATAATAATCATTTTAATTTTTTGCATTTATTATGTTTAAACACTTTGGTTTCATTTTTAAAAAATATATCAGAATCAGAAATAATGTGTGTTAATCCCTTTCATGCTTCATAGAATTCCATTAAATTCCAAGTTATGGGTAAACAATGTGGTGTCCATGGATACCTTTCTTGTTCCTTGCCAGGCTCCCTTTTCGTAATATATGAATCATTATGGTTTTTAGATTAGAAAAATTAATGGGACACTGCCAGACTGCAGAGCACAGCACCATGCTCTTAACATTCAAATGTTAAATTTTAATTAGTTTCTAAGTTTAAATGTAAGATATAGGTTGGAGTTGCAATCCACTAAGAAGAAAAAAATGACGAAGGAAAGCTGAGATAGTAAGGAATATTCTGGATGATGATCCATTTTGCTTTTTGATAAATGCCAACAGCACCAGGGGTGGGTTCCTCCCGGTTCGTACTGGGTCGCCCGAACCGGTAGCGAGGCGCTGGTGACATCATGATGGCGTCGTGGACCTGCCTTGGTCGGTGCCGGTCCGTGGGCGCCGCCATTTTTTTCCGGGAATTTTTGGCGGCTTTTTTTTGTTTTGGGCTGTTTGTGCTCTGCTGCTGCTTTGGAAAGGGCCCTCCCACCCGCCCTCGGGTGAAGGCTGTCCTTTATTCTTCGCCCGAAGCACAGCTGATCAGCTCCTCAGCTGTGTTTCGGGCAGATTATAGTCATTGAGCATGCGCGGACACAGAATTGCACCGGGGAAGCACGCGTAACCCTAAGCCACGCCCACAGAGTGGTAGCGGAAATTTTCAGAACCCACCCCTGAACAGCACCTACTTGGTAAAAAGTCAACAGATGCCAACTGAATGTTAGGCAACAACCTTTCCTATAGTTAGAGCAGTTTGGCAATCGGATGAATTACTCAAACAGGTGCTAGCTTCCTCCTCATTGAATGTATTCAAGCAGAGACTGAGCAATCATCTGTCTGGGATAAGTTGTCTGCATTGGGCAGAGCGCTGCATTTGGTGGTCTGAATGGCCCACCGAATGCATTTGAATCTGTGATTCTACATGGGTATTTGGTGACCCTTGAAGGCAACCCTTTGTGAGAACTTTCATGGCATGTTTTCAAAGAATCAAAGGTGTTCATTGGCACTAAAAGGTGTCTCCCTAGCCCAAAGTATTCTTATGATTTAAAATCCCAATTTATTTTGTATGCAAGAAAGCTTCATACAATCTGGGGGCAGCTAATCTGTGATGTTTCCTTGCTGAGCTACTATTAAATAATGGCAAAGCGATAATAGCAGAGGCAGCTAGCCTGCTAAGCCAATTCTGCTTTGTGGGTACCAACTACCTAATAACTACTGGGCAGCCCAGAGAGATTGTTAACCATATGGAAGAAAATAATCCTTTCCCCTCCTGCAGAGAAAAACACCAAAGTTGTTACTGCAGTGACAGCTGTTGTCCTGAAAGGCCAGACCTTTGAAGAACTGCTCTTTCTCTGGGAGTTTCATAGTGAGTAGCTTGAGGAATCAATACGCCTCCTGTGGACTACAGGGGCCCTGCCCTCATTATCACCACATGAAATGGCTTTTACTGGGAGTTGAAAGATGTCCAAAGCACATTTACTTTCTCTTCTCTGTGAGATACTTTGGAGGCTAGTTTGTGCTTGTGTTTTTAAGCACAAACAACAATCCAAGCAAACAGGGGCAAAATAAGCAAGACTGTACTTCTTCAATTGGGATGGTCTTTCTGAAAGACAGGTTGCTGCATTTCAGATCAGGCCACAAACAAAAGAGTACACAAAGAGGCCCATCGAAAGGAAGTATTCCTCAGGTACATAGGGAGATTCATTCATTGTCAAGAGGTGGTGTGATGGGCTGAATTGTCTTTCACCAAGGCAAAACAAAACAAAAACCTACAAGATTAATGAAAGCCAGTCGTAGAATTGTGGAGTTGAAAATCACCATAAAAATAATCTAATTCAGTGCTTCTCAACCTTAGCTGGCTGGAGAATTCTGGGAGTTGAAGGCAACACATCTTAAAGTTACCAAGATTGAGAAACACCGATCTAATCCAACAGTCTGCAATGTGCAGGAAAACCAGTTCAACCATTCTAACAGGTGACTACGGTACCCAACCTCTTTTTTTAAAAAAATCCAGAGACAGAGAACCCACAATATCTGAGGAACGATCTCACCCCAATGGAATTGGCCACCCCACCCCCACTGGCAGAAGGGACATAGAATTCCGGTTGGCGTCGACCAAGAGAAGAGCCTTTTCTGCCATGGTTCCTGCCCTCTGGAACATTGTGCCCCCAAGGGCAGAGCTGCACCTCCACTTTTGGCCTTCTAAAAGGGCCTGAAGACCTGGCTCTGGCAATTACCGTATTTTTTGGAGTATAAGACGCACCGGAGTATAAGACGCACCTTAGTTTTCGGGGAGGAAAATAGGGAAAAAAATCTGCCTACCAGGTATTCATCTGGCTAGTGTCCTTAGTCTTGTCAGCTTCAGCACATTATTATTATCCCCTGGTTAGGGCTTAAAAAAACCTTCTTCGGAGGGAGTAGCAATGAAAAAAGCCTGCAAGCTGGGAAGAGCCATTAGCACCTCGTTAGGAAAAAGCTACATTGGGAGTATAAGACACACCCAAATTTTCAGCTTCTTTTAGGGGGGGGAAAGGTGCGTCTTATACTCCGAAAAATACGGTAGCCTAAGGCCCCAATGGTGTCATTCTGGCGGTAGTTAATGGACTAAGATAAGCCTCTACCTCCTTCCTGTGCACACCTTGCTCCCTTCCCTCCCACCTTCGTTAATTTTAACTCAATTTTAATGCTATTATTTATTGTTTTAAATGTTTCATCTTGTGTTTTTTAATTGATTGTAAGCCACTTAGAGTTGCCCCTAGATGAGATGGGTGCATACAGAGGTGGGTTCCTCCCGGTTTGGACCAGTTCACCCGAACCGGTAGCGACCCACTGGTGATGTTACAGTGATGTCACGGATCCGGTTCGGTCGGTGCCGGTCTGTGGGCGCCACCTTTTTTTTTGATTTTTTTTTTTTAATTTTTCCCCTTTTTTTTCCCCTTCTGTGCATGCACAGAAGCCGAGTTTCCGGCACTGCGCATGCGTAGCCATCTTGTTTTTGGCTTTTTTGGGGGGGGGATTTTTTCTGGATTTTTTGGCACTGCGCATGTGCACGCAAAGTGCGCGCGCACCCATGAGGCGCAGCCACGCGGCACGGGAGGAAGCGAACCGGCAGCGAGGTAAGTTAGAACCCACCCCTGGGTGCATATAAGTTAAATAAATAATAAATAAACAATTAAAATCTGCAACTAAATTGTTCCACTGTTTTTCCACTGTTTCACTGTTGTATATACCTTATCATGGTGTTTTGTGTGTGTGTATATATGTATGTGTTTGCTCATTGTTTAATGAAATCTAAATGTATATGGAATACAGGGGTGAAATGCTCCCGGTTCGCTCTTACCTGTCGGTCGCCGTAGAGCCGGTCGCCAAGGTAGCGCGAGGTGCCGCCCACCCGCCCAGACGCTGCCCGGACACCACCATTCGGGTTCTTTTACCCTCTGCGCATGCGCAAAGCGTTCTGTGCATTCACAGAGGGTAAAAGAACTCAAATGGCGGCGTCTGGGCGGCGTCCAGGCGGGTGGCCGGCACCTTGCGCTACCTTGGCAACCGGCTCTACGGTGACCGACAGGTAAGAGCAAACCGGGAGCATTTCACCCCTGATGGAATACATTATCTAAATCTAAATGTATATGCAAATCTAAATGTATATGCAATTGATCTTAGTATCTTTGGTTATGGATACATTTCCTGTCTTTCCTATGACACCTTTTCAGGTTCCTGAAAAATAATATGTTGTCTATCCTCAGCCTACCCGTGCTTCCTTTTTTCTAGACTGAACATTCCATGTTACTTCAGCCTGTCCTGGTAAGACAAGTCCTTAGGTTTCTGTATTATCTTTGTCACACTCCTCTGAAGCTGCTCCAATCTCTCAGTTTGCAGAATAAAGAGGAATAGGGACCTCATGTATCTTTGATACCGTTCTTTTAATATTTGTGTTAGCTGTTCTAATAGTTGTCTCACACTGTTTGCTTCAGAGGTGGGTTCCTCCCAGTTCGCACCGGTTCTATAGAACCGGTAGTAAACCGGTGGTGACGTCATGGAGCCAGTTCTGTCGGTGCTGGTCCGTGGACACCGCCATCTTTTTTGGGGATTTTTTTTGGGGGGGGATTTTTTTTTTTTGTATTTTTTGCTGGTTTTTGCTTCTGCACATGCGCAGAAGCCAAGTTTTTGGCACTGCGCATGTGCCGCCATCTTGTTTTCAGCTTTTGTTTTTGCTATTTTTTGCTTTTTTTTCTTCTGCGCATGCGCAGAAGCTGAGTTTTGGCACTGCGCATGCACGGCCACACGGCGCGCAATGCGCACGCAGCCACGTGGCGCGGGTGGAAGCGAACCGGTGGTGAGGTAAGTTAGAACCCACCCCAGGTTTGCTTATTTCAGTTTATTATCAATGACAATCCTCCAGGCCTTCTATGATGTAATACTTTGAAGCCATGAATCCCTCATTAAGGCCCTTTATTTTTTTCTCCTTATATTTCCTTCTGGTGAAAGGACATCTTGTTCCTCTCAGCCTAATCTTCCAACCTGGGTAGATTAAATTGCATACTTGTTCTGCCACACCTGCAATTTGGTAATGAGTATAATAATTGATGGGCTCCCTTATCAAATACAAATGTTGAATGATATTGGCCTCAAGACAGAACTCTATGGGATTCCACTTGTTACTTTTCTCCAATTTGATATCTCATAGATGATATCTTCATGGTTTGGTCAAGTCCTGCCTTAGTCATAAAAGCTGGTTGGGTGATTTTGGGCCAGGGCTGTTGCTGTGGGGAAAATAGGAGGAAGGTGTGTTGGATATGTTTGCTGCTTGAATTATTTATAAAAATAATTTTAGAAAATAATAAATAAAATAAATAATAAAAAGACTATCGGATTTGACAAAACAGCAACCCAAGGACTCGGCATTCACTTATCTTCCCAGTATTGCAGAATAGTTCACTTGACAGATGATTCATAATCATCTTTGATGCCTTGATAAACTTCAAATACTTGAGATACAGCCAGAGAACATGTAGCATTGTTGATAAATGGTGATTAAAATCATGCTGAGTATGAGAGTTTTCTCATAATCATTGTAAAAACAAAAGACAACCTGACCAAAAGAGGGAGCTAAGTTAGTTGTTACTTTTAAAATTTGTGCTATCAAGTTGTTTTCGACTCCAGTGAACACATAGATCTGGGGTGTCAAACTTGATTTCATTGAGGGCCGCATCAGGGTTGTGTTTGACCTCGGGGGGCGGGGGTGGGCGTGGCCAGGGTGGGCATGGCCAGCTTGATGTCACTCGTGTCAGGGGTGCCTGTGGTGGCCCAAGCGCTCTGCCAGTGAAAACGGGCTCCTGTGCTCTGTTTCCGGCTGCGACGGCCTCCTGCAACCCTCTGCCAATGAAAACGGAGCTCGGGAGAGCTGCCCTCCCGAACTCCGTTTTCGCTGGCAGAGGCACCGCAGGCTGGTCCTTCGCTGTTTCCAGGGTGGCCCTGCGGGCCAGATCTAAGCACCCTGTGGGCCGGATCCGGCCCGTGGGCCTTGAGTTTGACACACCTGACATAGATAGATTTTATTGAAGATGATCTGTCCCCAACCTGGTCTTTCAAATCTCCCAACTGTACCCTCATCATTACTGTAGCTGAATTTGCTCCTGGTTATTGTCTTCTTCTCTTTCCTTCTACCTTTATCAGCATTAGGCTGTTTCCAGAGAACTAGATCTTCAGATAAATGTGTCCAAAGTAGGATACTTTGAGGTAGAGGAGAACAAAAAACTAAACATAACAAACTTTGAACCTTATATTTAGAAATAAGACTAGTTCAGGTTTAACCTTGCTGAAATTCTTTTGACACTTCCTTAATCACTATTTGGCCTCCAGCTGAAGCCTGGCACTGATTATCATGTAATTAGTATTCCTATGAATTTCTGATCAAAGAGAAATAGAAGGACAAACCCAAATCATCCTGGCTGATGTTTCAGCTTTGAATTGCAACCCAACAGCAAATTCAACGAACAACAAAAGGACTTTCATTTACTAGATTATATCATGGTGATGCTATCTTATGAGAGCTAGTATAGTTTTTGAACTTGGATCAGTGAAACCTAACTAAGGTTCTTGAGTAGGGAATTCACTGAATGATTTTGTGCCAGGGATTCTCTTCCAGCCCAACCTATCTCACATGGTTGTTCTTGTAGGGATAAAATGTATATTGCCTGGAGTCCCAGAGAAAAGCAGAAATTGCCATTTTCAGACTTGGTTTTTCACTTTGTTATTATTCATTGATTTATTAATATTCATTATCCTCCACTGGTTAAATTATCCATTTAAGATGCATGGATGCTTCTTTATAGATGATTCATAATATATTATATTCAGATAATGGAGAAAAATAAGCTGCATCTTAATCGCAACTCAGGTACTCTCCATCCAACTCAGGTACTCTCCATCCAACTCAGGTACTCTCCATATTTCTAAGAGATATTTGGTATTGTAGTTCGAGAATCACAGACTTTTGTCCACTGGGAACATTTACAAGACTTCCTCATCTCTTTTCTTTAAAATCTCTCAAGTAGCATGAAAGTTCTTAACTTATCTTCTTTCAAGTTTACATACTAGTTTCTGATAGATTTGAATCATCGAACCAGGAGATGTTCCATATTTATATCTTTTACATTTTAAATTTCTTCATGTAAAAAAGCAGTTTTACCATCCAAATGCCTTATTTGTATTCTTCTTACAGCCATTACATTTCAAAGTATTCTTATAACTAGGTATTTGTATTCAGAGATTGGATGACTATATGCCGAAGCACACGAAATGCTGTTATCTTCCCACTGAAGTGGTACCCATTTATCTACTCGCATTTCCATGCTTTCAAACTGCTAGGTGGGCAGGAGCTGGGGCAAAAACAGGAGCAGCACTTGGGTTTTAACCCTGGGCTGCCAGCTTTCCATACTATAAAGCTGGATTTTTTTCTGATAGCAAACATTTATCGATATAAATAGTTATGGATTTACTTAAAAGGTTTTATAATTTTAGAGGTGTAACTATATGTGAATTACATAGAATATTGCATCGAATTTGGTGATCTACATAAATCTATATACTATTTATGCAGACTAGCAGATAGGGTCCAAAATAATTAAATGAAACCATTTCAAAAGTTGATTTGCTACAATTAAAAACAGCAATTCACTTTAACTTTTATGCTTGTTGATCTATGTATTTCATTCTTTTGATGATCTATGTTTTTCATTCTTTTTCTGCCTATAATGAAATGCACTTATTCTTTTTTGTATATTTCTATCACATGTTCAAATCAATAATGTCAATTATTGCCCTAATGTTAATAATGAAACCATACTAATAGGTTATGGACTCAGGCAGGTTATAGAAAAAGTAAAGCAGTTATAGAAGGTACAAAATATGTAAATGTACTGAATGAGAGTGAAGGGTTGTTGTTGTTGTTGTTTTTTTATGGAAAACAGCATTTTGTGGCTCATTGATTTGGTCTTAATTTTTCTGTGGCTAAATTAAGCAGTAGAAACTATGAACTGTGAAAATGTAAGCTAAAACATTATTATTTAAAGATGACATGGACACTAATGCATAAAAAAATACATGTTAAGCTATTCCTTTTTGTGGTAAGCAATACTATGCAAAGCAAGAATTTGTATACCAAGTTACACAAATTCACCTACTTACTCTACAGGGACTTTTTTCCCAATTATGTCTGTCTAGTCATTGTTCACTTCCCTTTTCCTGTCAAATACAACCACCTTGTTCCTTGGTATATTATTTTTTAGGGCTAGATTTAATTTTAATCTTGCCTGATTAAAAGTTCTGGAGAAGTTGACAGCTTGCATGCTGTTTTGGACTACTCTGACTGGTCCTAGTAAAAGTATATTATGGGCTTTGCTAATAAATAAAGTATAGATCCTATTGTGAACATTACATTCCAAAGTTCAATTGGGTCATATCTCCTAGAGAATAATGCATATTTTAGTAAACATTCTTTCTTAAAGATCAGTTTAGTATGCCTTTTCCTCTGAGCTTCAATGTGTACATACAAGTGTGTATTGCTAAAAAAAAGTCCACATTCTAATCCTTCCTTGGCATTTAATAATTGCACTGGTGTAGCGTTATCCTTCCCCCACCCCAAAAGAAGGTCCTTACTAAGATATTGTTTCTCATTGCTACAATAAAACAGTCAGTACATAACTTAAAAACAGAGAACAACAGAACGAGAACAGAGAAAACAAGAATATTTGAACGAATTGTTGAGTACTCCTTTTCTTCAATGTTGAAAAACCTTCTGTCCAGCTCACATACTTAATTGCTTATGTTTCTTTCATTTCTCTATTCCTGGAATAATCTTGTATAACATAATTAATATAATTTCCCTATTCTTCAGTCCTTTTTTTATGATTGGCTTTGTACAGTAGGCAATCCAAGCTGAAAAGTTGAAATTTATATGGTCTAGAAATTCTCAAAACTGCATTTGAGGGTAAAGAAGATGATCTTTGATGGAGGTAGGCAGAAGCTGTTGGCTTGGCTGAAGGGGATGAAACATTTTTTTGAATCCAGAACATTCAAATTCCAACATTGGGAAACAGCTGACACAGATACCTAACTAATTTGCTGAACTCAAGAAGGGGAGAAGGTACGGCACAGTCTCATTTGCAAGATTGTGTTGCTATAGCCAATCTGAATGAAAGTAATATTAGCCTTCCTGTGGACTTGGCTTCATGGACTCATTTATCTAGTGGAGCTGACAAAAACCCTTTATATACTAAACCATTTTACTCTACATTAGATTGAGGATCTTTCCAAACAATCTTTTTAGGGTGCCAGAGAAGGCTTGTGGGCAAACAATGAAAGTCAGCCACTAAAGAATTATCAAAACTTCTTTTAATAAACAACAACAAAACCTATTGCTACTAAATGTTCATGGCCTTTGGAATTGCAATGTTCTCTGCAGGGGTGGGTTCCAACTTACCTCGCTGCCGGTTCGCTCTCTCTTGCGCCATGTGGGTGCGCCTTGTGGGCGCGCGCGTGCTTTGCGCGCGCACGCATGCACAGTAATAAAAAATCCGGGGGGAAAAAACAAAGCCAAAAAAAAAGATGGTGACTGCATGCACAGTGCCAGAAGTCGGCTTCTGCGCATGCTCAGAAGGAAAAAATAAAAAAAAATAAAAAAAAAATCAAAAAAAAATTCAAAAAAAAAAAAAGATGGACGGACCCACGGACCGGCACTGACCGATCCGGTTCAGTGATGTCATTATGACATCACCAGCGGGCCGCTACCTGTTCAGGAGAACCGGTCCAAACCGGGAGGAACCCACCCCTGGTTCTCTGATACATTTTAGTAGTGTTAACATGGATGGCTCTTAACTAAACAAAACCAAATAAAAAAGCAAGCACATAAAGTTCCTGCCCAACCCCTCCCAACCACTCCGTTTCAGCTTCCTTTTTCTGTGATACTACAGTAGTGTTTACTTTGCTCAGACAGGACAGAGGCAACACTATCTTTGTTTTAATAAACTTTATAATGCCTGCATTGTCAGAGGTTTATAGTATTATCATGCTGTACCTCCCTGGGGCAGTGTGTTTGATGTCTTGCCAAGAACAGAGGTGCTATCTGTTGGCTTGGCCAGCAGCCTACTATTCAAGTGAACCATTGCATTACATTCTCTCTTGTACACTTTCATTTGTGGAGACACCATTGGCATTTAAAAATGCAAACAATGGTTGGCCTGCTAAGCTTTAGCAAGGGCAAGCTGCACAGCTCTTGGATCTCATGAATGTAGCGCACGGCGCATTTGCTGTAAATGTACATTCGAATTTGTTGGTTCAAGACCTGTTCGTCACAGTGTTTCAGTCTATCACTTTAGCACATCTAATGTAAAAGTAAGTTGCTTTTCTGAGGAAATTTGCATGCATAATTCACGATGAATGTCTCAAAGGTGCTTTTTTCAAAAGGCAACTAGACTTTGTTTTTTTTTCTTTGAAAATATTTCACTTCTCATCCAAGAAGCTTCTTCAGTTCTTGGATGAAAAGCGAAATGTTTTCGAAGAAACCCCCTCCCCCAAGAAAGTCCAGTTGCCTTTTGGAAAAAGCACATTTGGGACAACCATGACCTGGATGATTGAGAACCTCCATAATCATGATGAATGTTTTGTTTTATTAAATACTGATCTTTATGTATACTATAGGATATCAATGCTGGCTGCCAGACGGATAAGATTTTTTTGGTTCTTTCTTTCCTTAATCTTGTCATTTCATCAGAGAAGAGATGACTAATTTTTCCTTGTTTGTTTTTGGCAAGCAGAACCCCCCCCCCACTAAATATAACATGGTAAATGTGCAGTATATATTAATTTTTAAAGACAGGGGTTAAGAGACAAAATTCATATTCCACACTCTGCAAAGTTAAGTTTTAACACCAAGAATATAGCTTTAGAACAGGTATATTTAAAACATCCATAAAGCAAATTTTCAGTAAACGGATTGGAATTTCAGTTTTTGCTGGGTAAAACAATAAGGTAATTACTTTGAAAATTCTGCATTTATAAGAGATCCAAAACATGCAGCTAGCATTGTAATAAATTTTCTCTTCGTTTTCTCATCTATGCCCACTATTCCCCCTTGCCTCATCCCACCAAGGCAGACGATTGTTCAGCCTTTGAGTTCAAAGACGACTAGGGCTAAGGCTGACACATAGGCTGCAGAAATCTGGGTAACCATTAGATAGTAACAGAATTAGAATTTTCTGTATTTGTTGTTGTTGCAGTGTAGCACTGAGTTTTATTTAAAAGAAACACCTAGATTGTTGCCTCTATTGAAACATAACCATCCTGAAATGGTTTAATGGAATGTTAGGGATAGATATTTTGTTTTGAGCTTCAGAGAAAAAAAAATCACATTTAATTTTTTTTTTATGTCCACATCCCTTTTCTCCCAGAGCTCAGAGCAAGGGATCTCTCTCTTCCCCCAATCACAGCCCATCACCTCACTCATTGCACGATACTGCAATGATTAGTGGATTTCTCAAGACAAAAGCAAAAATCTGACAGGTTTCAAGCCCGTTTGGAAGTCACCGAGCAGCAGGGTCATCTTTCTTCCTTCTGCCTTTTCCAGATTAAGGAAGATGAGGTGTTCCCCAAAGCATCCGAGAGGCATCGGATTGGAGGGCGGCGTCATTTCTTTCATGCAAAGGCAAGGGGTTTATTTATGTTCCTGCTGGCTCACCATCCATGAATAGCTAGTGGCATTCTATTCAGTAATAAACTAATTGCAGCAAAAATATTTCTGCCCATCAGTTGGGGCATTATTTATCCTGAGTACAACTTAAAGGGATTTTGTGCGTGTGTTGAATTCTAACACCTCTGATTAGAATTAATTCCTCACACAACAGGTCTGTCCGATCTGAGGTGTAAGAGTAGCAGGTCCCCTCTAGAAATCCTGGGGTGTGGACTGCAGAACTGCCCCCTCTCTTGCAAAGTTGATGGCACTTTGTAACTTTAAAATTGACAGATGAAGGGCATTCATAAATGTTGCTTATGTTACATAACACTTACCTTAGCTACATTGAATTAAATGAAAAATATTTAGTTTTGGATCTGGTTCCACCTCCTTTCTTTGATATGCAAATCATGGCCCCACCATTCAAAGCCAAAGGAAGGCTCATGCCTTTAAAAATGAAGCATACATAGCATGTCAAGCAACAATTGTTCAGTTCATCGGCTCCTTAAGTGGGCAAGACTGAGATGCTTCTCCAAATTGCTATTCTGCCACCAGATGGCACTTCTTTACCATTTAATTGCCTGTCTCTGAAAATCTTGTTTTAACTGTCCTGGATAACAGAATTAAATGTAGAAATGCAGCTGATGTATTTTTGCACTAGCAAGTGGGGAAAAGCTGCATTAGTAGCACGCTGCAACAAAATAGTGCTCTAATGTATGTTCAATGTATTTCACCATCCCCTTCTTGCTTTGCACTGCTCATTTGCTCTAACAGAAAACCCCTAACGTATTGCTATCATTCACTAGCAAGGCTCTTGAAATGCTTCCGAAGTCTCTAACAGAGCCAAGGCCCCATTCAATGTTTTATTCAAGGGCCTCACTTCTTTGTCTGCTTTAACACTAACCCTTACAGGAGTGGGCTTGCTGTTTGTTTTGCTTCAAGTGCTTGTGATGAAGAGAAAAAGAGATCGGATGCTGCAGGGGAACAGAATGAAAACTGAAGTAGAGTTGCTTCTCTCCAAGTTCAATCTTCAAAATGTCACCTTCTGATCTCCGAGTTTGGGCTGTTGCTTGCAGCTTAAAAGAATCCTTCAGGGAAAAGGATTCTTAATTTCAGCCTCAGGCTCAGGATTACTGCAGCTACTCTGCCCCTCCCCTATTTCGGAAGTCAAGAATAGGGAACCTTTGGGCAAAGAGAGCTTGACATTTATTATGCGTTTTTCCCTCCAAGGACAGGAGAGAAGATGGCAGAGATGGGCTGACATCAAGCAGAGTCTCCCTCCTAATATGAAATATTGTGTGATGAAAATGTGCATGGTGGATTTCATCCAACTTTAAAGAATAAATGTATTTTATATACCATTATTTGTGAGCCACTTCAAGTGTATGGCAGGATTATCCATTTAATTAATAAAATAAACGCAACGTCTTTTCCTGTTTCTGTGCAGTCTCACTAATACATACAGTACCCGTAATAAAAACTAGACAACGGCTTTAGTTTTGTTTTCTAAGTCAATACAATTTCTCAAATTTATTTTTAAGAATTACTTCTAATATATCTTTTTCACAGAAGGAGAGTATAGGGAATGTTCTCATTCCATCTGTAAACACTGAAATACAGATCTGGGAAACAAGGGAAGAGACACAAAAAGTGCATTTTACAAAATTATCAACTAAAATATATTTTACATGTATTACATTTCAATTTAAATTCTACTGACTGCATTTTCAGTTTCAAAAATATTTCCATATCTAATAGATTAAAAAAGCATGAAATATTTTCATTGAAGATAAGACATTTCAAATCATTTACATGCTGTCTGCAAACAGCATAAAACAACTACACAAATCTTTTAAAACAATATTCTTGGCCTGAAGTAGATTCTGACAATTATCAGAAGCAGGGAAGGTTTTGGGTTTCTGTTCTCCAGAAAAGGGGCTCCAACCCTATTTCATAATTGGTAGGTAACTATTTTTTTGTTTATTTGTTTGTTTTTTAGACTACTGTTGCTTTCCTGCCTGGAGAAGCCAGAGAAAGGAGGGGGGAGGAAGTAGCAACAGAAACCAGGACTTTACAAACTTGCTCTGTTTCTGAAGCTAAATTTCACCTTCTTTCATGAGGGCAGGAAGACTGCCCTGAATCTGGGTCTCAAGTCACCATGCTGAGGATTCCAGCCACCACACCATGAATTTTAAAATATCTTTTTGGGAAGAGGATCTCTGGCACTAGAGTTTCTCTCCCATTTCTAGGAAAGAAAGAAAGAAAGAAAGAAAGAAAGAAAGAAAGAAAGAAAGAAAGAAAGAAAGAAAGAAAGTTCCTTGTTTTTCTGTTACACTTTTATTATGAGTAATATTTTTTTGGGGGGGGGGTAGAAAGAAAGAAAGAAAGAAAGAAAGAAAGAAAGAAAGAAAGAAAGAAAGAAAGAAAGAAAGAAAGAAAGAAAGAAAGAAAGAAAGAAAGAAAGAAAGAAAGAAAGAAAGAAAGAAAGAAAGAAAGAAAGAAAGAAAGAAAGAAAGAAAGAATCCCGAATCTGATTCTGCATAGATCAGACTAGCCAACTCTTCATACACACTCCAACCCAGATCACTGAAGAACTGTCCCTTTATCTCTACCTTTTTCCCCTCCTTGACTTGGCAAATGGAAGAACAGGCCATGGCTGCAGAGCATATAATACTGCCCCCAATGCTTACCCCTTCAATCAAACAGTTCCCCCCTCCAGGGTTGCTTTCCCCTGCATGAAGAAAAGTTGTACGGAATCTTCGGTTCCATACCTGTGCTGTCACAAGAGATGCTTTGTAGCCCTAGTTAACGAAGAGCCCTTCTATGTGCCCAAGCAGCGGTTTTGATAAAAGGAAGCCACTACTCCAACACAAACAAGCTTGGAAAATTCATGCTCAGCCTTAGGGTGGAAGATTCCTCCTCCAAGCAGGAATATACCCATTCCTGATGGAATGCAATCATCACCGGATCTCTGCTATCCACCATTGGTTAGACTTTTTCCACAGTTCCCCCCCCCCCATCATTTCCCCTCTTTGGTATGTAGAGCAAGTCTGCAGGTACCATTTGTGTCAACACACAAGAAGCTGAATATGGTAGGGCTACTTTCTCCAGAACAGTTATAGAGCACTGGTGGCCAAACTCTTGCTTCTAGCCTGAGGGTCAGAAGATATAGTGCTAACTCTACTTGAAAAGATAACAATATTAAAGCCGTAGAACGCTTCGATAATAACTGAACACTAATTAAATCTCCCTCACCCCTTACAAAAGGAAAAAAAAAACCCAACTACATAGGTCCCTAGTTCAGGTGAGCAACTCTGGCTGTCAGCAGGTACATGGACTAATACAGTGTTGATTCTCCTTTCGAATTAGTGCAATCTATAAATGGAATCCCAGCTGGGTGTTGATTGGGTGGACTCTTCTTATGCTGTCCTTTGGTTTGCTTTAGAATTAACTGAAACAGCTTTGTGTTAAAGCTAAACTAAAGTATTCTAAGAGCTATACATGTAAGGCAAGAGGCAGAAATATCTGTGAGAATCAAGTAGCAGTTTCTCAAAACGCAAACCTCTCATTGGCCAGTTCCTTTTGGAAGCCAGAGTCTCACCATCATGAGCATGTTCGTATGTCAGTGTTAAAATATTCTGGGGTGGGTGGGTGGGTGGGAGAGAAGAGAGGTAGACAGGCAAAAACAGACTCAGTTGGGTTACGATGCCCGTTTCAAAGACTGACACTCAAGCACTATGCACTATGCTATCGTTTCTTAACTCTGGCTTCTAGCCCTCCCAAGTTAAATGAGTGTGCAAATCCATGTTCTATGAGGACTGTATATGAGAGTAAAGAAAATGGGATGTGGAAAGGAAAAAAATATAAATTACCTCTGCCCAAAATAGGCAGGCCTCTCTAAGTTTGTGGAGAGAAGAGATCAGTATTGTAGCAGCTGTTATTTATGTCTCAAACTCTGAGAACTTTTCAAGTGCCACCTTATCACCCTCACCATTGCTGTGGCCAATAAGCATGATCTTTAAGGCTGGGCCTGTTTCCTGATATCCTGATTTTTATGGCATTTATTCGGAAATAGGTCCTATAGATGTCAATGTAAGTTAATGCTAAGCAATTGGCTTAGAGCTTCAATCTTAGAAGGATATGCAGCTTTTCATAATGGTTTCAGGTGATCTATTACATCTTTCCCACTTTCTGCTTTGAAGCAATAATTTGACTGGGCAATCACACAATACAAAATACTTGAGTGTGGTCCTTCTCAAGCAGTATGTATGCAGAATATGAGGATTTTCAGTATATTGATGGCTCCCAAAACAAGGTCTCATCTCCATTTTCAGTATTATACTAAACAAAAGGATATATGTCCTTCTTCTTTTTAGAAGGACATGACATCAGGAACCTTTTTATAATTTGATTCACTTCTACACTGAAGTTTTCCTTCAGTATGTTCTACTCATCCCCCAACAAGATTGGCTCTAGAGTCAGTTTACTGGCTTTTATCCACTTTTATCCTCCCTTCCCCCCTCCCTCCAGTATATGAAGCTCATTGTACAGATATATAGATATAGATTTACAGAAGCAAGCACCTATATCTATATACAGACACACATTTCTTTATAGATATATATTTCCACTTATGCTTTTTATATGAAGTGCTGTGCTTTGAAGATCTGCCTTAACAGGAAATCTGCTCCCAGATGTAGAGGACTGAGTGCTTCGGGGGTGTTATGTAGTGCCTGTGGGCAGCACTCCGCCAAAGGAGGCCCCTACATGGACAAAGAGCGTAGCCTGCCTAATGGCCTGCTATCGTTGCTCACTTAACGCCACAGTGGTGTTACTGTGGATTCTTCAAGATGCGTCCATGCCTGAAATCATAGACGTGACGGCAGAGAAAAACCAACTCCGGATCAGTGTCCTCTGGCACCTTGCGATGGGCAGGGGTGGAATACTCTTCAGAAGGAGGAACCATCACCGTTTTCTTGCCTGGAATCCCTTCCACGCGACGCTTTGCCAAGGCACAAAATCTGCAAGACAGCCAAGGAATGATGCTAGTGCATTCTTGGTTACTCTGACAGCAGTTGGCCATAATTCATTCACTCAGGGATTTATCAAATTTTACTTTTATTTAGTTAGTTAGTTTTTCCAAAGCGAAGACTCTGTTTTCTATTCTAGCCATTATGGTTGCCTAGTGGCAAGTTGGAGGCTGTGCTCTCTCACACACACATACGCGCACATAGTGAAAAATCCTTTCCCTGGCCCAAGCCAAAAACTGCTGAGTCCCAAGCAAGCTATACGATGAAAAAGGGAGCCATGAGCCTTCCTTACTCCTTCCTTTCACTTAGTGATACACCTTCAAATCACTTGACATTGGGACTTCAGCAATCTTTTGCTGTTTGCCCATCAACCAGCTGATTGACAGGCTACTGGGAGCCGTGGTGGGCCACCCAGAAGGCTTCCAAGGGCTATATATGGTCTACAAGCTACTGTACAATAACAATAGTAATAGCAATAGCACTCAGACTTATATACCGCTCCATAGTGCTTTACAGCACTCTCTGGGCAATGTACAATTTATTGTTCCAATAATCTGGGTCCTCATTTTACTGACCTCGGAAGGATAGAAGGCTGAGTCAACCTTGGTTAGGACTGAACTCCTGGCAGTGGGCAGAGTTAGCCTGCAATACTGCATTCTAACCACTGTGCCACCATAGTGCCACAATCTTGCAGTATGATAAAAGGCAAAGAAAACCAATCTCCCACAGTGATTACATTGCTCTTTTCCTTGTAGATTTGGAGCTGTGGGTTCCAGATCTACAAAAGTTTGCTCAGGATGTATTGGCAAAATGTTTGAGGAAAAAAATGAGGAAAAATAACAGCATGGTCCCATTGTTCCTTCCCATGCATTCCTACTCCAAGATCAAAAGCACAAACATGTTTATTAAGACATTTGGATCTGGTACATTTTATTCATTCACTTATTTATTAGTTCTTATACACTGTCAAATGACAGTGGATGGTGCGTAACAAATATATAATACAAAATATCAAAACTCATAAAAATAGGGCAAAATCAATACATCCGGCTGAAAGGCCAAATGATTGGACTGGAAGGGTCAATTGTGCTTCTGTATGGTTTTTTTTACTGCTATGTCTTCAGCAGGAATAGGCAATCTGGAGCCTTCCATATATGCTGAATTACCAAACCTGCAACCCTTGCTGAGGCTGGTGCAAAACATAGATCAATACATCTAGTGATCTAGGTATGGATATGCTAGTAGACACATAAAAAAAAAATCTCTGGAAAAAAAAAAGCCAAGGTGATGTCATTAGGACATCTGTGAAAATGCCACAATAGCTTGCTTATAACATGTCAGTTTATGGATCGTCCTTCCGATTCTGGCCCAGGAAATAAAGAGGAAAATTCAATTTGCGTACTAAAACTATCTGTGATGCCCCACAAACCACAACGAGAGAGAGGGGGAGAGGGGGAGGGAGAGGGAGGGTGAGGGAGGGAAGGAGGGAGAGAGAGCCCTACCAATAATAAACCGCCTTCTGGAACTGTTCTGATGGAGCACAGAGACCATAAAACAGGCATGGTAAGAGCACCACCTACCTGCAGTACTCTGCAAAGGTCAGAACATAGCACTTCTCCTCTATACAGGCCACACTGTTCTCGTCCTGGTGTCGGGATGCAAAGATCTCATTCTGCAAGAAAGTGTACAAGGGGATCAGAGTCTGGCAAGAACATTCTTCCATCACATGTTTTTGCCTGTGGTGTGGCAACTTTACGCCTGGTGGACTTCAACTCCCAGAATTCCCCAGCCAGCTTTGCTGGCTACGGAATTCTGGGAGTTGAAGTCCTCCAGGCTTAAAGTTGCCAAGGTTGGAGACCCCTGTGTTAAAGTATATCTCTTATTTTTACATGGTCTTCGGGTTACATCTTTAAGCCCAGTTCTACCAAGAAGTAGGTCGATTGTATTAGGAGACCAACATGTGATGATTTAAACATGTATGGTTACATTTTCAAGTCATTTATAAAGCATTCAGAGTGTTGGTTTTTCGTTCACCTTCTGGGTGTAATCTTCTGAGCCCATATACTAAGTGAGGCAAACTTTTCATCGCCAAGATGCACATTTTAATCAAAGAATATATTTATTCTCTGAAGGCCCCAGGGATTAGGCTACTAGTGTGGGATCTAATGTTTTATTAACAGGGGTGGTTTAAAAGCAAAAAAGATATGTATGTATGAGTTTTTAACTGTTTTTAACTGTTTTTATTATGTTTTCTTTTAATAGTTTTTTATATTGTTGTGAGCCGCCCAGAGTCCCTTGGGAGTTGGGCGGCATACAAATTTAAATAATAATAATAATAATAATAAAATAAAAAAATAATAATAAAATAAAATAAAATAATAAATTAAAATAAAATAATAAAATAAACATGGATGAAACATGTAACAGTGATACCCATTGTCATCGGGGCACTTGGTACCATGTCCAAGAATTTCACAAAACACATCAAGAATTGCAGCTTCCTGCAATAACACCAGCGGAACTGCAAAAGACTGTGCTACTCGGAACATCATATATTTTAAGAAGATACTTGGTTGATACCTAGGATGCTGGCAGCAACCCGTATCAACCATTAGCACCAGTCAGTGGTATTTGTGACACTTTTAAATGTTCAGTTGACTGAGTTTCATGTTTAATGAATAAAAGAGATAATAATAATACGTCAACACTACTGAAGACAATATTAGTCTCTGTTTTTTTAAAATGAGATACTGCATTAAGTGTCCAGTTAGTTGACTTCTATGTTGTAACATAGCAATAATGAACAAATTTGTTTGTTTAGTAAATGTATATCCTGCCTTTACTTCAGGAGCTATAGGCGGCATCAAAGCATTCCTTCTTCTAATTTTCTTCTCACAAGAACTATCCTGAGGTAAACTGATCTGAGAAATAACAATTGGCCCAAAGCTACCCAGTGAACTTTCACATCCAGGGTAGATTTGAACCCTGAACCTGGATCTCTCTGGTCCTATCCTAGCACTTAATAGCACATCAGGCTTTTTGAAGTTTAAATGCATACATTTAGTGACTAATAATTTCCACCTCACCTTAGTTCCTCGGATGTAGGGAAAAGGAGGTGGATGTCAGTACTTATTCGCATTAATTTATGAGAGTTTACAACAACCTATCAATACGGTTATGTAACCGTTATACCAGGCATTTCATGTGTGCATGAAAAAGCAGCACTTTAAACAGCACTTCTTTGAGGGAGCCAAGAAAGAAATTTAATTGAAATAGATTACATATTAGTATTTATATTTTATATGAAATGTAAAGTATTTAGCTAAAATGGAAGTCTGCCAGTTCAGAAATATGCATAGACATTTCACAGCCCTCAACTGCCTATTCATTCGCTTATATAATTTGACCAGAAGACGACTTCATTTTCAAGTAGCTCTTATATTTTAATTTCTGGGATCAACCTGACAACACTTCAAATCAATTATGGCCTTTTTTTCAAAGTTCTCACTCCCTCAAAGCTCAATTTTAAACTAAAAGGCAATGGCACTCATATTTTCGCTGGGTTAGTCTAGAAATTTTAGATCTGGAGGCATCAAAGCTGGTTGGATCATCCTATCAGGGGGTCATTGTAATTGGAATTACAGTTAATAATAGGAATAGCTAGTTGGGGAGAGGGGAAGAGGTGAGAGAATATTTTTTTTGTTGCTACTGAAAAAAGCAATTTTCCTACATCCGAAATCTTAACGGAGAAAAAGAACATATAGATGGTCTAAAATTACCATAATGATAGAGAACATCTGCATTTATTGTATTATAAAACACTAATCTGGGAAAGTAGCATTGTAACAATATACTGTAAGTCTTAGCAGGGGAAAAAAAAATCCAGCCTTTAAAGATAACCTTGCAGTTTTAAAAGCGAACGCTTCCATAGCTTTTCGTGTCTTAAAGTGAAGGAAAGCCAACTTTAAAATATGAACAAGAACTATTCTGTAACAAATTCACAGAGATAAAAGGACACTTTCAGCGTAATTTAGGATTGTTTATAAAATTATGAATGTTTGGGGTGAGGTAATGGAAAGTCTTTAAATGCCTTGCCACTCAAATTACTTCTCAACTTATTCCAGAGGGCAGCTATGTTAGTTTGGTACAGCAGAAACACCCAAAGCAATAAATGTGTTAGTCTTTAATGTAGTCTTTGCTACTTTTTCTGGCTTATGGAACAGTGGAAATGTTCCCATGTCTAGAAAGAAGTGGCCCAACTGTAAAATAAAAACTAAGCATTTGTTAAAGCAGGAATATAAAATGATCCTCCTTTTCTTTGCAAATAAGCGGTTGAAGAAGGATTAGAAACATCAGAACCATCACCGTCTTTGCTGACTCGCTTTAATGTGCTGGACTTCCATTCCTGATCGTCATGGCCAAATACTCACCTGATGCATGCTAGAATTACGGCCTCCCTGAGTGTGCTCTGGTCTATAATACCACAGGAGGCTCATCATCAATTCCCCTAGAAAGGAATAAAGTAGTTTTTCTTTTTTAAATACTCTAACACACCAGCATGAAGTAGAACATAAAGACAGTCTGCTTACCTCTAATAGTGCTCACTAGTGCATTCATACATATAGGAAATGCCTCCGTGCATAACCAACACTAGAAGCTAGTGAGAGCTGCAGGGGATGTTTTTAGTGGGACGTTCTCACCTATCTCAGTTTCCCCAGATTGAAGAACAAAACAGGAAAAAAGTGCAGTCTATTTGAGCAAGGGTGGTGTGCGGGTTGTATAAGCAAACTATTATTCTCATAGTTCCTTGTGCAACACACATTTGAGTAATTGAACAAAAGGTGGATCATTGCCCTCAATGAAGTTCCAATTCTGATATCAAGATAATAATGTTTAATGAAGGCCACACAGTCCACAACTTCTTGCTGGTTTTATATGAAATCTAAGCTCATAGCATGAGAAAAAGGTTCAGAATAGTTGCCCATCCTCCCACTTCTACTGAGGGAATAGCTCTTGGAGCTGCAAGTAGGATGCTGAAGGCTACATTCAGTTTTTGCATTTCTATGATGTAGAAAACTACAATTAGGTTGTGACTTTGCAAAACACAGACAATGAGAGAATAAGAAAGGTTCCAGAACAAGACTTAGTATACCATTGGTTGGCCAGGAGGCAAAGGCTGTAGAAGAAGACTTGCTGGACCATGGGATGGCAAAGAGGCTTTTTCCCCCTGATCAAATGTAGCAGAGTTATAACTGTCACTCATTTGGCAAATCATTTGCACTGACACTGGGAAACTCTTCATGGGCTCCTCACATCACAGAAGCAGTTGAGAGGAAGGGTGAAAGGAAGCAGCACAACCAGCATACTTGGCCGAAGTCTGACTGATGTCTCCAAGCAAAGGGATTGCCCAAAGGGATTGTGTTTGCTTGGACGGCAAAAGAAATTAGCTTGGAAAAAACGGCTGATGTGAGTTTTGCGATTTTTTTTTAAACGAACTTCTTTGTTAAATCAGAAACAGAATTGATCAATGCTCAAGGAATGAGGAGTGCAAGCTGAGGTAACTGATAACAACTTTAAAGTTAAGAAGCTATAGAAGTGATCATTTCTTGCTTGGTGTTCTCTCCTTTATCAATGATCTCATTGCCTCTTACTCTGTTAAATCACCATTTCATCATTTGTCTCTTGTCTTTTCCTGTTTGATTGCAAAACTCAAACAACAGTTCTGTATGGTAGGCAAAATCGTTGCTAAATACATATGTACAAAATAAAAGGAAAGTTTTGCTGACTTCACAAAAAAGTAGAATTTAAATATACGCTGTGATGAACACTGAAATGTTCCAATCGCCAAAATACAAGTAGAAAAAGAAGCCTCTTTATTAGTATAAGCACTGTTCGGTCAAATTGTGAGACATAGTCCTTACCTGGAAAGAGAACTGCAAAAAACCCATGCTGCTATCTGAAGGGTTGTTGGGTTAATTACCTTCCTTGTCATGTGTTAGGAGAACTATTTATTGTGGGATGGTTAGGCAATGCCTTGTGGATTAAACACTGATATCCTAGATTAGTTGCAACATGAATGAGGAGCGAGTTCTGCATTTTTGTTGATATACAAAAACAGCTGGTCCACCTGATTCCAAAACACAGGACTGAACTTTGTACATAGTTGAAGAATGCCAAGAATTCTAGATGATTAATAGGAGCAAACAGGTGACACCCATATTCATTAATTAGGAAGCTTTTACAGTGGGTAATTCAATTATGATGGGGATGTCAGTTGTGAATCCTCCAAGAAGATTCAATCCTACCCAAGAATGAAGTGTAAGCTGCACAGGTGACAAAGTCAGCTTTTCAGATGATGATTGTGGGAGTTATAACTGAGAACAGTTAAATGCAGAAAGCTTTATGGACTAAATCCTGAAATAGAAACTGCCATAATCCACTAGTCACAGTATTTATTGAGCCAGCTGGGGAAGGCTTACAGCATTTTTCCAGAGTAGTCTGGTGAGTGTGAATCTAGAATTGCCCCTATGAAGGGAAACGATACAGCAGAATGCAAATAAGACATCTCAAAGCCTGAGAGATAGAGAAGATGAAGGGTTCTGTGGATCTGTTTTCAAAGATGGATTAAAAAGAGCAACAATTGTCTCTGACAGGTATATTTAGATAATTAGAAGACAGAGATGAGTAATCATGGTACACCTTAGAAACTAAAGAAAACATCTTTAACATCTACTAAAAGATATTTCCTGTGTTGTAACTTTTGTAATGGGAGAACAGGCATGTTGTAAACCAATTAATACAAACCAATTTTAGTAAAGGCAGGTTTTGAAGAATCATCTAGATTTTTCTATCACGTTGAAGTGTTTCAGTTTCTTAAATCCATCTCTTTTATCATCTCTAAAGAAACTATTGAACTAAAAGCTTTGAAGACTAGAATATATGTGGCTGACTTTACTGCAAACTTCTGGAAGATCTCAAGAACCTTAACATGAAGAATAAGGGAGAATGACAAACAAATCCTTAAAAAGATTGTGCTACATACTCAAATTATAATAAGAACACAGGAATCTGATGTAACAGCCTCTCCTTCAATACACTAGATTTAGTAAGCTTGAGATTTGAGAAGCACCTACAATGATAGAATTTGGTATCAAGTGTTAAAAGAGAAGATAGTATTTATACCCTTAAATTTCATGCATGTTCTCAAGATAATTTGTAATTCAGGAAACAGATACTATTGAGTCAGGAGATAAATGAAAGAGTGAAATAGGTGGTCTGATTAAGTGGAAAAACTGTCAAAGTGATAATACTCAGAATTTGAGTGAACGTATGCGGGCAAAGTTTGAAGGTATCAGTGGTGGTGTCCAATGGGGCAAATTGGTAGAATTCACATTGAAATCTGGTCCTTAAATGATGCCACTGGTCACATTGCATGGAAAGATAATAATGCCAGGAAGAAAAATAGAGAAACAGGATCTATACTAGTCTATATAAAAATCCTTCATCAGAGGAGCCGTAGTAGGAAGAGTTGAGGAAGTTCCTGGCAACTCTTAGTGAGAACAGGATGACCTGGACTGAGAAGAACATGCTTTCTTGGCAGCTTGTCTGGACTGTTGAATCTCTGTGTTAGAAAATCATTCAGGTTCTATCAAAGCTGAAGGCAAGGAGAGGGCTATGGCAAATGAATCCTCTCAAGTGATGCAGTTGAATGAGGCCCAAAAGAGGACACTTTTGTTATAGTATCAAAGAGGGACTTTGTACTGAAAATTTTTTTTAACCAGGAAGATCACCGGACAAATGACTGGAATGGGAAATTCAGTAACTTGCTTGAAATAGTAAAAAAAATGGCATGAGATCAGCACACAGGTTGAGTCTGAACCCATAAGAGTGGTTAGCACTGAAGATCAAATTGGAGCTATTGATTCAGAAGTGACTGGCATATTTCCAATGTCATTATCTCTGAAGCCCAAACAGATATGAGAATGACCTTCTCCCGTAAACAGAGCCTGACACTTGAGCAAATGGTGTTTTTCAAGCTTATCTAACAATCAAGACAGCTTTCTAGGACATGAGCCTCTCTTAGTCTTGGCAGACAGAAAGAATGGTTGCTGGTAGGGAGCAATTTGCTAGCATAGTTTTTGAAGTGTGCCTTTGCCCCACATCTGCAGAGGACTCCTTCAAAACCTTACCTCAGTGAAAGATGCAGGGGAGCAAACAAAAATAGTAAAACAACATCTGAATCACTAAGCACATTTTTGAGAAGGGAAGAATCCAGATGATGCTATAGTGTCAGAAGGAAACTAATGGAAGCAATGGAGAACATTCTCAGATGTGGACTGGATGTTAAGCTTCCAAAGAAACCATCTGCAGTTCTAGAAATTTCCATTACTGACTCTCTGAAGACTCATCACCCAACGTGTGAGATGCACAAAGAAGAGAGATCATGCCACCTCAATCCATAGAAATGTCAGCCTGCTTTGCAATTGAAAGAGATGTTAATGTGAACTGAGTGCCCCATGCAAACCTTCTAATTTTCTTTTTGCCCCTAGCTTTACTAGGCATGTTTGCATTTTTAAAATATGTGGAAATAATTCTGAGAATCTGTAAACATCGTGAACTGATTCAAATTCAGCACCACAAACTGCCTGCTTGTGTTGCATGTTAACAGTACACTCCCTTCCCCCACATCCTCAGTTATGGAGAGATTCAAGTATAGTCTAACTGGCTTCAATGAAAGCATTTTGAAAATGGCCCATCTACTTTCATCAACAATACAATTGATGGAGATCCCTAACCACTAAACCAATGGGGAAGGAACAACCTATATCCCCCAAATATTTTTATTTCTTATTTCCAATTCTCTGGCAGCATGGCCTTTGTTTAGTACGACCGTATGGCAATCAAACAAACAGAAATCAAGTTATCTTCCATTTCCCAGATGACAAACTATAGAGAATGTTAGCCTAATTAGAGGTTCAAGACATTCTGGCTGTGGAAATATTTTGTGCGAGTTAATGTTAACTTGGCAAAATCAGTGCAACAGTTCCCAGGGTGTACATCCCCAATTATTAGAACCAATGTCGAAAGATTCTTAGGAAATAAAGTAAGCTGAAAAGCTTCAGAAAGATTCTACTTTGGAGTATTTTTTTTGGGGTGTGTGTGATGTATGGGTGACTATTGACCAATTGGATGTAATTATCTTTTGTGAGACATAGGCAGTTTTGCCTATACAAAATCTAATTCAGGGACAGATTTGATTACTCTTGCCTTCATTTCAGAGCAGAAGCCTCTGAATGCCTTTAATTTTAGTAGTAAGGCACCTATTTGCCAACTTAAAAAAAGAGCTGCACTGATTTTGCCAAGTTGACATCAGGAACAGCAGCTCCCACAAAGTATTTCCACAGCAGGAATGTCTTGAAACTCTAATTAGGCTAACATCCTCCGTAGTCGGTCATCTGGGAAACAGAAGATAACTTGATTTCTTTTTTGCTTGATTGCCATACAGTAGTACTAAACAAAGGCCATGCTGCCATAAAAATGAAAATAAGAAATAAAGATAATTTGGGTATATAGGCTGTTCCTTTCCCATTGGGCTAACCATCAATTATATTGTCCCAAAGATGCTTTTTAAAAAGTCAACTGGACTTAGTTTTTCCTTGAGGACGTTCTCATCCAAGAAGCTTTTTCAGTTCAACTGAAGAAGCTTCTCAGATGAGATGCAAAACGTCATCAAGGAAAAAACAAAGTCCAGTTAGTTGCCTTTTGAAAAAGCACCTTTGGAACAATCATGACCTGGATGGCTGAGAATGTCTATAGGCATCAATTGTCTTATTAAAGTGATGATGTAAATGAAAGAAAGCTCCACAGGTTACCAACTGGACTTCCAAGTTAATTTAATTTCCTATCTTGGATCTTCCTGACCTGACCCAAGCTTGCAAGTATTACCATCATGGATACAGATAGGTTGTCTGAATCATTTATATGCCTTTTACATTCTAGGGATTTCTGTCACACTGGGCCTTTGGTAGACAGGTACACAGGGAATGATATGCAGAACGATTGTCAGGCACACACACACACCCCGCCCACTCCCAATTCCACAAATCTTTTGTAAATAAATACATTGTTACACAGCTAACATCCATTATATAATTGGCCATTATGTTTTGTGCTCAATACCTGTTTTGGGGTCTTCCCACAGGGCAGATATCTTAGCCACATAAGGCATCGATTTCTTCCGTGGCCCTGATTTCAGAAGGACTGTATCCCGAACCCGAATGATTTCTCCATCTCTTTCCACAGCCTGGTAGCTCTTACGAACAGCTGGTTCTGGCTCATTCTACAAATATTGACAAGAGAGAGCGCCAAGAAAAGGAGTGAGTCTGCAAAAACAATACTGAGAAACAGACACCAGCAGCCTCCACTAATCCACCTACGCCAAGTAGACAGCTTCCTGCCAAAAAAGGGTGTCTTTATTGCTAAAGAGCCCATGGAGAAGACGGATCGTACAAAACAGCAGGATGCTTCTCTCTTCCCAGCGGGTTAATTTCAGAAGCAAAACATGCTGCTTAAATGAAAGGTAACGATTACTAAAGCCGAGAAGAAGAAATATTCAAGTCACTTTACTTAGTTCAGATTCATTTTAAGGACCAAGGCCAGACAAAAGGGGAGCTTCTTCATGCCTGGCTCCGTGGGAGACTGTAGGGCTAATACTCCATTAATCCATTTTAACCTGTCTGGTGTAGAAATCATTACTGTGTGACCACTGATACTGAACTGCTCTTGGTTGCAAAGAGTTAAACGATTGAAGGACCATGCCCGCTATACTTTTAAATCCTTATTTGCCGGTTCCCAAGATGTGCATTGAAAATATGTTTTGCCATGTGAGAATTGTTGCCAGATATTTGTTCTGCTAGAGCCAGTATGGTTAGTGGTTAAGGTACGAGGCTAGCAACCAGGAGACTTCTGAGTTCTAATTCCACCTTGGGCACCAAGCCAGGTGGGTGACTTTGGGTGAGTCACTTCCTCTCGCCTTAAGGAAGGAGGCTAAATCACTTCTGAAAAACCTTGCCAAGAAAATGCAGGGACTGGTCCAGGCAGTCTCCAAGAACTGAGCAGAAGGGAAAAAAAATAAAAAATTAGTCCGCTATAAGCACTGTAACCAAACATCTATGTGTGGACATGTGTGGATAATCCTACATGATGAAATCTTTTCGTGCTATTACATTTCTTTGCCCACACACATAATAAAGATCTATACAAAATGTGTGTTATAGTTAGAAGTTTCAAAATGGAAAAGTTGATACCAACTCTAGCTATAGTATGTACTTAAATGCACACTTTTATATAGATTTGTCCATAGATAACAGTTCTCCCTCTCTCACTGCTATTGTACATTTCTAATATGTTCCATGTGTTACCAGAAAAAGTATGTTACACCATGTTTCCTGTGCTTTTAGAATTCCTCTGAAAATAAGTTTTTAGAATGTTTACAACGGTGTGGTCACAAAATAAAATGGAATTGCTGAAAGAAATCTGTGAGAAATAAGTTACCAACCTTGATACTCCAAGTAATACGATCTGGAATAAAAATGATGCTCAAAGAAAGAATCAAATTTGGGGGTGGGGGAGGTGTCACTCTCAAACTGGAGAAAATAACCTCGTAAAGACTTTTATCTTAAGATTTATGTCAATGACATTTTTTCAAAATCACTCTGATACAGTTTCCGGACAGGCACTGGTATGAAACACTGATGTGAGATGCGCTCCCCACCACCACCACTGAAGTTCCAGCGACCAATGCCATTTCTGTCCCATGATCAAGTATGGATCCTGATGGAAAGATTTCATCTAGAAATCTCTTGTTGCTAATTTCCCACCACACATTTGAAGAAGGAAAGAGATTAGAAACTAGGCAAGAACTGTCCAAACGGGAAACAACGTACTACCACCCTTTTTTTAAGGCAGGTGGCATTATGCCCGCCCCAAGATGATCTCTTGGAGCTAGCTGCTTACATCTCCCCATGCCATCCAAACAAGCCAGAAAGGACATGAAGGAGGTCAGATTTATATAGATAGTTGGAAGGGACCTTGTAGGTCATCTAGTCCAACCCCCTGCTCAAGCACGAGTCCCTACACCATTTCAGACAAATGGCAATCCAATCTCCTCTTGAAAGTCTCAAGTGTTGGAGCTCTCACAACCTCCGAAGGCAAGCTGTTCCACTGGTTGATCGCTCTCACTGTCAGAAAGTTTCTCCTTATCTCCAGGTTGAATCTCTCCTTGGTCAGTTTCCATCCATTATTCCTTGTCTGGCCTTCTGGTGCCTTGGAAAACAGCCTGACCCACTCCTCTCTGTGGTAGCCCCTCAAGTATTGGAACACTGCTATTTCAGAAGATTCAATCTACTTCCTTGGTTGGACTCCACAAGATCAAATGTATTCTAAGTAGCAACACCAAGCAATGCCTCACTCTCTGAAATGGACTCTCCCCATCCGGCATCCAAACCAGAGCAGACAGAGGTTACTTTATCTGCAAGGAAATTCTCTAATTTATGCGGTGTGTCTTCAGGGAGTTTGTTCTACCCATCCTCTCCTAAAAGATTCTGGGTCACTCTGAACACAGTTGCTAGGCAGAATCAATGGACACAATAACTGCAGAGGAGAACTTTGCCGTTTGTATTGCCACTGAAGGGGTCTCAAAACATGAGCTCTTACCAAAGTTTGGTTGTGGTTTCTGGTTTTTGGCCACAATCAAACATTTTTTTCAGTCATTTCATTTCACTCAACTCTTCAGAAAACCAAGAAACTGCCTGGGACAGTGACTGGACAAATGTTTCATGGGGGTAGCCTCATTTATTACTCTGGCTAGATCTGTGCATTTATCTACTATGTCATGAATGGGTGTAGTCTTATTCTGCACAGATCTAGCATTTACTGATAGACATTGGATACCAAGTTGCCCAAGAAGCCAGCCATATATCTACAGGATTATAATTTGTAAAAAGTGGCCATGAGTGCCAAATGCAAATATAAATGAGAGAATCTGAACTGAGAAAAGATTGCAAGGGCTGAATTTCAGAAGAAAGAAGCATAAATAGAAAGCACATTGAGTACAAGTAGTCTTCCAACTACATCCGAACCAACAAATGGGCCTCGGAGTTTTGGCTTTCCCAGCACCGCCATGGTCATGTGACTGAGATTTGGTCAATTGGCAACCGATTTGCACTTACAATCAGTTGCAGCACCTCATGATCACCATTTGTAACCTTCCTTGCTGCTTCCCAAGAAAGGCAATGCGGATTCCAGCTGGAAAGGTTGCTGGTCGCTATAGTGTGTCTCCCCCACCCATGCACCCTTCCCCCCCAGCCCCATTGCATTGACATTTATTTATTTATTTATTTATTTATTTATTCACTGCCCATCTCACCTAAGTGATTCTGGAGGCTTACAATAAAACATCTATCTATCTATCTATCTATCTATCTATCTATCTATCTATCTATCTATTTATTAAACTTATTTATTTGCTCCCCACAACTCATATTGAAAGGTCTCTGGATGGCTTACAGTATTAAAACATTAAAATCCTGACAAATATTTCTAAAACAATAAAAATGGAAATCATAGTTAAAATAAAATTAAAAGATGAGGAGGGAAGGAACAGGATACCCAGTGGCCGGGGGTGGGGTGGTGGTGTAGGATTGCCTCTTAATCTATTAACCACCTCCAGTGTGATGCTCCCGCATTGGGGCTCCAAGCCATCTGGCAGAGCCAGGTCTTCAGGTTCTTGCAGGTGGTCAGAAGGTTGAGAACTGATCTCACCCCAGGAGTAAGATGTTCCAAAGGGCAGGAGCCACGGCAGAGAAGGCCCTTCTCTCCTGGACCCCACTAGCTTGAATTCCTTGACTAAGGGGGTCCGCAAAATGCCTCCTCTGCCAACACAGGTGGGGAGGCCAGTCCCAGTGGGGTGAGACGGTTATGCTGACCATAACTGCCTAATGACTATGGGAATTGGTTAATGATTGCAACCAGGACTGCAGGGATTGCCATTGCTAAACAATGTGGTCGCACTTTACAATCGCATTGTTTAACAATGGAAATTTCAGTCCCAATTGCTGTCCTAAGTCAAGGACTACCTCTAAGTGATTTTATAGAATACCTTGTTCTGTAGGGCAGGGGTCCACAACCCCCGCTCACTGGGCCGTGGCATGCCAGAAGCCGGGTCGCGCAAACAAGTGAAGCCCCATCCGTGGGATGCTGGCAGTGTGCGAAACCACGCCCCCTCTGTCCGTGGAAATACCTCTCTCCACGGAACCGTTCCCTGGTGCCCAAAGGTTGGGGGCTGCTGCTGCAGGGTTTTACAGTAGAGAAGCACTTGCCTCCAATTGCAGATTACAGAACTCCATTAAAGTCCATCAAATGATCAATTATTTAAGGGATTGCAACTAATTGTCTCATAAGCCATTTTGTAGTGTTTACAGAATTTGAATATACAGTAACTCCAATGTCATATTTGGTAGCAACATGGGTGAATACTAGTGGTGCAGTTTTAGAATCTGTCTTGCAGCAATATTTTTTTTTTTTTTTGGTAAAGATGTAGTTCACAATCACCAAACCTTAGTAAATTTTTAAACAGGAATTCTACCTTCTTAGGGTTCAGCTTTTTAAAAAACATTTTTTAATCCCGCCTTTATTATTTTTATAATAATATACATTTATAAAACATTTCGCTTCCATTAAGTGGATCCTATAATCCTCTCGGTCAGTGTTAAAACTTTTTTTTTCTACCAAGGATC
>QLTV01003461.1:77358-103724 GCA_003457575.1 Thermophis baileyi | reverse complement strand
CTGAGGCTGACATAGGGGAACGCCTCGCGTGCCCTCTGATATGGCTCCACGTGCCACCTGTGGCACGCGTGCCATAGGTTTGCCATCACTGCCCTAAACAGACTTCTATACATAGAGATCAATCTTGAACTCACAGACAGGAGGTAGCATTTGTTTATACTCCTTGAATAACTTTTCTGATAATTGGGAAATATTTTTGGTGTGAGATCTATAAGATTGAAACTGCAAGTCCTCAAATATGCCTACTATGTCAAAAAAAAATAATAATAATAATAATAATAATAATAATAATAATAATAATAATAATAATAATAATAATAATAATAATAATAATAATAATAATAATAATAATAATAATAATGCTACCACAATTGCACAATTAAGGACAGCTAATAAATATGACAAAAACATTTAATGATCCAAATGTGAGAGATGCAAAGACCATTCTGGAACTCTGAACTCCCTGGACCGAGCAGGTTCTCCCTTGTTATGTTAAAAACTGTAATTCTGAAAAGGGATGTTTCATATATCTCAAATAAGGATGAAGGGAAAATAGCTTCAGTCTGTATTTTTTTAGATGAGCCTACCCCAATCTGCACTTCTCAAACTTTCAAGTGAATTTGAATTTGTCTGCAGAGCAAAACTCACTGTGAAAAAATACCAGAATAACAGAGTTGGAAGGGACCTTGGAGATCCTTCTACTCTAATCCCCTGCTCAGGCAAGAAACTCTATATATACGCTTGCAAAAAAGTAGGAGACATTACAGGTAGTCCTCCTCTTATGGCCACAGTTGAGCCCAACATTTCCGTTGCTGAGTAAGGCAGTTGTTAACTGAGTTGCACCCCATTGTACGATCTTTTTTGCCACAGTTAAGTGAATCACTGCAGATATTAAGTGAATCATGTGGTCCGTAAGCAAATCTGGCTTCCTCCATTGACTCTGTTTATTCGGAAGCCAACTGGGAAGATTGCAAATGGTGATCACATGACCCTGGGATAGAGCAACTCTCATAAATACATGCCAGTTGCCAAGCACCTGAATTTTGATCATGTGACCATGGGGATGTTACAATGGTCGTGTCTGAAAACTAAATCACTTTTTTCAGTGCCACTGTAGCTTTGAACGGTCACTAAACAAATGGTTGTAAGTCAAGGACTACCTGTATTTGGGACATGGTGTAATATCAGGGAAAAGGTGCTTGCGAAAAATATACAAATGTTATAACTTCAAACTGATTTGTGGCTTGAAGGACCCATAACTCAGGGAGAGAAAGTGAAGAAATAATTTTCTGCTTGTGATCCAACAAAGATGGAATTTCTCTAGCTACTATTTTATTTTATTTTTTAAATTTTATTTTACCTTCACTTTACCTTTATTTTACCTTTATTTTAGGCTGTCCATCTTCCCTATAAGGCGACTGTTTACTAGTCACAGAAAGCTGGAAGCAGTGCACAAATCACTCTACTACCACTTGAACCTTTTGTGTTCAAAGAATGACACAACTCTTCATGTAGCAAGTTCATCTTTTTTCTAGGGAAAGCATTCACTGATTAGGCTACAAGCATGCTTCCGAATTATTCAGAACATTAAACATGATCTCAGTTCTGAATGCTCAGTTCTATAGCCAACCAAGTAAAACTCTGAAATGCATAACAGCACAGCTTAATCTGTGGAGTTAACACTGTTTTAATTTTACAAATGAATTATATAGCTATTAACTCTTCAGTGCAAGACAGGATTTTGGGAAATCCATAATTCCACAGATAAAAAAAAAAGTTTAGTCACACAGTCTTAATCCATATGCTTCTCTTTGAAAGGCAGTATCCTTCTGCAAAACGAGTAAGTCATAATACCCATTTTACCCACAGTCCTAGTTTAAATATTGCTTTGATCTACCTAAAATCCTCCAGCAGCTTAATTGAATTAGTTATCCCTTCCTGCAATCTTAAAATTGTTCTCACAGCATGGTTGCACACAGCCAGAAAATGATGTCCACAGAGGCACCTGCCATTCTGAGGAGAAGAAATTATACCTCTTTTATCAACTAATTGTCTAAATAACCGTTATTAGAATTCTATAGTCCTGTAGCTTTTGTACTAGAGATACTGGTATGGAATTTTCCAACACGGCAAATAAGAGAAGTGTTTTAAATAGTCTGAATTAGAATTCTATACACAAGCCACAAAAGAAGTAAAATACACATCACTGGAACCCATTTATGCAAACACTAGAAGTGTTCTTTTTGAATCAGATTACATATTAAATTGGCTCTACAGAAGCCAGTCTATTGTTCTCTATGGCACAGTAGGCTCTTCTCTTCCTTAGCCTTTCTACCTAAATGCCTTTACTCTACAAATGGATAGCATCTTTTCAGACACTTTTGAGCTGAGGCACGGTTGAATTTAACTTTAAATTAGTTAAATGCACAAATACAATTACTCAACATACATTTATTAACTCTCTCCCCCTTAAAACCTATAATTTGGCAATAACTTTTGGATGGACTATAGGGATTTTAATAGTTTATTCCAAGATTGAGATTTAGAAAATGGCTATTCAAACCACCAACTCACAAGTTTTTCTGTTATCAGTGAGAAGATCTGCCTCCCCGTGGGATCACAGGAAGGCTATACAAAATAAACTAAAAAGGTCACTAGCCTAATAAATTGGAGATAATTAGGTTCTAAATGGGAAACAGTTCAGTTACTGAAATGTTTGTAATTCTATCCCTTTCACCTCAGTAATTTTTGCTAAAGAGGACTCTAGGGGTCCCCAATCCCTGGTCCGTGGACCGGCACCGAAACCAGATCGCGCAAACAAGTGAAGCCTCATCCACGGGATGCAGGCAGCATGCGAAACCATGGCCCCCATGGTCTGCGGAAAAACCTCTCTCCACGGAACCAGTCCCTGGTACCCAAAAGGTTGGGGGCCACTGCTCAAGGAGAACTGTACGGTAGTTGAAATTACTTTGGTTTTAGGCAGCTCTCAAAGAAGCTGACAAGGTGTGCAATATGCATCCCTAGAACTACAGCGGCTAAGTCCCTGCTTTAATTGGAGATGCTGAAAATGACACTTGGCTGTGAATTGCACATGCAAATTACATGCTTACCTATCAAACTATGTCTCTTGTCACACAGAAGAGCAAGGAAGGAAGGACTCACGTATATTGAGTCAATATAAAACATATAAGCTGTACAAGTAAATTGAAAAATAAACTGAAATCTTTTAGGCGAAAAAATAAAAATAAAAAACTAGAATAATGTGATTGCCTAAGTGCTCATGCCCTTTTATAAGTAGGGATGTGGCTGTGCTCAAAATCAACCAATCACATTCAAACTGATGTTAAATAGTAGTCAGTACACACTTGCCATCAATGGAAGTGATTCTGATGACTCCATATAAAATTCAGCTGTTCTAGTAGGATTTTTCTGATACTCAGTTGCCTCTTACAGCAACAGTCATGGTCAACAAAGAGCTTACAAAGCATCAAAGGTTGGAAGGTATCAGTCAGGAAAGGGTACAAAACAATTTCCAAGGTATTGGATATACCATGGAATACAGAGAAGACAGTCATCAACAAGTAGAGATAATACGGCATATAGTGACATTACCAAGAGCTGGATGTCCCTCTAAAATTGATGAAAAAACATGAAGAAAACTGGTCCGATAGGCTGCCAAAAAGCCTACAGAAACATTAAAGGAGCTGCAGGAATTTCTGGCAAGTACTGGTTGTGTACTATATGTGACAACAATTTCTTGTATTCTTCATCTGTCTGGGGCAGAGTGGCAGGATGGAAGCCTTTTCTTACAAAGAAAAACATCCAAGACTGGCTACATTTTGCAAAAACTTACATCAAATCTAACAAAAGCACGTGGGAAAATGTGTTATGCTCTGATGAGACCAAGGTGAAGCATGGTGAAGCTTGGCTTGGGGCTGCATTTCTTCAGCTGAAACTGGACTTTTGTCAAGGTGGAGGAAATTATGAACAATTCCAAGTATCAGTCAGTTTTGGAACAAAATTCTTCTAAACTGAAGTCGATGAAGAAGAATTTCATCTTTTAACATAACAACGACCCAAAGCACGCCTCCAAATCAACAAGAATGGCTTCATCAGAAGATCAAAGTTTTGGAATGGACCAGCCAGAGCCCGGACCTTAATCAGTGGCGTGACCTGAAGAGAGCTGTGCACAGGAACATGTCCTCACAACCTGACAGATTTGGAACGCTTTTGCAAGGAAGAGTGGGCAAAGATTCCCAAGGCAGGATATGCCATGCTGATAGGCTCCAACCCCAAAAGACTGAATGCTGCCATAAAATCAAAAACTGCTTCAACAAAATTTTACTTTAAGGGTGCGCACACTTATGCAACCATGTTATTGTACATTTTTATTGTTCCTTTTTCCCCTTAAAAGATTTCAGTTTGTTTTCTAATTGAATTGTACCGCTTATATGTTATAGGTAGAAACAAATTCTGAAGTGCTCTATTTTTTTTTTTTTACATCTCAAAAACCTGGAATTCTAACAGTGGTGTGCAGACTTTTTATATCCTCTGTATAAAGAGTGAATATAAATCAATGAAGTTTAAAGTAATAATTAAAACAGTTTTTAAGATTTTATAAATATTTGAAAATTTGCCTTTGGGGAAAATGGTATCATTAGTTGTCATTTATTGGCTTCTATAGAGATTCAATGATCAGCAATTCAGTGATCCACCTGGCAGACTTTAATAGTTACTTTTTGGATCTCTGGAGTATATAGTACAATCATAGACAATCTGCTTTGCATAGGAAAGGACACTAGTTCCAGCGTTTCTACTTAGCGTTGACAGACTCCAGAGGTGGGTTTCAGCAGGTTCTGACCAGTTCTGGAGAACCAGTAGCGGAAATTTTGAGTGGTTTGGAGAACCGGTAGTGGAAATTTTGAGTAGTTCGGAGAACCGGTAAATACCACCTCTGACTGGCCCCGCCCCCATCTATTCTCTGCCTCCCGAGTCCCAGCTGATCGGGAGGAAATGAGGATTTTGCAGTAACCTTCCCCTAGAGTGGGGAGGGAATAGAGATCTGAAATTTCCGGAAATTTTGAAGCTCGGAAAAAAACCCAGTTTTTTTCCGTTTTTTTGGGGGGGGGGAACGGAAATTTTTGGAAAAATTGAAAAAAATGCTACATTAGCACTTTTTTGTCTTTTTAAGATTGAAAGTCATTCTGTTACTTTAGGAACATAAAATATGACTATGGACAATTTGACTTGGCATAAAATTATCACAACTAGCATATTAAAAATATAGTGTAGCCAAACAATTATCACAAACAGTGTCCTCACTCATTGCACAGAAATTAGAATAATCTGATATCATATTTTTTTTTTAGAAATGATTTGGAAAATATTTGAACACCCTGTCTTAAAATATTTTATTCATCATGTTAAAATAAAATATTCCACAATGGTTTTTTTGTTTTTGTTTTTTAATTTTTCCAATTTTTTGGAAAAAAACAAAAAAGGCTTCAAGAAAAAAACAGAAAAAACCCGGTTTTTTTCCGAATTTTCCCGGTTTTTTTCCGGGCCTTCACATCTCTAGGAGGGAATGGAGATTTTACAGTATCCTTCCCCTGCCACGCCCACCAAGCCACGCCCACCAAACCACACCACGCCCACAGAACCAGTAGTAAAAAATTTTGAAACCCACCACTGACAGACTCCTATCTGAACCTCTGGAGACCCACTACTAGTCAGGTAGTCAGTCCATAGCTAGATAAGATTAATAGTTTGTCTGAGGATAAGATAACTTATTTTCCTTAGTTTAAAGCTGGAAATATAAATGTTTATGATTCTTCCAAGCAACTGAAAAACAAGGGCTTTTGATGATTATTTTACTCATCATCACCAGTTGGTTGAAATTTACTTTCTTGGTGGGGAAGGATGATAGGGCAGGGAAGTTAGATTATTTTTATTTTTAAAGGTTTTTTTTTTTAATGATATGAGAGAAAACAATTCTAATGTAGTTTGGGAAGGTTATGAACTTTTTTTAAAAAGTAAACAATCTTTTTTTGGGGTGGGGGAGTAAAATCGGAAGCATCTCAATGCTGAAAGTATTATACTTAGAAGTCTTTGAAAGTTGTAGCTAAGTTATATTCAAGTTTGGGAGGGGGGTGTTTTTGAGTCACTCTGCCTAGATGAGTTCCTGCAGGGTTTTTTTTTTTTTTTGCAAGAGTTTTGGAAATGATTTCCCACTGTTGTCTTTGTAGGGCTGCGAGTCACCCTACAGCTGACTTCATGCCTAAAGCAGGATTAAATTACCCAGCTTCTAGTTTGGTGCCTTAACCATTACACGAAACTGGCACTTATATTTATTATAAATAAATGTTTTCAGATATATAAAAAAAATTGTACTGAATAAGAAGTGGAAGGAATTGATTTCAGAAATTTACAAGAATATAAAAGGACATTCTGTAAAAGTTGTGTGTAAAAGGAATTTAATTGCTCAACCAATAGCAATTCCAGCTGAAGGCAGAGCAGGCCTGCTGAGAAGCCCACAGTACAGGGAGCCAAGAGGAACAAATGGATACAACAGCACTGGAGCCCTTTACTTTATTTGATACTGAAGATAAAACCTTCCTCGTATTGAACTCAACTCTCAGTGACTACATGGAGACATTCATGCTGATTTTATGGTAACATATGGAGCTAGTTTGCCTTTGTCTTCATGTAGTATATTAGACTTTAAAAGTCTAATATATGAGATTAGAGACTGGTGATCTTTTATCCAAGAACTAACAAGATCAGAACCTGGTTAGTTTTCTCAGAATCTGCCAAAATATGGCCATCTGCTCTAGTTATCAATATACAACATTGGATTCTACTCTAAAGAGCTCAGACATCACTTGTTCTAGTCCTGAGGTTGCCTCACTACAGCACTAAGAGATGCCTCAAAATCTGCTTTTAAATTGAAGGGACCCAGATATCTAGTATTTAGGGATATCTATGCAATTCTAAAAATGATATAATCCCTACATTTGAAGAAGCATCTACTAACTTTCTCCAACCTAATGTCCTCTTGGTCTGCTGGACTTCAACTTCAGTGACCCATGTGAATTTTGAAATTTGAAGAATAAGCTCCTTGGAGGACAGCAATTTGGCACAACTGGGTTAGGTTCTTTAAGCAAGAATCCTTAGATCCCAGCCAATCTGTCAGTAAGATTTGAAAATGATTACTTGCCTAGCAAACTGTGAACAGGAGCACCAGAAAGAGAAGTGTTTAAAGAAGTTTTCTTCTTTTTCATTTACATCAAGTATGTGTGGGTAGATGGGCTAGTAACATCTGTGTATTTATTTTTAAGGCTTCTTCGTCATTCTTTCCTGTTTCTCCTCTTTTGTAAACAAGCAATTTGCTTTTTAGAACAAGAAAAAAGAGAATATGGCCTACAGTAGAACCTCGGGTCACAAACGCTTCTGACCACGACCAAATCGGGTGCCGACCAAAAAATCCGCTAAATGTTTCACTCTGGTCACGAATACATCCTCGGGTGGCAATCAAACACAGCCGCGGTGATTTTCCCTGCCGCGGCTATTTCCCCTTCTGCGCCATTTTTTTTTGTACTCACATGCACAGTCAGTCTTGCTTCCGGTCACAACCAAATCGGGTTGCGACCAAAGTCCTGGAACGGATTACAGTCATGACCGGAGGTTCCACTGTACTATGTTCACATGCATAATCTTAAGTCATGATTTGCATAATAAAAATCCTAGGTCCTTGGGAAGGATTTGATAGGTAGACACACACACACACACACACACACAAATCAAATCCAGCCTAAACATCTGGTTGACAGAGTGACCAACCATAATAATAAAGCCAGCATCACTACTGAACCATTTACATTCCCAAATCAGCCATCTTCTGTTCTACCTTCTCCTCAGAAAGAACAAAATCCTCAACTGGAAAAAAAAGAACTTAAATGAAGAATAACTAAGCATCTAGAACAGCACAAAAATAACAGAACAGAAGATCAGGCTAGAAAATAATAAACTAAGATCATACGCAAATAAGCTAGAATAGATGAAGGAAAAGAAGTTGAAGAACAAGACCAAATAATACCTGAACAAGAAATAACACCTAGAGACAAAAAAAGATCAAGGAAGCATTGTAAAGTAATAAAACAACATAACAGCCATAGGCAAGAAAATCAGCATATATGAAGCTCAGATTGCACACTACAGGCAGAATCTCCCATTTCAGTTGAATTGGAAAGGTTCCTATCAATGGAAAGACTGCAATAAACTAGCCAACTCCTAACAAAGAAGAAATAATGCAATTCTGGGCACAGCTATGGGACAAACCAATGAAATACAACAAGAATGAAGCTTGGATAAAAAAGGCGGAGAAGGAAAAATGAAAGAACTTGTAATAACAGCAGCAATTTATTTATTTATTTTATTACATTTATATGCTGCCCACCTCTCTATCCAAAGCAATAAAAAATAAAAATATAAAAGCAATTATAAATATATGAACAATTAAAATTACATAGGATTAAATGCAGCTTTAAAAAGCTACAGGCTCAAGCAGAATAAGATACCTTCCCACCAACCACCTCCAACCTAAAGTATCTCCATCAGGGCCCCATGCCAACCGGCAGAGCCAATTCTTAAGGTCCCTTGAGAAAGCCAGATGGATAGGGTGGACCAACACCTCCAGCAGCAAAATGTACCAAAGGGCAGAGGCCACAGCAGAAAAGCCTCTTCTCCCTGACCCCTTCTGCTAGAACGAACAGGCAAGACAATCCCACTGAGGCAATATGGTTCCTCAGATATCCTGGACCCATGCTATAAAGGGCTTTAAAGCTGATAAGACTTTGAATTGGACCCAGAAGCAAATCAACAGTGAATGAAGTTCATGTAACAGTGATGTTACATGTGCCATCCCAGGGGCCTCCAGAACTTCAATTGGTTCAGGACACAGTGGTGGGTAGCCCCATTTAGGGAGTATTGTAGTAATCCAGACAAGAAATGATCAAGGCATGAATGACTAAGCACAGGGCCTCAAGATCCAGGAAAGCACACAACTGGTATACGACACCAGAAATGGTGGGGAAAAGAGCAAGAAAAATGAAGAATTGGTCAGCACCAGGTGAAGATGAACTGCATGGTTTTAGGTTTAAATATTTAACTGGTTTGCCACCCACTCATCGCCAAACAATTTAACAACATACTGCAATGAGGTAAATTGAAGATTGGTTAACATCTGACTAAACCTACCTGATAATGAAAGATCCAACAAACAGCCAGCACCAGGCAAACTACCATTTACCTGTTTACTGATAATTTTCAAATTGCTAACTGGTATGGTAGCTGATGCAGTCCAAACAGCACCTAATTGAAAACAAGCTTTCTCCATCTGAGCAGAAAGGAAACTGCCTGAACAGCCGAGGGACAAAAGCTCCTAACTGACAAGATGATGTTGGGAAACTGCAAGAGAAGGAAGACCAACTTGAATGTAGCTGGGACGGATTACAAGAAGGCATTTAACTCCCTGACACATGATTGGATAACCAAGTGCCTAGAAATAACAGGAGTCAGTGGAGACATCAGAAGCTTTGTGCAAAGATCAATGGCAGAATGGAAGAAACGGTTGCTGGTAAATGTTAATAGACTGGGAGAGATTAATATTAAGAGAAGAATCTTTCAAAAAGACTCACTATCATCACCACTGATAGTCTCTGCATTGATTCCTCTGTCAATAATACTGAACAAGTCAGGTCATGGCTACCACACATCAAAAACATCTGCCAGGCTATCCCACCTCCTTTACATGGGCAATCTGAAACTACACGGAAAAACACCATCTGAAATGGTGCTCAGCAATTGCTGCCCAAATATACAGCCAAGATACTGTAATGGAATTTGAACTAGACAAATGTGCCGCCTTTACCGTCAACAGGGAAAAAATAGTGACAACTGAAGGATTCAAGATGCCCTATGGAAGTAACATCAAGAGTCTGGGTGAAGATCCCTACAAATATTTGCGCATCCTTCAGGCTGACATCATCAAGCACACTGAAGTCAAGATCAGTAGTGAATACATCAGAAGGGTGAATAAGATCTTAATGTTCAAGCTCAGTGGCGGAAATACCACAAGGCGATTAACACTGGGCAATTCCAGTTATTAGATATACAACTGGAAAGGTGGACTGGATTTAAGCTGAACTAAAAGCCCGGATAGGAAGACAGGAAAAATAATTACAATGAATCATTCCTGTCATACACACAGAGATATTGACAGACTATTTATCAAGAAGCATTGTTGCAAGTATACCAAACGGTGGAAGAAGAAAAAAGGGCATCAGAAGAATATCTGATGAACAGTGAAGAAGATGCACCAAAGCCCTTCCAACTCTATTATTATGTATGGTTGGATTGATCCTGGGGTCATGTGATCACCATTTGCAATTTTCCGCCAGCTTCCCACAAGCAAAGTGTCAGGCCTGGAAGCCATCTTGGGCATTGGATCTTCAGGCCTGCCACATTTGATCTTCAGGCCTGTAGGAAACTGGGAGGGGGGATTGTATGGAGCTGGGGAGATATATAGTCATAACAACATTCCTTTCTCCGAGAGTCAAGGTCACTCTGCCCTGCACCTGGAGGGGTGTGTCTGGGAGACATCTCCAGTTGGGACGGTGCATTGATTGGACCACGTGATGGACATGTGGGTGCTGGGGCAGGGACTTGGACTTTCTTTTGGGTGGGGAAAACCTGAAAGCTTTCAGTTTCGGGTTTTTCCCAGATGTGCCAATATGACATCTCTAATAAAATGGAACTTTGAGTAATGCCTAGCCTTGGAGTCTTCTTTCGTTGGGGGTGTTACTTGGAACCCTGACATTAACACGAATCTGCTTTAAACTCTAACCAGCTCCCCCAAACCCCGGGGTGCTGTCCGGGGTCCTGAGCCCCAAACGACAAGCGGCGTGAAGACTCAGGGAAGATAGAGGAAGACAAGGCAGCCACGGAGGGAACCACAGGGGCTGGCTCAGCGATTTATGTCGAGACCATCTACTCCCCTTCCCAAGCCGTGGTGGAAGCGGAGATGGCTGCGGAAGCTAAGCGCCAGCTGGGTGCCTGGCCCAAAGAGCCGGTGCCTGGGCAAGCCGCTCACCCAGAACTTACTCTATGGAGCAAGGCTGTGGGAGCTGCGCTACCCCAGGAAGCAATGGCTGGAGAGATGCTGTCGAGCCAGCGGATGGGAATGAGTAAGTGGACCAGATCCCAGCCTACGAATGGAGGGCGTTGGGACCAGCAGACCCCAGACGCTCTCAGAAATGGGGATTCCCACCGCCATCGCGCAGCCAGTTGTTAGCGGGCCTCCCGGAGCAGTTCGGCCAACTCAACATGGGCAGCACTGCTCAGCTCCCTGAGGCTGGGCAACCCCGGTGGATGTTGGCTCAACCCACGTTCACCTTTCCGAGCCTTGAAGCCGCAGCGCTACCAAGTGGAGCGTCGGCCACCTTTTACTCGGCAAGAAGCGGATCGTGCCACAGCCTCACACGTCGGGCCCGATCTACCGAGGAGACAACCTTACTGGATTCGGAATGGGGCAGCAGCAGAGCCCAATAACTCATCTCAGTCCAGCGCTGCAAGGACCACAACCGGGACTGTTAAGACCTAGTACTCCACCCCAGCAGCCTGTCCTCAGACTGCCCCAGCCGACCAAATCCCAGCTGGGATTCTACCCCAGCCAGGGGTGGATGCAATACCAGTGGACACCCGCTCCAATGCTGCAGCCCGTACCGATCCAGCAACTAGTGCAGTTCCAGCCACCAGTCAAGTGTCTCTACACTGTCGGTGCTACTGTTGGAGAATGAGATATTTATGTTTGGAGAAGTATTTAGCTCAGGGAGAGAAAACCTGTGAGCTATATCATGGCCCATAAATCTCAGAATCCCCAGCATTATATTGCAGAAATCTGGGCAAGTCACCCAAAATTGGTGGTGCAATTTTTGATAAGAAATACAAACACAAAAAATTGTGATAAGCCCTCAGAGAGGCTTAAGTACATTTAAAGAATTAGACTCTCTCACAAATTTAAAAAAAAAACAACTGGAAGAAGTGAAGAGTCAAAAAGATTGCTCCTCTGGATTTAAATCAACTGATTTGTTTGAGTAGACCAGTCCTCCCACACATGGGGCTCTCCAGATTTGGATCACCAACTTTGAGAATTTTGAGGAAATATCTGCAATTAAAGGCTCCCTGTTGAGAAGGATAGAAAAGACTGAAAAATTCCACATTTTTTTTTAGTAGCCACATATTCCATCCTTTTACAGCAGCCTCCTTAATCTGTTTACCTTGCAGAGTTGTTAGGACTGTAATTCCCCAAATTCCTAGCCACTCTCACCCTAGCTGCAGAATACCTGGTTGGGAAAAACGACAGTAGACTACTCATCCAACAAGTATCTCTATCCGTATTATATTACGTGTAACATGAATCAGTCGTGTCATGCTCACAGCTTCAGTCAGAAACAGGGAAGAACAGAAACCTCAAGCAGTGCCATTTCCTCTGTGTTAGCCTACTTCTTGCATCCCTTTGCAACATCTGCCTTTTTTTACACCTTTATTGCTTGCTTAAGGAAACCACATACAGGCCAAACACTAGGTTTGGATTACAACTTGAACAAAACATTCCATTAACTGAACTGTTTTATATTTTAGACTACTCAAGTTAGAACTGAATTATCCAAACATGAGGCGGAATCTCTATATTAGCAGCCGGCAAGTTTTGCCAGCCTTTTAGTTGATGGGGTAAATATAAGCAACAATTGGAGACACATTTGTAAGAAATGTCCCATGTGCAAACTTGATGCAATCCAGAAGAGGATTGAGCCTAAGATCTCTGAAAGGAGCAACTGGGCTGCTACAAGCAGTAGCACTTATATACCGCTTCACAGTGCTTTACAGCCCTCTCTAAGCAGTTTACAGAGTCGGCATATTGCCTCCAACAATCTGGATCCTCATTTTACCGACCTCGGAAGGATGGAAGGCTGAATCAACCTTGAGCTGGTGAGACTCAAACTGTTGAACTGCTGGCAATTGGCAATTAGCAGAATTAGCCTACAGTACTGCATTCTAACCATTGAGCCACCACGGCTCAAGAAGACACAACTGGTATCTCCTTTTAGCATGAGATTTCATGGGGGAGCTCTTCTGATTCCAACCTCTAACTTTGCCTGTGAATAAAAAATGACCTAACCTACATGGACTTCCTACTTCAGGTTCAGAGATGCTGAAGGCCAGCACGGTATCCCAGCATCCAATCATCCAGGCAATGCAAGCATATCGTCTACTGGCAACAAGGATACAACTTTATTCAAAGACTCAACTGCCTGTAAATATTAGCATTTTTAACAAAAGGAAATGGTTGCAGACTTACCTGCTGCAAAAGGCATCTTATAAGGGTAGCCATTCCGCCCTGTATGCCCACTACCAATTCTGCTTTCTGGTACATGCATAACTCCACAAAGGCTGAAGCTGTTAATTGCTGGTCCCTCTCCACAACAATATGGAGAGCTACACCAATGAAATGGCTGAAAGGAGGGATCAGACGGTAAGGAACCAGGAGATACCAAAAGCCCCTCACAACCCGTTGCCTGCGACAACTCATCCTTCGGGTATACCGAGCAATGAGTGTAACTATTATATCCACTTTGGCCATAATAAACATAAAATCCATTCAACGGTGTCAAGTCAGACGATTCAAAGAGACAGCCACAATCTGGATGATTGCCTGGAACAGGCAAAGGGTGGAACTGAGGTACTGGGAAGGAAGGCTGATGAAATTCCTGCTTGGGGGTAGGAGATTTCTCTCCAGGTCTTCCATATTCAGGCTTCATGGAAGCTTGCCCACCCATTAGCAAAGGCAGTCTGTGGAAGAAACCCTCTGTGCCTTCAGAAGAGTTAGGTGATGGTGTGTAACTGATGGATTCTGTTTTCCCATAGATTCTAGGAGAATCCTGATGAACTGCTTTTCTAAATGCGCCCTCAGAGACACCTTGCCAGCTACGTTGACCCTCTATTTTGACAGAGGATATTTCCTTTTTGGATTTAACACAATTTTTTCCATTGGCTTTGGCCCATTTGAATTTTGATTTGGAACTGTGTCCTTCCATCTTGCTTTCTCCAGTTGATTTACTTCTGGGCTTTAATGGTTGGTCTTTCTCATGAGTCAGTTTCAGAAAAGCTGCAGCATTGAGACTGGCCAATCTCTTTGGGGCAGGATGGTAGGGAATTCCTTTGTCCTCCCGTCTTTGCCCTTCAAAGCCACCGCCCAGGGACTGGTTATAAGGAGCACACTTCTGACTTGATTTAGTTTGGTTCTTTCCCTTCGCTGTTTTAGTGCCTCGTTTTTCTGTCAAGGGCCATGAGCCCTGAGCTTTGCAACATATGCTATTAGTGCAACAAATCCCACTAATCTGGGGGGAATCTTTTCGAAAACGCCTGCCAGATAATAAGTTGTCATCCCGTTCAAAGAGTAGGTTGTTCACTGCCTCAGCATTCAAGGAGGCTAGTCTCCGTTTTCTGGGCTCCGAGAGGCAGACATTATGCCCTTCCTCCTCAGTCCCAAGGCATGATAGCTGGCATTTGCCTATAGAAGAGTCTTGTTTCCCTGCTCCTGCTACTTGAACTTGTTCTGGAAGGCAGGAAGGTCTGAAGTCATCTATGCAACTGGCAAGACCTCTTTTCATCACCCTTGGAGTCTCCTCTGACAATGATCCAGCTACATCCTCTAGTCTAGTGAGTAGCACGGAGCAGGTTTTTTTGTCCACAGAGGAGCTGAGGCGTTTCCTTAAGGGGTATGTCTTTCGGAGTTCTTGCAAATTCCTGCTTTTAGTCGTATTGCCAAGTCTAGTCTGGACTTTCTGCCCTTCAGTATCATTTCCTTGCTTGCTGCCCTCTACCTCAGTCCTATCCATTCTCTCACCGTCAATCGGTGACAAAGCTTGGCCAGCAGAACCAGCTGAGTATTTCAGAAGCAAGAGCTGTTTCTTCCGGGCATGCGTCATAAGATCAATGTCCACCCCTGAGAACACAAAGGAAAATGTCTTAATATCAGCAGTAGATAAATGCTTCCTTACACAATGCACCAACTGATACTTAGAACATATGTGCTCTATACAAAATATGGATCTTTGGGGGCAAGGGATAGGGAATTTAACCAAATCAGGATTTCAGCTATCCTAAAAACATGTTTTCATTTCAAACCAGAACTTGAGAGTTACATTTGGCTAAAGACCAAACACCTAAAACTTCATTCCTTACTCAGAAGTATGTTACTCTACACTAGTAACTACTCTACACTAATTCCAACGAATACTGATTTATCTCACCATCTTCCGAGAAATGATTCCCATCAGGATTATCCAGTTCTAGGATTTCTCTCGCATAACCAGGACACCATTTTTGTGGGAAAAGAACAGCACACCATTTTGAACACAGCATAAGACTAACCCCGAAGCCTTCCTTCTTTATTCAGAAGCATGCTACTCTCTTGTTAATTTCAACCAACACTGATCCATCTCACCATCATCTGTAGGGATGATTTTCCTTCACACTGCTTTTGGATCACATATTAGTAATACACATATGTGGGACCAGCATTGTAAGAACATATTAGGAAGAAAAAGAAAACACCCTCCCACACACAGATGGAACTGATTGGTCAGGTTATCAGAGATGCATTAGGCAATTATAATTTTACAGCTTTAGGTATAAGAATTTATTCTAGCTACATTTACTTTTCCCTACATACTCTATATAATCATTTGGTTTCAGTTAATGCGGATATATCCAGAATAATGCATTTTGTCATCTAAAAACACTTTTTTTCAAAAAGGCAAAGCAGCTGTCCCCTTCTTCTCTTAAGACATCCACATCAAGATAGCATAATTTTAAATTTTCTGCTTACCATACATCTGATTCCCTCAATCCCGATTCCAAACTTCCACTCAGGATTTTCTAGTTATGGCTCTGCTTCTACAAACTAAAAATGCTGCTCATTCATTAAAAAAAATCATCCTTCTAGATATTTTGAAGTATCCATTGCAGTTCTCTATCTTTAAGAATTGTTATTATTTCAGTTTTGGAATTACTATTATTTCAGGACAATGTAATGTGAATTCATTTCCAAATTAATTTGGTTTCAACTTTTTTCTAGTCCATTTCATACCAGCCCAGAAAAATTCCACATTTGTTTCCTCCCCGTCTCTGATTTTTCACAGTGCAAATAAACTTGTGGGAGAAGAGAAAGACTTTGTTTTGTAGACACAACATAGCTATGCAATCATATATTATTGAAAAATGATAAATGAGGGCACCCTCCACTTCAATTCCATTTAGACCTGCTAAAAATAAATATTGATGCTCTGCTTCTTCTCTTGTTTCTATTTTTCCTCCATTTTTGCAGTCATAAAATATCAATAAGGCAGTAAAAATGCATGGCTCATGAGCAGTGGATCATACCCATTTAGAGTCTTTGCAAAATTCTGTGAATTAGGCAGCAAGAAAGGAATACAAGCTTCATTCAGGAATATTCCAAACTATATCAGTTATCTCTGCCACATTGGAGGAGCACATATAGATAGATCTGCCTGTTTTTAAAATTTAAAATATATGGAAATGTTTTAGTCCTTTCCCCTACCACGTACAACAGGAAAGAATGCAGAAACTATAAGTGCTTTTTTTCTCCTTGGGTGGGCAGCTAACCCTGCTTTCATTTTTTCCAGAAACAGAAATGAACAGGTCTCAAACTGCATCTAAAGTGCAGTTAGTCTTCAGTCAGCAACGGAAACATCCACATTTATCAACTGAAAGATAGAATGGAGCCCTCTATTGCATCAAGGAAAATATCCAAATTTTTATTTTTCCTTTCATTGGAAGCATGCAGGGGCCACCAAGTGTCAGCATTTATTATCCAAAAAGTTTTTAAGCCCTGTAAAAAGAAAAGCCTGTGTGTGGGAAGAAACAATCCAAACTGTGGCCAAGAGAATCAATACCATATTTAGAGTGCCCTGAGGGAGTAAACCGCAACTGAGAAATGTTATCTGTTCTTTTTCCCCTTCCCTTTTGCAGGAGTACTAGAAGAACCTCTAAGACTAGCCAAGCAACAAGATCACTACCAATATTTACCTGTGAAAGGACTGGGCTGTCCTTTCACAGGACAGGTTGTATAAAGAACAAAGACAACTACTTTTGCTAATTTTATTTGGCTAATGTCGATGCATCACCCATTTTTTAGTGCCTTTCAATTGAGTCTTTTAAATCTAGCTGCAATAAGAAAATCTGTTGAGGGAATTAGAATATTTATGCAGTTTATGTTTATGATGGATCCCCAAAAGCTACTTACAACCTGAATCTCTGTCCTCAGTATGTCAGTGAAAATTAATTACCTGCATAGTGTACCACCTTTTAATAATTTAATAATTGACATGATTGATTGATTTATTCTACTACAAACTAAAGACTCCAAAAAAGTCTCCCTCCCTCATTATCCAAATGTTTTAGACTGTACCTATCAAGGTTTACTTTCATAAACTATCTGTCTAGTTCTGAATCAGGCAATTCTGGTACACAGCCGTGTGCAAGTGATAAAATTAAAACAACATGGCCGACTGATTTCTTGAAACCCCAAGTAGGGATGGCCAACTATTTTGGTGTCTAGGCAGGACTAAAACGAAGATTGAAATTTAAATAATCAGATACATTATTTATTTTATTCATTTTTATTTATTTAGGAAATTTATATTGCCACCTACTCACACATGGCGACTCAGACTTAAATACAGCGACTCCCTTTTAAGACACAATTTGGTTTTTCAAGAAGCTCTATGTATTGCATCCAAGACTCTGGGAGCTGCATATAGTTCTGAACTTCAGACTGAGCACCTTCATTTTACAAAGGATCAAAGTTCATTTGAAGAAGAATATATATTGGGGACCTCTAGTCACAGGCAGAATCCAAGAACCACCAATACAGCACAATCAGCTTACTGAAATTTATCAGCAACAGATCTGAAGTTTCATTTTCACTCAGTCCAGAGCTCTCTTCGAATTCCTCTCTCCAGTTAATTAAAATTTTGTTTGGAAAATTAAGTTATGGAAGCAGTGTCAAACATGGACACCCTTACTCCCAAAGACTGTTTCTATAATCATTTTAAGTGCACAAAACAGAGTAAGCAGCATGTTTGCCTCATTTTCCAAGCACGGCTGTGAAAAAGTGCCATGTCTTAATCTGGCACTGATGAAATATGCAAAAGACAGAGCTGCTCACCTCTTTTTAAAAAAGGAAGTAAAAGATACGTGCCCAGAGGATCTGATGATCTCTGTAGCTATCTCATACTCGCTGGAGTAACTGCCGGTAAACTTTTTCAGTCAAACCAAAACTGCAAGACTATCCGAAGTAAGCAATAGCTTACCCCACCAACACTTCAAATCCCGGTCCCTGTTGAAAACTATAGCTGCAAACATATGGATACCTTGAATCTCTGTGGACGTATGCCCCATCCTAGCAATTATACTGCTGTCAAGCAATCCCACTCTACAGTAAATTACAGGACACGCTATACTGTTATCAAAACCAATAATTGCCTTAGCTGGAATGTTTGATTTCCAGACTATGAGGCACTGAAAAAAAATGAGCCAGCAGTTACAGGCACAACATGCAGAGAAGCCTCCGGCGATAGGCTTGCACTTTCCCTCATGACATTTTTTTAATTGCATGCACTGAAATTCTGCGGAGTATTACTTTGCTTGCAAGTCTTAATTTTTGACCATGTAAGCAACACTATGAATTGTGCGGTAGGAGCATGTCATAGAGAAAAAGAATAGCATATGTTCAGTGACACAATGAAATAATTATTCCAACTAGAAGAAAACTGTCCCAAAGGTTTAACACTGTTCAACTACAATTGTATTGAGGCACCTGAGGTACGTCTCTGAATATAACTAGATTTTTGTGAGGCTGAATAAGCACAAATTTTGCTTTCTTGGGGAGAAATCCTGGCTTAATTGTAGAGCACACCTGTTATAAAAACAATGCCCAGAAGAAGCTATTCTCTCAATCACTTTAACTGACACTTTTCAAATATTTACACTCTTCTCAAATCAAGAATAATCAAGCGTCTCCTTCTCCTCCCCCTCCCCCTCTAGAGAACACCCAGAAGCAATGAAAGGTCTATCAGTGCTAGCAATCTTGTCACATCAAGACACACAAACAACCTCAACTGCAACACCACTTTCTCTTAAACATAGAAAAAAAAAAAAGATCAGAAGATAGGTAGTGTAAGGTAATATTCTTCTTTCCACCTGCTGCCCTCCATGTAAGAACCAATCTCCCCCACCTATTGGTGGGCTATGGGAACTATGCACGGGCATGCTTGTGTCTGTGTGCCCCATCATGCTCCGGGGAAATATCTTGGGAGTGCTTTGAGGAAGATGATATCCAGAGGGAGTTCAGGATTGGCAGTGATCTTTTATTTCAACATCTACCGTATTTTTCGGACTATAAGACACACTTTTTTGTCTCCCAAAAGGGGGTGAAAATGTCTGTTGTCTTATAGACCGAATATTGCTGAAGTCCCTACCACCTGCCGGCCATTTTTTTGCCTCCACACGCCCCATTTTCAGGCCTTTTTTTGGCCTTTTTCAGGCCTGTTTTGGGGGCTTTTTTCAGCCCATTTTTGAGGCTTTTTTTGGCCCATTTTTGAGGCTTTTTTGGCCTGTCTTTGAGGCATTTTTGGCCCGTTTTCGGGGCTTTTTTCCAGCCTGTTTTTGAGGCTTTTTTGGCCCGTTTTTTTGAGGATTTTTTGGCCTGTTTTTGAGGCTTTTTTTGGCCCATTTTTGGGGCTTTTTCAGCCTGTTTTTGAAGCTTTTTTGAGGCTTTTTTTTACTGTTTTTGAGGCTTTTTTCAGACCGTTTTTTTCTGGAAAAGCGGCCTGAAAAAAGCCTCGAAAACGGCCCGAAAAAAGCCTCAAAAACGACCCCAAAAAGCCTCAAAAACGGCCGAAAAAAGCCTCAAAAATGGGCAGAAAAAAAGCCTCGAAAACCGGCAGAAAAAAGCGTGGAAAAGGCCCGAAAATGGGGTGCACGGAGGCCAAAAACTTTTTGTTGTTGTTTTCCTCTTCAAAATTTAGGTGCGTCTTATAGTCAGGTGCATCTTATAGTCAGAAAAATACAGTATATTATATACATTTCTTATAAAATGTTACAGTATTGAATCTTCGAATTGTTCCATTATTTTGGATGGATTGGATTTTCTGCTCCAACTAAAAGTATACACAAAGTTAAGATGCTTAAAATTTTAGCAGGAACATGGAATTGGAAGTAGTAATGGGGTATTGACCATATGCACTCTGACTCTTGGCCAGTTTTCTATTCCCCCCCCCCCGAGTTATTAAGTTTCATTTCTCAATATTACAGCCAAATTAAAATAAATATTCTTGCTCGTGCTGTAAATGAAATTTTAAAATACCCTCCTTCCTCAACTCTTTTAAAGCTCTTTATTATGGTAAAAACTAAATTTATTCATTATTCAATGCAGAAATCTGTAGTTTCAGTTTCTGTACACTATTTCCATTTTGGGAATACTACAAATGTTTAAAAATGGTACATAAATGCATCTTGTAGTTTATAAAGATCAGACTTAGATTGTGAGAAAGAATGTGAGGTTTTTACTTGTTTGTTTGTAAAATGTATTAGTTGCCCATCTTACCACAAGATAACTCTGGGTGACTTTTTACTTACTTACTTACTTACTTACTTACTTACTTACTTACTTACTTACTTACTTACTTACTTTCTGCATATTTTAGATGCTTTTGAATACAATTTACATATTTTTATAAACATGGCTGATATTGAAATGTAGCTGATAGACATGACAATTTATTTTAAAATAAATGTGGTATCATAGAGTCTGAACAATGTTGAATCAGCTGTTAGATCTTTCCTTTTGGGACAACTTAAAATGCCTTTACCAAGGAAATTGTTGTTTCCCATCAATGCTATCACATCATGGTAAACTGATATCTCCCAGTTTCTAGCTTGGTACCATAACCAGGGCACCAAACAGGCTCTCATTTTTAAAACAGAAGTCAAACTTAAAACCAAATTCCATATCCTACAGAAAGTGGCATCTACTTACAGTAAGTCTCATTAATTTTAGCAGACCCAAATGCAACTAACTTGGCTTGTAACTTATGCAATCTAAACAGATTGTTCTGCAGTGTGTTTATTTCCACTACTAATCATGAAGAAGATCTATTTAGAACATGCAACCTCTCTTCCACCTGATTATTGGAGAAACATCATCCGATTCTCTACAGACATATCAGTGGTGGGTTTCAAAAATTTTCGCTATCGGTTTGGTGGGCGTGGCTAGGTGGGGGGGACATGTGACTGAGTGGGCATGGCCAACTTGACATCACTCACGCCCACTCAGTCACATGACACCCCCCCACTTAGCTACGCCCACAGGAAAAGGTAGGAATTTTTTTGGAATTTCCACCTATCTCCCCCCTCCCTTCGCCAGTCACTCCCGTTTCCCCTCCTTTAGTGGCCCCGGCCCTAGCCCCGCTTCCTCCCCCACCACTGCCTCTTTGTTCGGGCTGCTTACCTTCCGCGGTGGCTGGTCCAGAGTCCGGAAGGCAAGCTGACCGGAGTTTTCAGCGACCCCCAGCCAGCCGCCGCTGCTGGAAAGCGGCTCTCAAAGAGGCGGTGGCTGGCTACAGGCCGCCGAAAAGTACCAGAGGTCGCAGAAATGCTGCTGCCGTCGCCGCCATGTTCTTCGCGCATGCGCATCCCATTGCCTTGCAAGTCCAATGGGATGTGGTGGTGGTGATGGCAGCATTTCCACGACCGTACCGGATTTTCGTCGAGCGAGCGGCGACCGGGGGACTGGTTCAGGGGCATGGCCAGCCGGCCATTGCTACTGGTTCGGCGACCTTGGCCAAATTTCTGCCAATGGTTCGCGTGAACCGGCTGAATGCCACCTCTGAGACATATGATAAAATGTCCAGTTAACACCCAAAAGCCACTTAAAAGGGAGGTAGAATTGCAAAAATGGAAGATTCTTGTATTGATGTGTTCTTTGCCTACATGGGATTTTAGGATCAGATGTTCTCACCAGACAGGCCTGCCCAGGACTCACTTGGAACATGTCACACTTCTTTACTAGTTACTTATTTTGACAGGCAGACATTTTTAATGCAAACCATCTAGCTTTCTAGAATTGGTTATATGTTTTTGTGACTGCTTTGCTCTCAATATTTTTTTAACAGTTTATTATATACAGACAATTGTGACATTTTGGCAATGAAAGTGCTATCTGAAAATGAGAAAAAGGTATCAGCATGCTTGGGTAAATCCAAAGGCTTTGCAGAAATATAAAAAATTATAGGGAAAATATCCCAAACAGGTCAAGGAAAATCAGGAATGCATAGGAGTTGCTGAAGTGAGTGTTTGGACTCAACCAATCCAATTGGTAGGCTCCATAATACTATCATAAATCTCTAGAATATAGACTATACATGTTTGTTAACCCAGCTTGCTGACAGCACCTAACCAAATTTGGCAGACCTCAAAAAGCTAGGTAAAGGAATGGGAAAGCAAAGAAGGAAGGGCGGGCAAGCTGAAGGCATTTAAATGGTAAAGTTCTAACACAGGTACTATTTATGGATGATAATAATAATGAGGATGACGACGACGACAACAACGTTGATAACAAAGACAGTCCCTCAGTATTTCCTGCCCAATGTTCTATGCAACACTGGGACATAAGTTAGAGTTACTTTACTGATTTGACACCCTAAGTCAAGAGCAGCCCTATAATATTTTGTGGGATTGGGGGTGTGATCACATGAAATAATTTAAATGCTGTAAATCAGAATGCCACCATTTGAGGAAGAAAAAGACCTTTGTGACAAAAAGCAAGCTTGAGATTACCTCTTCTCACTACCATAAAAATTTCTCTTGGGGTGCTAATTTATTCTATAAAATTGAGCAGCAGGGAAGTTGCCTCAGGGGAACTGTGGAACCGACACCCAATTTTCCCTGTGCCTCTGGATACCTCAATGCTTTTCTCTCAATGGTTAAGTGAAGCCGGATACATCTCTTTCATCTTTATAACCGGCAAAAATACCTTCTCAATACATTATTCTTCTTCCTCAGGTGGTCACCGGAAACTGCATTTTTCCCAGAGCTTGAACATGAATTTTGCCCAACTTCTTTACTTTTTGCAAGATTTAGATAAAAACTAACTCCCCATAGTATGTATGCTTTATTTATTTAGAAAATTGATATTGCCGCCTACTTACACATGGCGACTCGGGGTGGCTTACAAGGATATAAAAAGACCATATAGAAGAAATAAAAATAAGAAAAATAATAAAATAATAAAATAACTCTCACTCCCTACCCCGGCAACAACCCACATTCATATTAGCCATTTAATGGGCTGCATACTGCTCTGGGTTCCCCAGGCCTGCTGGCAGAACTACATCTTCAGGGCCTTCTGAAAGAGTAGGGGTCAGTCTAATCTCTTGGGGGGGGGGGTGATGTTCCAGAGAGAGGGAGCCACCATGGAGAAGGCCCTTCTTCAGTGTCCTGCCAGAGGTATCTCCTTAAGGGATGGTTATTCCACAGTCAAACAAATATGAATGGAAGATAGAAAGGTTGGAGAATGGAGAGATAAGCATGTGCTAATCCCTGGGGGGGGGGGGTGATGTTCCAGAGAGAGGGAGCCACCATGGAGAAGGCCCTTCTTCAGTGTCCTGCCAGAGGTATCTCCTTAAGGGATGGTTATTCCACAGTCAAACAAATATGAATGGAAGATAGCAAGGTTAGAGAATGGAGAGATAAGCATGTGGAAAATGGGATACCTATTTTGCTTGGAGCTTGTAACCAAAAGGAAAACAAAAATCTGCACAGAAATTTTCATTGGAATGGTCAAATTGGCTGTGTTCCACTGGAACTAAACTTGAAACAACTCCATTTTTTTGCTCTGAACTTCAAAAAAATTATTGAAATTTAGGCATTTTATTTTAAGCTTGTGATGGTCCAAATAGCCTGTAGTCTACATAGTTTTCTATGATTGAAACAGTTGAAACAATGATCTTCAAAGAAGCCAAGTTCTGTTCCAAAGCCAGAAAAAATGGATGCTTACAATACATCATTCTCCATTCTGTTCGTGTACTAGATATTTCAGGATCTTGCCCTACAACCTTATGAAATCTTGGTGTTTTAGCCTCAAATCTCAGAAAATTATGGCATACCCATTCTATATTCCTGATGATATTTCAGGTAAGAACAATGAAATCTTGTAACATTTATGATCTCATATGTACGCAACAGACCCATATGAATATATAAAATTTAGATTGTAATTGTAAATATCTTTCTTTTTTAAATTAAATAAATAAAACTATCACCACAAGCATATGTAACTGGCTCAGAAATCTTACCCACTGAATGCTTATCAATGATTCCTTCTCACCAGCTGGAATGAAATATCAAATGAGGTGGTGTAAGAATCAGTGCTGGAGGTTAAGTTCTCCACAATTTTTTAATTTATTATTTGGATGAAGGAATGGAAGGAAAGCTTATCAATTTTGCACATAATACAAATTGGGTGGCAAGCCTAATATGCTAGAGGACAGAAATAAAAATCAAAATTATTCTGATTGACAAGTGAGCTGAGTGTAACATAAGGATATTTAAAAGAGACAACTTCAAAATTCTTACTTTAGGAAACTGAAATTTCATGTACAAGTAGATTAAGAGGAGGATTGTCATATAACCCACAATCCTTCTAATTCTATAGGAAGAACGGTCCAAAGAATGGGTACCATGATGTTCCATCACCATCATGTCCTTCCCAGAAGATCCACTCAGACAGGCTGCCACTGGAGCAGGTAGTTCTGCAAAGTAACTTGGTGCTGAGTCATACAAGACTTTATAAGTAAAAAAACCCAAGCTCAATGAACTAGTAACTTATGGGAACTAATAATTCCAATTTGTATTTTTGTTGGTCTGACCCCATTTTGAATATTGTGCCTAGGCATCATTCTTATAAGGATGAATATAAAATGAAATCAATTCAGAAAATAGCAAGGATGTTATTGGTGATTAGAAAATCAGTCCTATCTAGAGCAGGGGTCCCCAACCTTTTGGACCTCAGGGACCACTAAATTCATAATTTTACATCCCGTGGACCACTAATATGAATTTTTTAAAAAGATAAATAGTATTTAGTTCAATATAAAAATGCAAATAATTTTTCTGCGGACCACCAAAATTTTCTCACCGACCACCAGTGGTCCACGGACCACCAGTTGGTGACCAGTGATCTAGTCCAACCCCCCCCCCAGACCCACCATAGGCTTTCCAAGCAGAGGGAAGACCGGTGGGAGTGCAAGGCCAGGTGCCGGCGCCTGGAGGCTCAGCGGGCTGAGATGGTCAGCCAGTTCTAGGCCATGATGTAGTCCCACTGGAACAAGGTCCTCCGGTTCTTCGCCACCAGTGGCGCTTCCCTCCAGCCTTTGCCCAAAGCCCCGCACCAGGAGGCTGAAGCAGACCCCAAGCCAGAATTTCTGCCCCCCTCTGACCCGCACAAAAAGACCCCAAAGGAGGAGACTCTCTGCAGCAACACAAGCGTTCATTGCACATATCCGGCCCAGGGGCCATAGTTTGTGGACCCCTGATTTGGTGCAATAGAAAAAATGCAAATAATTTTTCTGCGGACCACCAACATTTTCTCGCGGACCACCAGTGGTCCACGGACCACCAGTTGGTGACCACTGATCTAGAGACCCTATGGAAAACCATTACAGAATAACAGAGTTGGAAGGGACCTTGGAGGGTCTCCTGCTCAAGCAGGAAACCCTATATCCGTGATGGCGAAGCTATGGCACCCATGCCACAGGTGGCACGCAGAGCCCTCTCTGCGGGCACGCGAGTCGTCGCCCCAGCTCAGCTCTACCGCACATGCGTGCGCACCTCCACCGGGCAGCTGATTTTCTGGTCTCTGCTGCGAATGCGCGGGGGCGGGGCGCATGTGGGAGATGCGCACGCATGCATGGGGGTCTCGCGCATGCGTGGGGGGCAGGGGGGTTGCGGCACACCCCTACTGCGGCCCGTTTTTGGTCCCAGGAGGCCGCAGGGAGGCCTGCTAGGCCCAAAATGGGGCACTGGGGGTGCAGCGCGCCCCCCCGCGGCCCATTTTTGGTCCCAGGAGGCTGCAGGGAGGCCTGCTAGGCCCAAAACGGGGGGCAGGGGGTCGTGTGCACATGCGCGGGGGTGGGGGAGCGTGGGGGGTGTCATGCATGCATGCG
>QLTV01003461.1:51370-69046 GCA_003457575.1 Thermophis baileyi | reverse complement strand
TATGTGGATAGGAATTTTCCTCAGACTGGCAGCCAGGGCTGCAAGTATCTTTGTAAACACCCTGGGGGCTGAGGACAGGCCGAAGAGAAGAGCCCTATATTGGAAGTGCTCAGAGGCATAACAGAAACGAAGATACTTACTGTGATCTCTGAGGATGGGGATGTGAAGATATGCCTCCGTCAGATCTAAGGATGCCATGAAGTCACCCTGACGGAGAGAGGCCAAAATGGACGACAGAGAGTGCATCTTAAATTTGCGATACTTAATAAAAGAATTTAGACGTTTTAAATCCAAAATTGCCCTCCAGTCCCCCGAAGGCTTTGGGACCACAAACAGGATGGAGTAGAAACCCTCACCCTGCTGTTCCAGAGGAACCCTTTGAATCGCTTTGATGGAAAGCAAGTGCTGAATAGCTTCCTCCATCAATCGCCTCTTCGAAGGTACAGAAGAGACCGAGCAGGGAACAAAGAACTTCGGGGGAATGGAGAGGAATTCCAGAGCCAGGCCGAATTGAACCGTATTTCTAACCCAGGAATCTTGGGTGGAGGCTTCCCATGCAGCAAAAAATTTTGACAAGCGGCCCCCTATTGGAATGGAAAGATCCTCACCACTTGGGGCGCCTGAAGGACCTATTGGAAGGACCTCCTCTCGCCTGTCTGCGGAATAGCCTCCCCCTGCCCGTCCTATCCCCCTGGGGTCGTTGACGGGAGAAATACTGACCTGGAGCCCGGTGGGAGGAAGAACCCTGGTCAGTCATCCGAAATGGCCGACGGTAGTAGGGCGCTGATCTAGGGAAACCCCGTCTAGTGAGAGACGGAAGGACCTTTCTCCTATCCGAGGATTCTAACAGGAGAGGTTCCAAGCTCTGACCAAAAAGGGATGTTCCGGTAATTGGGCCTGACGCTAGACGCCACTTATGGCGAGCGTCCGCAGACCACTGGCGGAGCCAATGCATCCTCCTAGCCACCACCGAGGAGGCTAATGCCTTAGAGGCGAAGCGGGAGGCCTGCATAGTAGAATCTGCCAAAAACTGAATAGCTGCAAAATTTTTGTTGAGATCCTGTTGGGCTCTCAAATTTGAAACGGGAATGTGGTCTTGGATCTGGCGGAGCCATATCAAGGTGGTTCTTGCGAAGAAGGAAGAGGTGGAAGAGGCCTTGATGGACCAGGCTGCCGCCTGATGTGCCTTTGTGAGTGCCTGCTCCATCCTCCTGTCTTCAGGCTTGAGAAGTTCCTCAGCCTCCCCTGGCATGGCAGTCGGGGAGAGCAAAGCCCAAATTGGTTCATCCACTGAAGGGACTGAAAGGATGTCAGCCAAATTTGAAGTGACATTGAAGAACTTCTTGTCCTGAGAGGAAGACGAGGGACCTGAGGACGGAGAGACCCACTGCCGTTCCACCATGTCCAGGAACAGCGATGCCGAGGGAAAAACGGCTGTGCTTGAAGCCACGTGGAGCCGCGCGAGCGTTTGCTCAAGCGCCAGAAAATTGGAGGCTCAGCAGGGAATTGCAATGACAATTATGGCCTTCCGACTCACTTTTTGATTAAATGATGGGGCCTGCGCGAGCGTTTGCTCCAGCGCTAGAAAGATTTAAGGCCCAGCAGGAATTCTCCACCACAATAAAATGCCCAGGGGAGCCAGCCAAGTTGTTGACAATAAGCAGCCTGCGCGAGCGTTTGCTCTAGTGCTTCCAGGCAATCAGCTGTGAGTCGGGGAAACGAAACTAGCAAGTCCAATTAGCACCGGGAGGCCCTCGAGCGGCAAATAGGGCATAGAAAAAAAACCACGCGAGCAATTGCTCCAGTGTGTGGTCAAATGAGGCCAGGGGAATCCCCACGATGATCGGGGACCTTTAAAACCTCGAACTGAGGCACCCCCAGGGTCTTTTGTTAAGTTGGGAGGAGAAGGGGGGGAATGGGGGGGGAATTCAAACCGTCCCACTTGAATCCGAAGTTTTCCTCCTTGCTGGAACGAAGACAGCGAATTTCTACACGATGGAGCCACCTAGTGGCTTTTTTTAGAATAGCACAGCTAAGAGAAAAGGTAATTTAGCAAATAAAAAGCCTAATTTTGGTGATTTGACTAAAACTAGGATGGGAGTCCGTTGCCAGCCATCCTTCTCGTGAAAGGACAAGTCAAATCTGGAGCTACAGGAGGCGGATCCTAATCTAAATAAGAAAAAAATAGACAGACTCAGTCCTGAAACCGGATTGGATGAGGACAACCATCCTGAATGCTGGCTCCTCCCCAGGATGGAGAATTGCTCCAAACCATGTTTCATCTGCACTTAAGAAATCTGGAATGCAAATCAGTCTTGTATACTTGACAAAGAGCAATTCTGAGTTTGTATCTATATAATTTGTGATATACCTAAATAAGATGTATAATAATCAGAGCTATTCTAACTTTCAAAATTAAATTCTGTCAAAAATAAATGCATTACAATGTATAATAATAGGATTATTCTTTGGAGGGCCTGAAATATGATCCTAATAGATATAAAGACCTTAAAATAACAAAGGTGGAAATACTCATTGTGGCATTGTGTATAGATTTATAAATATATCTTTCTGATTTGCAGGATATGGAGGATGCCAAATATTGCATATTGGATTATTCAAGAACAGTGCCATATAATTTGGAAGCAGATTATCATATTAAAAATTCTCTGTATGCACATTATTTTTCTATGCAACTATGTTGCCAAATTTAAGATGCATGGATTTTAACTTCTAGACCTCTTTAGGTGTTTAATATGATCACTGCTGACAATTTTGGGAGTTCAAGTCCACAATCTGGAAATTGCCACTGTTGAGCTACAGTGTTCTAAAAGTTATCACCTAAACAGACCACTTGCATAGAAATTCTGTAGAACACATGCAGTAGGGAAGAAAATGGATGACATGAAGATGTCACCGAAGTCGAATTTTTCAGTCCCCCGATTTTCCTTTGCAGACTTAGAGTATTAAGCACAATAGATATGCTACATTTATTGGAGGCTCATTGTACCAATAGGTAGTTCTTGACTTACAATCATTTGTTTAGTCACTGTTCGAAATTACAATGGCACTGCAAAAAGTGACTTATGACTGGATTTTACACTTGCAACTGTTATGACATCCCATGATCACATAAGCAAAATTCAGGCACTTGGCAACTGGCACATACAGGTAGTCCTCGACTTACAACCACAATTGAGCCCAAAATTTCTGTTAAGTGAGACTTTGTTAAGTGAATCACTTAAATGGGGAAAATCACTCTTCCCCTTTTTATGACCTTGCTTGCCGTCGTTGTGAAGTGAATCACTGCAATTGTTAAGTTAGTAACCTGTTTGTTGAGTGAACCTGGCTTCCCCATTGACTTTGCTTGTCAGAAGGCTGCAAAAGGGGATCTCATGACCTTGGAGCAATGGTCATAAGTATGAACCAGTTGCCAAGCATCTGAATTGTGATCACGTGATCATGGGGATGCTACAAAGATTGTAACTGTGAAAAATGGCCATAAGTCACTTTCTTCAGTGCCATTGTAACTTTGAACGGTCACTAAATGAACTGTTGTAAGTCAAGGACTACCTGTATTTATGACAGGTGCACTGTCCCAGGATTATGTGATCACCATCTGTGACCTCCCCAGCCAGCTTCTAATAAGCAAAGTCAATGGGGGAAGCCAGATTCGCTTAATGACTGTATGGTTCACTTAACAAATGCAGTGATTTGCTTAACAACTGAGGTTAAAAAGGTCATAAAGTGGGGCACAATTCACTTAACAACTGCCTTGCTTAACAACAGAAATTTTGGGCTCAACTGTGGTCATAAGTCAAGGACTCCCTGTATTGTACTTTCTGCAAAGACTGTTAGTTGCTATTCACAAGTTCTGTCATGTCACTTTAGGAAGCTGACTAAATATTAAAAAGGAAGGAGGACTGAGAGGGTGGATAGGGTCTGTGGGCTGTGCTCCCCTACATTAAATTAAGGAGGAAATTCAGGTAGTGAGTAAGCCTTCAAAAATGTTCTGTATCAAAATTTACATTTATGCAATTAGTTCACTTATTAAAGAATGTGCAATCTTCAAGCATCAAACAATGGCATTTCTCCCTCAAATATTAACATTTGAAAGTTCTATTATACTATACTTGCTAAAGAAGGCAAACTGGCAGTCCAGGTTCCAGCATACAAATGTGTCAATAGAGTGAAAAAAATTATTTCTACATTAGCAATAGCAATAGCAATAGCACTTAGACTTATATACCACTTTATAGTGCTTTACAGCCCTCTCTAAGCGGTTCACAGAGTCAGCATATTGCCCCCAACAATCTGGGTCCTCATTTTACCCACCTCGGAAGGACGGAAGGCTGAGTCAACCTTGAGCCTGGTGAGATTTGAACCGCCGAACTGCAGCTAGCAGTTAGCTGAAGTAGCCTGCAGTGCTGCACTCTAACCACTGCGCCACCTCGGCTCCTCATTAACTTAACTTATTCTACTGAAGGTCAGCTATACCTATAAGTTACATGTTTTCAAGTTGAACTCAGTACCTGGTGACCTAACAAAAATGTCCAAGTGGTTTTCTTGGCAAAAATACCAAAGTGATTTTCCATTTCCCCATAGGATTCCACCCCCACCCCCCCACTCCCTAGAAAAAGCTGTCTTGATGTCTTCTCATCCAAAGACCAAGAAGGTCCAATACTGCTTAGCTTTTTCAGACCTGCCCGAGTTGGCCGGGTGCTACCGCCCAGCCACCGATCAAGTTCAGCAAGGTATTACTCTGAAGGAAGTGCAAGGTTGAAACATTGAAACCATACATGAAGCTCCTCCTTGCTTCTGACAGTCCAGACAACTCATTTTCAAAAAACATTAAAAGGCATTAAATTGAACCAGGAAGGTTCAGTTTAATGGTTTATTTCAAGCCCTTGGTTTCAAGCACACCTAAGCCACATTCCCTAAAAAGGTTTACAACAATGGAACTGATTCAAGTTGTGTCACATTCTTGAGGCATAGCAATTATTAGTAATGCCTCAAACACCTAGCCATCTTTTCATCATAGCAGCACAGCTGTGGTATACCAGTAGTGAGACCAGCTTTTGCTGGTTATGCTTATGCCACTAAGCACTACAGCAATTGTTTTCCATGACCAAAAGGCTCTCTCATTCTGCACTGACACATCTAATCAAGCACTAGCCTTGAATAGTGTCATGAAAGCATTAGAGGTCTGCTGAAACAATAATAATTAAAATTAATGCCGGAGATGAGATGCAAGTATAGAGGATTGTATAGAATCTTAAGGCTTTATTATACAGGCATATACTCTGCCCGTAACAGAGGGAACAGAAAAAGTCTCATTGGATATTGATGCTTCCAAATGCTGATGGAAAATAGAAATGCAGAAAGTTATATGGAACACCCTGCTTTGTTCGCTGTGCAGGCTTAACAGCAGCTCAACTACAGCATTTTCCAAACTTAGATTTCTTCTGCTATTGTTACTTGGCAAGAATGATAACCAACTTTGTGACCCAAGAGAATATACACATTATCTCTCAATATCTCTATGGACAGCTTCAAGTGTTACAATTTGCTGGAACAGAATCTAATACCAACTCCTCTTTAGCAATGTGATCATCCATGTTCTCTAAAGACCATCGTCATCCAAATCAGCTCATAGACTTTTCTGACAGCTTTCTTCACCATAAACAGGTATAAAACAATCTGCTTCCTTTTTCTCAATCAAGATTTGCCTGTTTAAATGTTTATTGCTTGCCAGATATAGTATTTAGTTCATATTTCTACTTCTGTGTATCTCTGTACGAGGTAGTAGATTGAAATCTAACCGTCTGTGCCCATTGGTGTTTCAATTCATCTTTCAAATGATTTCTTCTTTTATTTTTAATCTTTTTGCATGATGATGATTTATATAAAATAGCCAAGGCTGAATTATTGCTTATGCACACAAGCACTTGATGTTTCTGAATTCAAAGTACTGCAGAGTTCATTATCCTCATTTGGTGTACAAATTCTTTATCAATGTAGATAGGGACTTTGAATGATAAAGAATTTGTATTGCTTGCCAGAAACTAAGCATCTCCTTCATTATCTTGTCCATGTCTATCCTTGTATGTCTCATATCACTATCTAGCAGTCCTTATGTCTCTTAATTATTGCCTGATTCTATTCAAATAATTCAAATTCTTGGGAAATACAGTATCACAAGGCACTAATGCTTAAAATATACCATGGCCAACCTAACCGAGGTGGCACAGTGGTTAAAGTGCAGTACTGCAGGCTACTTCAGCTGACTGCTAGCTGCAGTTCGGCGGTTCAAATCTCACCAGGCTCAAGGTTGACTCAGCCTTCCATCCTTCCGAGGTGGGTAAAATGAGGACCCAGATTGTTGGGGGCAATATGCTGACTCTGTGAACCGCTTAGAGAGGGCTGTAAAGCACTGTGAAGCGGTATATAAGTCTAACTGCTATTGCTATTGCTATTGCTAAAATGTTCCTGAAAATATTACATAATTTGACCATATTAGTCAGTCACCATAATAAGGAACTGAACTAGGTAACTAGCAAAATGTTTCAAACCAACAAGAAGTCCAGTTGCCATGACTCAATTTACAGACAACTCCACCTGGATGACTGAGAATCTTCATCAACATGTTTCATCTTTTAGTTCTCAGGTTTCAGATCTCAGATCAGATCTCAGATGTGAAGGAAGAAAACATTATTTTTCAGTATATACCATCCCTATGGAATACCTTGAGACACAAGGAAATTTTGTGGCACCTATTTTAGAATGGCTACCAATTTATTTATTTTTTTAGAAAGCATCTAGTTCCTTTGACATCACTGAGTTTTTGTACTGTCTACGTGCTGTGGTTTTAATTAGACAGGGTATTGAATATATGATTTTGTTAGATGGTGTGTCAACTGCTACAAGTTTGCGTGGGATTGAGAGTTTATAAATGTTACAATAAACAAATATACTGTGTTTGTTACATTATAATAATTTTTAGACCATCAATATCTGATGTTTTTAATACATAGCTTATTATTTCTAAATTTATTAACCCAGACCTTTTAAAAACTTTTATGCTGAAGTCCCATCTATAAAAAAAAATCCCAATAGCACATTTAGAATTAATTTTGGTACTTTTAATATATTTTACCCCTCTTTAAGAAATTTATCTCATTCAATTCTGCACATTTGATAGGCGCTCCCTGCATTATTTCATGCAAGTCATAAAGCAGTAAAAATGCTGAGGAGGTCCAATCCCAAGATCACAACCTGAATACCCCGCTTAACATCTTACTCCATTTTAAGTAGGAGCCGCTGATCAGCACTCTTTTGCGAGTATGATTAAGACAGTTGTGAATCCACTGAATAGACATGCCACACTAAACAACCCTGCTAATCAGATATTATAGGATTCTTGATAGAATCTAGATTTATATTATACACACAGAATTTGCACAATCTGCAAAGGAGGCGCTACCCACTGGAAAAAAAAAAGTACTGCACAGTTAAACTGCCAAGACTTGTTCGTGACAAATACATGTTGACATCTCATAATCATTGCATGTTTTCTAAGTGCTTAAAAATCACGTTGTAATTTATTTTTTTAAAACATTTATAAAGCTACCAAGTCTGGGAGGCTTCCAATCAGTGATCTACCTGTGCATCTTCCCATATATCAATAGGAAGCTGTAGTTTTATAGATTCTCCTTTTTTGTGAAATATACAAAGTTTGCTGTCTTTTAAATTTTTCCTGTTTCACCTAAGCTCCAGGATTCCTCAAAGGTAACAGAGGTTCCACTATATTAACAATAAGTTCCTAAGTACCTTAGTATGCAATTTATCTGGCCTAGAGATATCTAAATTTATTCAAGGTCAGTTTGTATCCTCTGCTTCTATCAAGCTCAAGTTGGAATCCTGCTTTGACTGCCCACATATTTTCAGTGTTAAAGAAAACTAAACCAACATAGTTCTATTTTTCTTCATTAATCTGTATCCTGTTGCTGTCTTCATTCAGTAGCTAATAAAGTCCCCCCCCCTCTCTTTTATTTTGAACATATTTGGAAAAGTCTATTTTGTTGTTCTTTGCCTCCTCGGTCAACCTTAGTTCATTGTGAGTTTTAGCCTTTCTGACATCATCTCAGGCTATTTTTGTGTGTGCCTACTTGATTACGTGTCCCTCTTTCCGTCTCCTTTATGTGACTACCCCCCTCCCCAGAACTTCACTGAGCTTTGTGTGCAGCTATATTGGATTCTTTTGCTATTTCCCATTTTCTTTCCTTTTTGGAACTGTTTAGAGTTATGCTTTTAACACAGTATATACTTTTTAGGAAGTTTAGTCAATGGGCTCTTTTTGCCATGTATTTACCATTGTTCTGAGTTTATTAAATGTGATTCCTTGAAGTCCAGATAATGAATTGAGTCCATGTTCAAAAACAAGAACTTCAATATTAGATGGGCATTTAATCCCTGCTCCTTCCACTTTTTCTAATAAATCTTTTCTATTGGATGGGATCAACACTCTTCTACTCTCTTATAAGAAAAAAACTCTCAGCAAAACAGATCAGGATTTTTTTTTTTAAGGATCACACTTGGCAGTTTGTCTCCCAGCAAATGCACTGTATTAGTAGAAGACACTAGGGCTGTACAAATAATCCCAAATCTGCTGTTTGATGCTGAGGTAGATTTTCAACATGTTACTAAAATATTTGGATGGGTAATTTCTGTTGAGAATGCCATGGAAGTGAAGCCTTCAGGAGGATATGGTGGCTTGCCCATGCCTGTAGTGCAGGAGTCTCAAACCCACATGCCACATATAGCTGTCCAAATAATTTTCTATAACCAGCAAAAATACTTTGTGAAGCTAGGGATACTGCCAAGCGAAGCTATGGCACTGAATGCAATGTGCTCCAAAAAAGAAGCAGTCTGACAGCAACACCTAGGCCTGAGTAAGCAGGTCTCCTAGTATAAGCAAGGCTGTATTAACTGGGCTACAAAGCCACTGCCTTGGGGCTACCTTTGCAGAGCACAGTTACTCTCAGGCACCCCCCCCACCTGCTCTTGCGCTCCATGGCAGGTACTGCTTCTCAGGTAACCCAAAACTCTCCAGCACCTACTGGAAGTAGAAACGATTCTTTAGAATCTTGGCTTAGAATTATAAGGCAGGATAGATTTTACATTTCTGACTGCCATGGCTGGGTGTAATTTAATACTTGATTGTTAACCATATTGAGAAATTTGATTTCAATTCAAAAGTGGGATGTGCAGGACTTTGTACGATCAATAGAAATGGCTCTATTCAATTCTCTAAAACTATACTGCTTTAGAAACTTTAAAAACTACCCATGTGCCATCCAAGAGAGACAACATGTACCATTATGGAAGGGGACATTTTATTATTTTGACTTCTGAGGGCCGCAAGTGGTATGTTAGGTGGCAATGTGAGGTCAAACAAATTTGGGGGAGGTTTTAGAAGTCAAAATGGGTGCACTGACTCACCAAGGTTTAATGCATCCCCTTTGACTTTTACCTTTAACTTTATGTGTGCTGAACACAGGGGGATTTCTCATATGCATATATAATTTGAGGTTAGACCAAAGCTGTTTATACTACCAATTTCTTACTTTTAATTGTTTGGGGTGGGTGGGTTCATGAACTATTTTTTTGACAAATAACCTATCTTGACATAATTTGTAATACTTCTAGGCTTGGCATTAGGTGGAAGCTTATATAAACATTGGATCCGTACTTAATTTATCAATTAATCTTTTTCAATCTTTTACATAAGTATATAATTAGGAATTAAGTTTAACCAGAAGTTCTCCCTAAAGAGAACGTTCTTTGGAAATAGTTAACATCTCACCGTTTTTCTAGTTTCAAACATGAAATTCGACACAAAAAAAAAATTATTTGTATTCTTTGCTCAATGGATAATTGCATTTATTCTTTCCTACTAATCATAGGCCTAAACATTTTAGCTGACCTTGCTTGCTTTATATTTTGGATGCCAGAATAATAACCTTCCAATGAAATCTCTTATACGGTTAATAGGAAACAAGCCCTACTGCACTCAGTGCAGATTATTTTGCAAGGTGTATATTGGACTATGACCTTAATTCCAAACTTCATGCTGCAAGTCCACTGAGTGACAACCTCCAGCTTTGGTTTCAGAACCAGATGATGATTAGAAGACGAGCTCTAGGTAAAGCACATGGACGTTTTTGACAGTGCATTGCCTAGATCAGGGGTCTCCAACCTTGGCAACTTTAAGACTTGTGGACTTCAACTCCCAGAATTCCTCAGCCAGCAAAGCTGGCTGAGGAATTCTGGGGGTTAAAGTCCACAAGTCATACAGTGGCCAAGGTTGGAGACCCCTGCAAGTATGTAGAATAGGTAGCGCCAGCAGAGAGATGAAAGACAGAAAACTCAGGGAGGGAGATCTGTCAAGCACTTCTAGGAGAGGATTACTTGAAGAGTGGATAAGAACCCTAGATCAGGGGTCTCCAACCTTGGCAACTTTAAGACTTGTGGACTTCAACTCCCAGAATTCCTCAGCCAGCAAAGCTGGCTGAGGAATTCTGGGGGTTGAAGTCCACAAGTCTTAAAGTTGTCAAGGTTGGAGACCCCTGGCCTAGATAACCATAGCGTGTTTCCTTTCTGGAGCTAGATGGAGTTGGCTTTGGCATTTTGCAATTCAGACAATTGAAGCTGATGCATTCTTTTTATCTTGGAGCTGGAAAAGATCTTCCTCATTTCTAAGCTAAGCCTTCTGAAGCACAACGTAACTGCAAGATGCTTACAGGTCCCCTCTCTACCTCCAAGTGACCCTTTATTGAACAAAGAAGCGAAAGTATTTCCATTTCTCATCAGTGCGTTCTAAATGTATTCTAAAAATGAGTTTTAAATAACTTGAAACATATACTGTATATTGCTAAACACTTCATCAAGGTATTATTTTTCTTGATGTCAGTCATGAATCTACTATACTTAACATTTTTCTTTCTCTTATGACCAGATCTACTGCCAACATTCTCTTGACCAACCAGATTCCAAATTTTATACTGATGGTACTCAGAAACATTTAATTTGGTGTTCTACAACAAAGCAACCTACACCCATAGATATGTGGTGGACAAATTTTTTTAGTAAAAATTTGACCTTTTCACATTTTCAAAAAGTAAATTACTTTTTCCAAACAGTGCAGTATTTGATCCAGTTAAACAATCTACCCATTTATGATCAATCAATAGTAGAACTAATTTATGCATAAATTATCCAAGCCACCCAAAATTATTTTAAAAAACAAAAACGGCAGCCACAGCACGTCAGAGCGAAGAATCTAACAACACAGGGCTATCCTGCTCTGACTAAAAACTTATGCCTGTGAAGTAAATGTTAAGTGGAATGCTTATCCTTTTTCTCTTTGGTTGAATATAGTATACTTGAATTATAATTATACACGTCTATGTTGTGAGTTTCAATTAGCTCAATTGATCAGCTGAAACTGGAATTTGTTCCCATGGTAGCCTTGCTGCAATATTTCTTTATCTGGATCTTTACAGCAAAGTGGTGGGGGAATGACAAATATGCCACGCAGAAGTAAAATCCAAAGTGGCCATCTCAGTGTGCTCCACTTGATGAACAAAACTGATGAAGCTCATTCTTTTTCATTTACCAATATTAGTTGTGTATTATGTTATCAATTGATAACCTAAAGTGCATGTCCAATGTAAGCTAACCTAACCTAAGCTAATTTTGGTTATTTGTTTTGCTTCTAATTATTGTTAGGGATAGGAAATCAGTACTTAAATACATCTCACTCATATCTGAAGAATGTATGTTCTTAATCATTTAATACAAATTTAAACTGATATATAAACAGCATCAAATAATGAACACTAAAGAATAATAAAGCTGCAAGGGACTAGGTTTAGCAGATAAGGGCTTATTCAAGGCTGTCTCCCCCATATATTAATTTACATCAACATCTCATATAAACCAGTTTGTATCTTGATACCATCCACAAGGAGAATACAAGTCTAAAGACATCTGCCCTGTTCAAAAATTTTATCAGCAGCACTAACCAATTAACAGTAGCCTAAAATATCTTAGATAAAATCATTTATGAAATCCAGCCATAATCACAGCATTTTTGTGGCTCACAAAATGAGAGTATTGAATAAAATATTAAAGATAAAGGTGTAACAAATAAAACCCCAAACATAGTACATAGCATCAGATCCCCAAAAGCTTGCCAGAAAAGCTCTGCTTACAGCTTTTACTAGAAGACAGACAAGGTTGGGGTGAATCTCCAACTGATGGACCAACCGCTGCCATCACTGAAAAAGACTTCTGGACTTTGCCCTGCTAATCTGTAGAAAATAATGGATCAACCGTCTGTTTTTCCTGTCATGACTGAAATGGTAACCAACCCACAAAGGGCTTTTTAAGTAAAAAAAAGCAGCATCAACTGGTTGGTGGTAGTTTGCAGCCCCAAATAGACTACTGCATGTTGCAAGGGAAGTGTTCAGAATCTCCTGGATCACAGACCTATCGCCTCCCCAGCAGCCCAAGAGTCAATGGGACGAGACTGCAGCCCTCAGGTGGTTGCAGATATCCTAGAAAATGCCTTATCCATTTCCTTGGAGATAATAGACCAAAAAGAAAAGCAAGTAACCAAACAAGATGGTGCCTAGTCACCACAGAATCCAGACAATGGTGAATTTGAGCAATTTTACAGTGAAGTCTACTGGAGTTAGGCAGCCAAAATGTAAATAAATAAATGTCAAGCAAATTGGTCACAGTGGCCAGATGGTAAATCAACAGGATAACTCTTACCTCTGGAAAAGGGCCACCAGATAACAACCAGCCAATGTCATAAGGGAGGAGCAATAATGATACAGAGTAAGCTTGAACCTGTGCATGTACCCAATTTATTGCATAGAATAGATACATCTTCCTATTCAGATTACATAAAATCCACCTATAATTTAGGGAAGGCATGGGATGAAGTAAATAATATGGTTATGCAAGGTATTCTTTGAAATGATAAAACAGCTGCATTCCTATAAAGCTTGTGTTGCTACTTCAAAGCCTGTCCCGATGGTGCATGCACACATCTATGCAAACAATCTACACTTCCACTGGGACTGCCAAGGAAACAATCATGTATATACAGGTGGAAACAGACAAGGACAACTTTCAAGGAATCATGTAAGTCTTGCATAGGACAGAACTGCTTTGGTACATTTGTGTAGCATTTTTTTAAAATGTTTTGCTCAAGTCTAGTAAATAAGGTAAAACATTTGCAATTTTAGTGCTGCAGCTCAGAAACAATGTTTTCTACAAACCAAGATCTGGTATATATAACAAAGGCTAGGAAAGATCCTGTTGGAAACAGCTGTCACTCAACATGGAAAGAACTAGACCAGACAGATTAAGAAGTCTGTCTCCATATAGGGCAGCTTCTTCTAGTCTTTAAGGTACAGTACATGGTAGAGAGCTGAAAATTTAGTAATAGGTTTCCTGTAGCAAAGTAGATCTCTCTAAAAGTTAGCTTGATTTAATTAGTGTGGGCCTTTAAAGCTAAACCATAATGTATTTGGATTAGTCTGTTGTGCAAATTCACCCATTATGGGTTAGCACTATGTGCAATCCAGTCCACTAGAGCTTGGTCAACCATTCATAGTTGAATAAATTCTGGCATGGCATTGTGCAGGAATACAGCCAGTACAGCTGCATAAGCTAAAGGGCAACGGGGCTTTACAGCCAATAACCTACAAACACAAGCTATAAAGGCATATTAAATGGAGGTATTTTTGCCAAGAAAATATGAGAAGAAAGGAAAAGGGAAATTTATAATAGAAATAAGTGTCAGAAATGTCCATCTTAGATGAAAAAAAATATAGAGATCGCACCCCTTTTAGTATCTAGATTCTAGAACTTTTATCAGTGTGTTTTTAGGTCAAGGAATCAAACTTACATTTTTGTCACAAGTTAATTCACTTATATTTTAAAACAGAGTATACAAAAATCTGCTTAAAATTTTTATTTAGCTGTCTCAGTAGTCAAATTCGTCAGCCATGATGTTTGCCTCAATGAAGGCCTCTTAAAAAGTGCCAAAATAAATAATATTGCAGACCTTGCTCAGAGAGATTAATGCATCTCTTGAATCAGAATGCTGGGCAAGGTTTTATCTATATTTAAGTAAACCTATTCAACAAGCCAGAAAATTTTGGTAAACATATTAGTTTTCTCTTTGCTTTACAAGGTTACTGCCAGGTACTTGACTAGATCAAAGAATCCAAAGGAAATAAATGACCACTGCTGATGGATAATTGGGAGGGGGGGAGGCCGACTCCTCCAGACCTTGCAGTAACTCATCTATGACAAATTATCAACTTCTTCTGAAAATTTTTGTTTGAAATCAGCCTGAGAAAAATTGGTATGTTGAGGAACTCTCTGAATGTGGCACAAATGTGCCACTTCAACTCTCTTCAGTTTATCATAACTTACTGATATCAACTGAGCGGCCAAAATTCTAGTCCTAATCTCCACTCAGCCATGAGCTCATTAGTGGATTTATTTATTTGAAATATTCTTATAACAACTTTCAAGGCAGAACTTCCTTAAGACAATTTCCAAGGTTAGGAAAAACATAATAAAATACATGATTCAAGGTGTTAAAAGAACACAGAAAACATTTTCAAGAAGCAATATCACCCTCAAAATACGCAGATCCTTATGGAGCCCAGGGATTTTCTTGACTAACTATGCAGGGCAGTTACAAAGAAAGCAAAACAAATTCTGATGCATCACTTTATTTATTCACTCCAAATTGTTCCTAACATTCAGTGGACACCACTGTTTCACATCCTACCAATTGCTAGAAAAGGCCTTAAATTCCCCCTTTCCACATACTCCATTTTCTGGGGGAAATAATTTTGTTCTGCTGTGGGAGAAAATAATAGATAATGACTAAGTCTTACTCTCCTTGGGACATCATACTATCCTGCACTGAAGGCTTCTTTCAGGATGGATGCATTGCATTTTTATTTAAAATATAATAACCAAATGCTGTTAAAAAACAAAAGAGCTCAAAACCTTTGAATTCAGCTTGACTTCTAGGGAGTTTGATACATGGCAGTTTTACTGCCAGCCATATAGAAGACATTTACCATTGTCTTCTTATAGGATTTGTTTAACTTCCTAAGTAACCTAAAGTCCAATTCCTGGTGGTCTTTTTCAAGTACTTATTTGGGGAGATGATGCAGACAAGAAGTTAACACCTAAAAAGTGTTACCCGTAACACAACATCCTTTGAACCTTCTTATGAGTCTTATTCATGATTTACACACTTGATGGCCATGAATACCCAAGCATGTGTCCTGTGCCTAGCAAATGGACTATGGATCAAGATGGAATTAGACATAAGCAAATTATCCGCAGATGATCAAATCAGGGAAGATATACACAAAATTATTATATATGTTAAAAAAAGACAGACATAAACAGTAGTAAATTAATTCTTCATTTCCTCAAAACTGGCATGTGAGTTAAGATGCTGCACAGCTTCCTAGACAAATTAGAATACTTTACTTCATCTCAATTTAGCATAGTAATAACAATCATGTACAGCATTCTTTGTCTGCTTGATGAAATCATTATATTCAATTCATTATGACAGACTCAGACATTACAAGAAACTGCCACTTGATAGCTACCTGAAGAACACTATAATCTCACCAAAACTTTCTCCATATTCTTCATCCTGTAGCTTTAAAGTTAATTCTCCCTCAATTTCCATCTTTTACTAGTCCTATCTGCTGCTTCCGTCTGTGTCGAGCTCTTCTGCTAGGCTGTAAGCAAGTACAACCACTGCCACTTTAGCATCCAACCGACAAATTATTATACTTCTAATACTACCCCTCCTTTTGCCATTCACAAGCCAAGTTCTAAGCACTAAAAGAAATCCCAAGAATCTTTTACAATATGGAACACACACATTTGATGACAAGAGGTTTATCATCGGCCACAAAGTGCTGTATAGTTTTAAATGTTCGCGGATTCATTTTTAATACATAAAAACATAACTGTTTCCACAGAAGCTTCTGTGAGATCAGGTTACAAACAATACACAGTAGAAATACCCAAACAATACATATTTTGTTCTATTAAGATACAAGACATTGTCTCAAATACCAGAATTCTGTAAGGGCTCTCCAGAAATCATATTGGAATGTCATAGAAACATTTTTAGATTGCATTGTCTATGATACTCAGGATTCTGCTATTCAATTCACAGGACTTATATGGCATCCTGGTATTATCCCGTAAGTAAAAAGACCTGGAGAAATTTGGGATGGGCAATAAGTAAGCTAACATTTCAGATGCAAACTTAGTTCTTCATTCCTTAAGCAAACTTATTCAGATGTATCTTAGTTCCAATAATCATAATAAAAAGAAATATTCTTAAACAATCATGGGAAAACAACATGAATAAGGAAACATCCTATGCGTTGGGATTATTCAGGAAGCAAATGTAAATACTGTGGATAAATAAAAAGCAACTATCAATGTCTTCAGCTCATAAATTCTGCTGCCTGCTCCCTTTAACAGCATCACCAAAGAGGAACTCCTAGAAATAACTTCCTTGCTATAGAAAACAACAACCTGCTCCTGCCTTCCATGTGATCTACAGACAGAGAGACATGGAAATCAGCAAGCAAATACAATGCCAATCTTTGTTTTTTTTAACTGACTCTCAATATCATCCTTCCACAGTTAGGGCAAAATACAGCAGTGAGGGAAAAACTTTTCTTTCCTATGGGTTTTTTTTCTCTTAGGCAAGCAGCTTCAATATTTTGTCAACTCAAGGCAAGCAGCTGAAACAGAAGGTTTGACATGCCACTTTGCAGTTTCTGAAATACCTTGTTTTAACCGCATGATTGACATACATGTATACCGAATATATTTTTCTTCCTAGAGTTTTTCACATGCTTTTTCCTCCAAAAGCTAGTAAATCTCCAACTATAATTTCTTAACATTGAAATTAAAATACCCAGAACATTTTCTTACTAAGTATTAGTCTAAAACCCTCATGAAGCACTAGAAGAAATCCCCAAATATATTTCCCATATTTTAACTGAGCCTCCTTCACACCATTGACATGAAACTGATTTGGTATCAGATTTTGAAACTCATTATACATTTTATTTGCATATAACCAATTTCATTTTAAACTTCCTTTGATGTCCTCATGTCACTTTTCAGAGACATGGTCTACACGAAGTGCAGTGTAACTTGCTCAGCTCCCCCAGCAGTTCTTATATTTTTTGGAAGAGCTTGCTTGTACTTGCCTGTACTTTCCTGCCTGTACTTTCCTGCCTGTACTTTCCTGCCTGTACTATATATAGAATGTATAGGAAAGCATCTTCATTGCTACCAAATTAAAATTTAGCCATATTTTCCTATGGCATATTTCCAACTGGCATATTGGGAGGGAATTTGATTAGTTCATAATTTTTGCTTGCTACTGCAAGGATAAGAGTTGCCTTTTCCTTCAAAACAACTGATTGTATATTAATGATAGTGAGCAAACCACCACTACTTGAAAGAATGCAGTGACATTCAAAGCAGGATGAATATACATTTGTAAATAGTGATAGAAGTATT